>WBMZ01007689.1:0-66889 GCA_013400975.1 Atrichornis clamosus
GCTGCCGCCGCGAGCGCGGCGGGGCGGGGCGGTGGCGCTGGCAGGGCGCGGGCAGGTGGGAGGGGGCGACGGCGCGGCCCCAGTGGGGCGGGAGTCCCGGCGCCGCCCTCCTGCCTTCCTTTCCTATTCCCGCTTTTCTCCTCCTTGGCGCCGTAGGTGGGGGCGATGCGGGAACATGGCTGGCGCCTTGGCAGGGCGGCAGCGCGGGGGAGGGAGCTGTGTCGGACAGAGTTGGTTCATTCTCCCCGCGGTAGCGGCTGAGGAACGCCGCGTGTCCCCGTCGCGCCTGCGGATTCCCCGGGCAGCCCCTTCTGCGGGAGCTCTCTGGCGGCTTTTCGGCACCCGCCCTGCTCTGCCGGAGGCTCGAGTCGGGAATCCGCCTCCAGCGTGTCGGTTCCTCGGCCTCCCTCTCACGCCCGGCTGTTGCTCCGGCAGGGAGCGGATAGCGCGGCTCCCGCTGGGAATGCCCAACAGGCGGAGAGTCGCTCCTGCCGGCGTCTGGCAGGGTCTCTGTCACGGGTAGGCAGGGAAACCCAGAGGCCCCGAGCTCTGTTCTTTTTTTTTCTTGCCTCTCATCCTTCTTCAAGTGTGTCTTCCTGTTGAGCATCTCAGCACTGTAGTGGGTGTTCAGGCGCCGGTAGGAAAAGGAAGTTGGTTCTGTGAATATTTACGACTTAGAGAGAGTTTGAGTCGAAGACAGCAACACAGGCAAAGCAGTTGGGAGGAATTACCGTAGGTAGGAATTCCCAGGCTTTCTGCCTGCCTTTTTGTTTCGCGGTTATGCACTGATGCTTTTTCTTGGGGAGTGGTCGTACTAAGTACTACTACTTACTTAAGTGCTCCCTTAAACTCTCTGTATTGTAACACCGCGCGGGCAGAATAATTCTGTTGATCATAGTTTGGGTAGTCACAGAACAGTTTAAGCACACGATTTTAGTAATTTAAGCAAATATAGGTGTATTACCCTGTATACGGTCATTTGTGGTGCTTTGCGTAAGTGAAAGTATTTGCAGAATCGGGCTAAATTACATGCCCAAAATTATAAAGCAAGTCAGGAAGAGAGTCAGGAACAGCATAAAAATGCTGACTCGAGTTTTATATTTTAATTGCTGTATTAATTACTGGTTTTATTCAACATCATCATCACATCACAGACAACTCGTAAAAATACACGTGCTCATCCTGTCAGCTCTCGCACAGGCACACATGGAAGTACAGTCATTTGAGTAGTTCAGTCAGAATTACTCATAGATAAATGTGTGAAGCCATACCTGAAAATGGATATCTATACCTAGTGTCTGTGGGCAGCTCACATTTGCAAATCTACAGGGAGACTAAAATCGGTCTTTTCTGTTATCAGATCACACTCATTGACAAATAGTTTGCATGCCATGAACATTAGTGACTGTGCAGGGAATTTTTTATATTTTTCCCTGAATCTGAAGAGAGCTCTGAGTCATAGGTGATAATGAAGGTGAACTTTTGTTACAGAAGTATGTAAACATCCATGAAGGCACACTGTATTCAAAGGGTCTCCTTTGAGTTGCAGTCACATAAGTTTCTTGGATAATAGCTCTGCAAAAGCTAAATTAACGTCTTTGAGTGATTCGGGCCTTGATCCAAAACCTGTAAAATCAGGAAGATCTCTTGCTAATGGAAAATATTACAACTACTTTAAGATCATGGACCCGTGACCATTGTCATCTCAGCAGCACTTTGAGGAAGATTGTTATTGCTTGTGTTTGTGCAGCCATTTTTACAAAGTGCCTAATTCCTATTGTGAGCATTCACAATTTATGTGGAAGTAAGCTTGGCCCTCTTGCTTCCAAATACAACCTTGATGCTAAGGAGCTCCTATTTTCCAAAAGGATTTTTTCTCCAATTGCTCTATGGTACATCATAAACTCATAAGTGATGTATTCTTTCACCCTTCTGTAACTAGGAATCTACCTATGATTTCACTGTTTTCATCATTTATTATAGCTACTGCTTGTTCTTCAGCTGAGCTGTCAGGGAAGAATTGTGTTTTGGCTGTGTCAGGTTATTAAAGTAGAGGTGGGAGGAGAGGAGAGGATGTGGAACTGTCTGTTCCCGAGGCTGTCTCAATATACTTAAATATCTTCCAGCAATACAATTGCCTATAATCTTAAAAGGACTGAGTGATTGCTTGGCTTAATTGTTGAGGATAACATTCTTAGCCTTGTGGGATATAGTTGCACTGCAGCTAGGTACACATGTATAAATTATACTGACACTAAAAGAATAGGCTCTTATGTGATATGCAAACTGATAAACAGAAACTGCTTATCTGAATAGAACCTCAGCAGCTCATTTGCACACTACATTAGGTGCTATAATTGTCCTGTTGCTGTAATACTAAATAGAACTGGTTTACATGGAGTAGGGAGAGGACAGGTGGATTTTGACTGTTCAGGTGCTCTGGTGCATCCTTTTCTCATTGCTTGTTTGTTCCTTGTACCATACAGATCAAGCCTATCTGCCCATCTGTGAATCTTGTCACTACCTAAAAAACTCCTGACTGATCCTTTAAAATACTTTGGATTGCTACTCACCTCCACTTACTGTGCCAGCATCATTACACGTGCTGCCTTTAAACTATAAAGCAGTTCATATCCTGGATGTAATACCACATATGCATCCAGTACTACATTTGGCACAGCATTTTCCCTTGAAATCAGGTGAAACTGAGAAGAACAAGTTATGCCCGAAGAGAATGAGATTACTGCATGAATAACAGAACTGAATGAATGGATTTCCAGCCAACTGAAACAGTTTTCTACAGCTAGACCTTTTCTGGATGTGAATTCTCTGGCATTCTCTGATATGTGAGCCCACACTTCCAAGTCTGTCTGAGGCCCTTGGAGGAACTGTCTCTTCTGCTCAGCTGTCGTTTTTTCATGAGACGTATGAATCATAAAAACAACTTCTGCATATTCAACTTTTTAGTATTATTAAAAACCAGGCAGAGAACTGAAAATGAGATGGAAGGATTTACAGAAATTCCAGAATTTTAAAATTGCACAGGCTAGTCATGGAATGAACAGATCAGCATGAAAAGAAGGAACTAGTAAGTCATTGAGCTATCATTTCTGAGCAGATGATGACAGTGATTTCTTTAAGAGAACTGACTGCTTTCGTTCGTAATACTTCCATACTTGCCGTACTACAATATTCCCTGGTGCTACATGTCAACTATAGAGGATGTTTTACTGTCTTCAGTGAGGTGATGAAACACCACCATATTAATCATGAAGGAAAATCACGTATTGAACATCAGCTACAACCTTTTCTTGAATGTCAAATGTCTGTTGCTTTGAATTTACTGTAACTGACTCTTGAGAGTTTAGTTGCAAATCTAAGGCATTGGGTAAATTCCCACTGAAATAAAGTTGCAAGACTTTTTAATGATACTTGAATCCAGCCTTCTATAAATGAAAAGCACAAATTGCTATGTTTACTTAACTATAACTGTTCTTAATTAAAATAAAAAGAGACAATGATTGAGCAGTTTTTTTGTAGAAGTTATTTCCTCCACTGTGTTTTTATCTTAGAATCTAAATGTCAAACATGATAAATCAGTAGCAAATTAATTCCTAGCCAAAACATTTTGAATGGGAATGTTGTTACATAGCTTTAAAACCAAAAACTATTGTTCAGCTCATAGCAGTCTTGAAACCTCCAGGGTTTTATGGAAAATGTTTTATAAGTAGTTATATGGAAAATATGTCAGTGTGGTCTTTAGGCTTGATAGTTACTTCTTCTCTGGTAAATTCGTGTATGATGTCTTAAATGACATGTATTAAAATTTTTAATTTGTGCTCAACAGGTTCATTATGTGGCATTGTTTTTTCTTCCTCCTGCTGCCAGCTCCTAAATTTACTATGCAGTTCTACCATCAAATGCTACTAACATGCTACGTATTTCTAGGTTATCTAACTTTCAAACTTTGATTCTTGACAAAATACCCATCCAAGTTCTAAACCCCTACAAATGCATCTTTCTGTGGTTTGATGTGACCTGGAGTCCACTTCTGAATTTAAGAGTGTGTTCTGCATGTTTTATTGGGTAGGAACATTCACAACTGAGCTAAATACCACCCAAAATTATTATTGCAGACTGAAGAGGATTTGTGTTACTGTGTAAGATATGTCTTGTAAGATATACTCTCTTTGAAAAAATTGAGCCATGCTAGTCATTCATGTATCATAATTGCTCAGAGGTTTAAAAAAACCTTGGAAAGAGGAAAAAAACCTGCCTAGCGCTTCAATAAAAGGAAACGTGCTAATTGAATGATTAATGGATCATACAATTGACTAAGCTATTTCTCCAGGTTTGGGGAAGGAGAATACATAAGCCTTTCTCACCTAGAAAACTTCCACAGTGAGTTGTCATTTGGTACCACAGGATAATCTGCAAACTTGCTGTACTATGAGCCACAAAAGGTGTATATCTCGTAGGAAATGGGTGGGTCCATGTATACATGTTCATAGTCTGCATTCAAAGGATATGGACTACTCATGGTGTTCTCAGAATGGGGTACTTCTGCAGCTTTCTCTTAAGTAGTGCACAAGATTTTGAGATATTGAGAATTCTTACTATTTATGAAATATAAATTATGTTTGTTCACTTTAGTGCTCAGTGTAAAAATATGAACAATAACCTTAGAACATTGTCTCAAATGCAGAACTTTCTTTTAGATAAATGCCCTAACTGATTATAGGTGGTATATCCTTTGTACAGTGCTTCTGAATTAGTGAATCCTTGGAACAGCTTCAGCAGGAGTGTTGGACAGAAAAATGTCCTCCTGATTGATGGGGCAGATTGTGTAGGAAGGCATCAATGAACTTGGGCAGAATTTACCTCACTGAGCACCACTTTCTGGTCATATGCTGTAATTGTTAGGCTATATATTTATAAAAGGTATGCACTGTGGAATTTTACATGGAGGTCACTTCTGTTGAAGAGTGGGTGATATTAAGGAGTTCTCTGAAGATTTGTTTTACCTTATTCCGTAACAGAATTTGATTGGAATAGTGTTTAGCCCATTTGTTTCCGAAAAGGCATGAGTACAGAACACAACAACTAAGTGCTTATGTGGATTGGGGCCAAATGGATAATTTGGCCTGAAGCTCTCTCTGTTTCTTCCCGTAGCAGAACTGATGGAAATAACTGCAAGGGGAGAATTCTGAAAGAACTAGGAGAGATAAAGAATGTATGATTTGTGCAACTTCGGGCTGCTTAAGGAAACAGTAGTCTCTTCCCCTATTTCATGATCTTGGGGATCATTTTTATGTGTAAAAGAAAAACAACCAAAAAACCATAGAAATGTTTTTCTACTTAAAATTATGCACTCTTCACTATATTTCATAAAATTGTGCAATTTGTAATGATCTGATCTAATTAATTCAATTGATAAGTGTAACTTCCTTTCTAAATGTAAGCTCTGATGTTTTACAAACATCACAATGTTCCACAAAGGCTAGAATTTTCTAATCCAGAGTTAACCTGGCAATATAGTTAAGGTATTATAAACATAGTTACTACATGATATGATGAATTAAAAATGCAGTCCTCCCAAATAATTGTATGTGCAGCAGTTCCCCCAAAAATGCAAAAGTTCTCATCATACTGAAGAATTTTAGTTTATTGAAAATTAATCTGACTGAAACTGTGGTTTATGATTTGCAATCTTAATGTTTTGTAATATATGAGAGTTAAATAGGTGAACTTGCTCTCCATTGCAGTGTAAATACTCAACTTACTTCTTACCAAATGGTTTTGCCTAAGTTTAGGAATTTATATTCCTTTTACTTGTACTCTTAAGCAATGGATTTGATATATATTTCTCATGGGATTCTTTTACCTCCGAGGATAGATTTAACTCTTTGCAATAGGGATTATGCATGTTTTTTTTACAGTGTGGTGCCTTGCCTGGAAATGGAAACTCCAGCAATGCTTAAAATAACTTAGGTGGTTGTGGAGACTCCCGGCAGCCATTAGTGATAGACTGCTCAGATGGACAGAATGATATATGACTGCAGTTTTTGTGTTCCTGCTGTGATCCTAGTCCTTTAAAGGCTCTTCTTGTTCAGTGTGGTGTCTTTTAATTGAAAGAGGATTCAAAATTGCCTGAACCTGATGGGGACATTGATTTGGAGGGAGTTGTGAGGTGGAGGAAGAGCATTCTAAATTGCATTTATTCCAGAGGGCACAGGACATCTTCATCTCTTCCACAAACTATCTGGGGAGTACAGTGCCACAAAGTTGTGTTTTCAGGACAGAGGAGTCTAGAAAAGCAATTTTGGTATCAGAGCAGATAGTGGGATCACCATTAGCTGTGTGTTAGCAGCCAGTAGGTTCTGAGAGAGATTCAAAGTACTTAGAGAAAACAATCAAGTTAGGTATTTCATCCAAGTCATTAGCATTTCAAGGCACAGTCTTAAATTGATTCTTTTTTTTGGTGTTTCATTCTGTTACAGTGTCATGAATAATGTGTAACAGCAAAGATTGTTTCTTCATGAGGATGTATTTATTTTTACTTACACTGCTTCCTGGTCAGTCAATACCTCATTTCCTAGCATCTGCTTTCTCTCTTACTTTTCTCCTGCCACTCCAACCTTCCTTTTCTTACTTTCATGTATTTTTCTATAATCTATTTTCCTTTTCTCATCCTTGCTTTCACTGCTTTCAACTTCCTTCCCACATCTTTCTTCCTTTCTTCTTGAACTGAAGATAAGAATGTCAGCAGTTTTTTCACTCCTGTTGTTAGTTTTAGTATAGCAGTTAACTGGTACAATTTTCATTTTCTTACTTCTAAATATTTTTATGACATTGATTCAGTATCCTAACTGATGATGAAAAATATGTAATGTTTCACTTACAGACTTTTAAAAATAGCCTTTAATAAATGGCAGAGTCATTTTCGTTTGCAGGAAGCATCTGGATGCCTTATGCAATGTGGTTTGTTTTCTTCCTGTGAGGGGAATTAATAATATCTCATTTCTCTTGTCTGTGAAATTTAATTAGTTAGCAAATATGTATTTAATATTGATTTCTTTAGTAAATGCATTTGGTGGCATCCTATGCACAGAGTGACACTAGAAAGAGTCTAATCTCACATTCTGTAGAACAAGCCCCCACCAAAAAAAAGGAGAAAAAAAAGTCAAGCAAAAAGAAAGCCATATTGCATATACCAGAACCTACAGTTTAGAAATACTTTGAAAGGCATAGCTGAGAATTTAAATAACATATTTAAACTATGGAACAGAGCTGAGAAAAAAAGCCCGAAACAAATTGGTTTTGCTTTTATTTACATAATTAATAATGTTGTAAATTTCTGTGGGGTATAGAATTTAACACTTTGAGCTAGTGCTACTAATATATTAAATATCTGGCTTCTTCTTTCTTTTTTTCTTTACTTGCATTATAATTCCCTGGATCTCCTTGGAATTCTATTAAAGAAAAATTGATTATTTTGATTGTTTCTGCAAGTGACCAAAGTCCTTTTATAATACGTGTGAGTAATACCATCAGGAACATTATGTGAAAATGAACAGCATATTGTGAGTAAATTGAATGGTGATTGTTTGGATCAGGCATATGGAGCATATTTAATGTTTAATGTTTACAGTCAATTATCTTGGGCTTATCATCCCCTTCCAGGAAGGCAGTGTTTCTTTGACATTGAATGTGTCTATTTGCTGCTGAGACCAATGCCTCACACAGTATCTTGTCTTTAGAATCTCAGTGTTGTAGGAAGGCTGGCACAGGTCTCACGTTACTTTCACAAGTGTTAAGACACAGTTCTCCAACTTTCTTCCCTCAGGGAATCAGAAGGTCCATGTGACTTACCTCCTCCCATGTGTCCCAGTGTAGGAGGTGACTGTACTTTGGAGTATGGTAAGCATCCTCCATGGAAGGAAGAATGTCAGATACAGGCTAAAAACGTCTGGTGGGGGTTATACATGTGGTTACACAGCCAAGAGAGTTGCAGCTGGTCTGAAAATAATTTTGTTTTAAGAAAGAATCAGTGTAGTTTCAGAAACTTGGGATCCTGTGAGGAAATTCTTCCTATGCAGCTGTCAGGGTGAACATCATGAGTCAGTGCAGGACTGTGATTAATGGGCGAACAGTAAGCACTTCATAGCTTGCAGAGAGTCACACCCAGGGGGGTACCTGGGTTGTCCGGGGAAAAGAATCGTTAGAAGCATGAAGAGGCCAAAACAGCTGAAATGACAGGCATTTTCTTTGCAGGGGTTAGGGCCAGAATGTGCAGAAAGCCGTGCACCCTGGAAAGAGGCCACAGTCCATGCTGCTGTAGGTGATGTCATTAAGGGATGGGATTTTTCTCTAGAGTTAGGGCAGTACTGAAAATGAAAGTTGTTGAGTAGGTCTGGCAGTACGCAGCCAAGTCTGGAGCAGCAATCCCTTCCATGGCACCCTGGAGCAGCCGTGGGTCGGCAAACACTTGGACAAAGAGCAGTAACCATCCCTTAGAGGAAAGGTGTAGTGTGAGTGTTGGAGGGAGAGGCTGCTGAGCACAGGTCCAGCACAAGGATCACATTCAGAGGGCGTATGAGAGGAGATTTGTACTCTGTTCCTTTATCATGGAGCTAATTCACTTTTACAACCTTTCCAGCCTTGTAATGAGTTCACATCGCCGTGTTTGCAGCACAGTTTCTGCTCTGCTCTGGGTTAGACTTTCCATGTTGAACCTCATTTGCATGAGATAACAGTCTTGAAGTAGTTTCCAAATTAACTTTAAATAATTTTGCCATATAGATATTGTTCTTAAAAATAAATGTTGAACCCAGTTTTCTCTTTCAGGACATGAGAGTTTAATAAGAAAATTTCTTTGATCAGAAGTAATTCAGATGCAAGAAAGTACCATATGACAGTTCAGTAGAAATTCAAGTGTTATAGTGTGTTTTTATTAATAATTCATGTTTTGGAGCTAAGCTTGCTTATTCAAAGAATAAATACATTGAGCACAATTAAAGTTTTCCTGCTCTTCACATTCACAGGGCTATATCTGAGTTTTAACTTAACTAGAAATTTTAAGCAGCCTATTGCTTATATTAGGAATTTAAAAAAATAGTATTTTCTTTATTTATACGTAATGTATAATATTCACTAGCAATTTTACCTGTATTATCTTTATTTCTTAAGAGGCAGAAGTGATCCACAAAACCAAAAGATGGACAGTGGTTAAATATCAAGATCAGTATCTGAGGCAATAGTTCACTCCAGCCAGCAACATTTACAGCTCCATGACAAGAGAGAAGAAAGTCACAGATCACAGAACGGATAAGGCTGGAAGGGGCCACCAGTGAGGTTATCTGGTCCAACCTCTGCTCAAGCAGGGTCATCCTAGAACATGCTGCACAGGATTTTCCATCCAGACAGTTCTTGAAGTGTTATCTATGTAATTTTAGCAGTAGAGATACTGGGAGCCATGTGTCCATTGCAGTTTCAAGGCTGAGTGCAGAAAGAGTTGTGAATCTGCTGTGCTGGACAAAGGCCAGACATGATCTGTGTTAGACCTGCCCTTCTAGAGGGGAAAGCTGGGGTTCCAGGTAAACTCAGTGTTTCTGATGAGACTGTCTTATGAACTCAGATCATTGATGATAGAATTGTTTTCAGGACTCAATGCTGCAAGAAAAGCCTTCCCTAGAAAAGGATTTGGTATCTCAGCTAGACTTTGCTAGGTTTTTCTGTTCTGCAGTTGAGTCATATGCAGGGAAAATGCATGTGAAGCCGGAAGAAAGATGGGGTGAGAATATACAAATATGTAAAGGAAAGAGCTTTAGCTACAAAGTACAACTTTACTGCAGAACTGCTGTTCCATTTGTCAGAAACAGTGTTGTCTGTGAACAGGTTCCATTACAAAGAAACATTTTAGTATTCCAAGCTAGCTACAGACAATGGGATTATTAACTTGTGTTGGACTTCAGTGGTGTTTGAAGAAGTGGAAATTTAGTAATGTAGTATCACAGTGGATGAAGAAGTAAAAGTAAATTGAAAGGGGCAATATGGTTGTTATAAAATTCTTGACATCTTTTTCTCTAAGCCTTTTAGAATTATCTAAAGCAAACTAAACTTGGCATAATTAAGGCAATAAGGTTGTCACAGGAAGTGTGAGTCCAATAAAACAATACAAAATTATCCCTTCATCAAAGCACTATAAAGTATTTGCATTATGGTACTCAATGTGGACTCTGACTCATACAAGCTTAAGCTAAATGGAAGCTCTGTTATGATCAGGGAAGGAGGAGAGTTCTCTGGAGTGTAATTCAGAGCAGCTATTTTTTCTTATTAGCTACAAATAGCTTCTCCAGCCTGCGACAGGCCTTGCTATAGCAAGGTTTTTGTCTCTTGTGTGTCTCAGAGTGAGGATCACATAAAAAGGCAATGCAGGGCTGCTTTCCTACGATGTTGTGGTTAGCTCAGATTAAACTGAAAGCCATGTATTCTCATTAAGGTATAGAAGCTGGTTTATGCCACTCATTCCTTCTCGTTTTCAGCTGAGTAAAATCACCACTAAGCAGAATTCTCCCATTCATGGCTTTGCCTCATGCTGTTCTTCTATGTCCCTCTTGAGATGCCTCTGTGCAAATGGAATGTTTTAAGGCTTCAAACTTTAAATAACTATTGTATGTTTGGTTATATGCTAATATCACAAATATCTCCATTTTCACTTGTGCTTGCTATTCTTGCCATTCCTTTATTCTTTTCTCCTGAGTCATAGCTGGGTCAAGGACAGCTACAAGTTCTTACCATACCAGGTACACTACTGTGTGACTCTGAGTGACAAACCAAACTATTTTATGTGCTTCATTAAATTAATTAGTTCAGACTGTAAGGAGGATACCACTAGACTTTTAATGTGATGTTGGTTATCTTATAAGGACTAGGAAAGAGTTTAAAATGAAATTGCATTGCATGATATTGGGAAAAGCCTATGGAAATAAGAATGCAGATGTGAAAACCTTCAAAGTCATCATGGATCTACAGGTGTGTTGGAAAGAGTGACCACTCTCTCGTCTCTTTCACAGGTTGGAGTTAGGGATTCATTAATCTGGTCTCAGCAAAAATGATATTTAATACAATCTAGTATTGCCAGTCATCTTCCAGTATTGTACCTTAAAATATGCTCTTTACTTAAAAGATTGTATTTACTACATCTGAGGATATACACACATCTTGTAATCATCAAAGCTCCTACTTAGGAGTGAGGTTTTACACAGATGCTTTTAAGGTGAAATTTTGAGTGTGAATACTCAACTGGTAAAAGAAGCTGTGCTTAAATTTTGATATTACAAATTCCTCTTGGCAGATAAAATCATACATGGTGTACATAAATACTTGTGATAGAAAGGAGTACTTTTAAATTTGTGCATGCTAGTGACTTCAAATGGAAGAAAAGAGTAAATCTAGTCTATTCCAAAAATGCTGTTTCATAGTGTATACAGTCTGCTTGCTTTATTAATATTCTGAAATATTTTCATGTTGAAATACTTTATAAAAATATGTTAAAGAAGATGACATATATTAATCCTGTATCTACGCCTTTCTGAGAAAAAAATGTAGGCTGTTTAGCATGATAATTCATGTTTTTATTTCTCTTCCTTTTAAAAATCTTTCTCCTCCAACATTCCCCTTTTTTTCTCAGTATACAATTAGTGGTTTAGAACATGCTAAATAACTTCTGTCTTTTTTTTCCCCAAAGCCTAAAAACCTTTAGAAATTCTAATTCTGTTTTTCAGGAAAAAAAAAAATTGAATATACCACAGATGAATAGTGAGTTGTGCATGGGTATTTTTTGACTCATGTTACATTTTTGTTGTATAAAATCAAGATTGCTGTTATTCTCAGCCTAAGTGAAGAACTGGTACTAGGATCTCTAGCCTGTGTCTTGATCATGCTATGGCCAAATGTTTTAAAGCTAGCTCAGGGATGTTTGTACTGCCCTGTGCTGTAGAGAGTTGTCCTCGGAATGGTCCCTAATGGAGGCCTTACACCTGCTACTCCAAACTTTTTGTCACTATCTGGAATACAGAGTGGATTGTGGCCATGACTTGTGATTGATGTCCCCCAGACAGAAGATAAGAGACATCTTAGTTTCATATATTCTTTAACTCAACTGCAGTACACAGAAAAATATATTCCTATGAAGAAAACACAGGTTGTTTTATTCATTGAACATCAAAGACGGTTATAAATTGCCAACTTTTCCAGCAGAAACTAAAGTGCCTGTCCTTGGCTTCTATTTGAAATGCCCAGTATCACTGCTAGATGCCTAAAAATTTCCTAATACTAATCAATCTTCCTTTATGGCAGGATATTGGGTAGATATTGTAAAAATGATGCATTCATTGAATGATTCATTAGCTGAAACTTGAAAGCCCAGTGCATCTCTTTACTCCTTTATTTTTCCAAAGTTGTTTTTTTCTGCTTATATATTCTGCATTGAATATTTTAAATACTTGGTGTGTTTTTCAATATGATTAAAACAGGTTATGACCATTGTTAAAATAAGTATTAGCATAATAATCCTACCCAAACTCAGTCTACGTACTAAGGACTAAATATGTATATATTTAAAATATATATTTGTAATATTATAGAATAATTAAGGGAACACATTGGAAAGGTAATGGCAAGACTTTTTTTTAACTTTCTTTTTAGGTATTTAATGCTATCAGTATGGATAATATGCTTACACTGACACAGTACCACTTATGATGGAAAGGCCAGATCCATACCCAAACAACACTAATATATGTCAGTACCTGCCTCAGACAGTAGTGAATGCAAAAGCACTCCCTCAGTTCAAAGATGTGGGGATTCAGTTCATTATTTTAATTTATTATTTGGCTCAGTTGAACTTAGTAATTGAAGAACTTTGATTCTTGTACTGATTACTGTGCGACTCCAAGGGATTATTTTTTCAGCTGGAACAGTCTGCACTCTCTCTGCACACTGCCCAAGTCTCAGCTGAGTGAACAGTTTCCAATTCAGATGATGCATGAAGAAGGCAGTATAATGAATGTGTCATGAAACAACACAACTGTGTTTGTTGTTAAACTTGGTGACAAAGTGATAGATCTGAAAGGGTTAATATTGATTAACTGGTTACTCTTATTTTTCTTTGTAATACATAAAGGTTCGGTTTTTGGGGTTTTTTCCAAAGCCATTTTTTTTGAAAGGAGAGCTGAAGGGATCTTGTGGACTTGGAAAAGTCATACTGAAGTGAGATGCTAGGCTTCCTGTAAAGGCTCAAACCAGATTTGAAAAAAAACAACAAACAACAAAATCCATGTCCAAGAATGGCAAGAAAATGACACACATATGGTATTACAAACATTTTTGCTCTCTTAATTCTTGTGCAACATAAATTAAGTATGAATTTAGAATCTTTTGCAAAGTCTCCTGGTTTAACAACCTTCTCTGAAGAGGCAGGTTGAAAGCTAGTGCCTAGAAATCAGGAACCACAAATACCAGGGAATAAGGCATATCTCACCGCTAAATGGTGTTATGAAACACTATTCACTCACTGTCCCTCTCCTTTCTCTCCTTCAAAACTGTCAGTTTCATAGATGTTATCTTCTTTTACAGGCTTTCAAATAATCAGTGAGCTGTTTGGAAAAATGTGCCAGTATGCGGTGCTGCCAGTGCCTATTAGATACCATGCGAGCATTTAGAGGAGTTTTGCTGTTTAGGGGTCTAGTCTGTACAAGAGAATACAGAGATGTTTGTTTGTTTTGTTGTCTTTGTTTTTTTAAATATATATATGTATATAAAATGTACATCTGGATGATCAAACCGAAATCTGAGAATTCCTGAATGGCTGTGGAAGCCTGGCAGCACGGCACTGGGAAAGCAGGCATATCTTTTCACACATGGGTGGTTGGGGAGCCTTGTAGCTGCAGTGGTAAAACTGCAAGAGTGCAAATGTGTGGTGAGATGTGCACTGGAAAAGCATTGGGCTGCCAGAGGTTTGTATTCCCAGAGCTTGATGAATGTACTGTGAAATCAAATGGTGTGGGCTCACTTTTTGGCTTGAAAACAAGTTTTGGAGGGCCATGTCTATGATACCTATTTTATGAAAAATGTCTCCTTTTTTTTGTAAAACAAATAAATACAAACATATTTACGTATTTTTGCATCCTTTTTATTAAGGCTTACATTTTTATAGTAGTTTAGAAAAATATCTTGACAGAAAAAATACCTTGAAAAAAATAACCTATATCTTGACATAAATAACCTATTTTTAGTCTTAAATGTGAACTATGTGTTTGCTTCTTCCTTTAATTTTTAGATCTTGACATGGTAGTAAATCCTCAAAGTATGTGAGGGAAACTGACTTTGCTAATGGGCTGCTCTTCTCTTGAACGAGTAGTTTTCAATTCTCTGGAGTATCTCTCTGGACTGTGTGTGGATCTCTTGCCAAATGCAGTGGTTGTTTGACTGTGAAGAAAAGGTTATTAAGAAATGTGTATTAACCGTTTTGTAAAAAATTATATCCAGTATTATGGCAAGCACAATGTAAATTTAGAACCAGCATGTAATTATTTAAAAGAAATTTAAGAAAAAGTGAATACTAATTTTAGGAAGTCCACCTAAGGTACAAATGCTCTCTGGTATATATGGTGATAATTTCTTTTCCATCATCTGAGACATGGTTAATCCTGACCCATGTGATGTAAAGTTTTACTAAAAAGGCAGAGACTGCCACGTATTTTGGTGCTGAATTAAAATGAAATGTTATTTAAAAGCCCATGATGATACATTGGCCTTGAAATGGATGTAGACCAAAAGATTTTGGGTGAGGGAAAGTCTGTAGTCAGTGGTAGTGGAGCACAATCTCACAGGTTTGTACAGCTTAGATCAGAAGTGGGACTGCTTGTGTGAGAAGCTGCTTTTTATCTTTAGATTTCCTTAAATTGAGCTGGAAGTAAAGAAACAGCCTGCTTACCTTGGCCACAAATTTATCCATTTTTTTGAAGCAGTCTTCCACTATAGACTCATGGATAATGTTAAGGCTGGGCTTCAGCTGTTGTTTTAACGGAAAAGAAAAGGAAGTGTTAGTTTGAACAATGCTGAGTGAATAGAATTTCAAACAGTGCCCTCTGATGGACACGGTCATTGACTGAGAGCACCAGTTCTGCTGCCATGTGCAAGCCTGCTGGACGGGTTAATGCTGAAGGTAGTGCAGCACACACTGTGTCTACAGAGAGACCAGGAAATGAATATGTCAATGTTCAGGGGAAGGTAGGGGTCTGTGGATTAGTTTTGTGACATCCTGGTCTTGTTAATGTATGCTGTCTGAAGGAAACATGTCAGAGTAACTGATGGTCACTGACGTGCAGTGCTATGGATGTACAGGTGTGATTATGTTCAATCAGTAAAAAAGATAATTACTGATATGTATATCTCTATATCTATATAAATATTAAACAGTAGTTATTGTCCATAGCTGTACACACTTGGTCCTGGGGCCTGGCCTGGTCAGGAGCAGCAGTGTGGGTTTGGAGGTCAGTGCTTACACGCTCCTGCTCAGGCCAATGTCCACTCATGGAAACCTCTTTCCCCCGTAGAGCAGTGCAGTGGGTTCCCTTCCTGGCAGCACAGAAGGGTAGGGTGTGCATATGTATGCCCAGGTTTGTTCTCCTCCAGGTTTGTAGGCAAATCTGGTGCCTGTCACAGGCATTAGTTGCAAGGGAAGCTACAGTAAATCTGAGGCTTTGTCCTCTGTAAATAGTTCTTAAGCTGACCCCAACTGAATTAACTATTTGCGCATATGTTTAAGTGGTTTACTCAGCTGAAATAGGCTGAATACAGACCTAATATTGTTTGCCTTCAATTTGCAGGTAATTCTTTATGTTAGCTTGTCTTGACAGAAGTCGTAAGTGCTTGAAGAAAAGCACATGAAATTGATATTTAGTGAGATTAGTAAGTACTTCTGTTTAGAAGTGCAGTCTTTAAGGAGAATCAAGTTAAATACTGTGGTTTAGGCATCATATCTTTTAATAATCTCATAAATATGTGAGAATTAAAATTACCTGTATCATACAAGTCAGTAAAAGTGCTGAAAGATGCCTGTCATTACTTACAGACAGATATTTTAGGCATCATTATCTGAAAATGTAGTCTTTCAAGTTTTCTATGGCATTTTCAGCATACATATATCCATTTTATTTGCCATGAATATCTGACTTGAATATCATTCAGTGTAAATAAAAAAAATATACTTACACAGGTCTTGAGCTGAGCATGAGCCTCATACATTCCTCTTAGAAAAGTGTTCTTATTTTGAAAAGGAGTGTCTGCTCTCTTGAAAAACTCTGCAATTTCATGCACTATGTGAACAATGGCTCCATTATCATATTTAACCTGTGATGACAAAAAAAATACATAGACAAATTTAGTTTCTTACGTTTGCACTTAAATGTCAGTTAATTTTTCAACTGAGTCCAGTTATCATAAGTTATGAAACAATTTCACCACTTTCTTGTACTTTTCTAAATTTTTTGGTACAAAGATACTAGCCCGTAATATGCATGACAAAGATAGTATTTATTTGAAAATTGGGAATTGTGTGTTGAATTTCGAGTTGCAATTCATAAGTTGGTTCACTTCCAATTGCTTTCTGTGGGTAACGTAAATGTATCTTGCATTTTTGGGCTGCATTTATGTGCTTAGATATGTACAAAGTATAAGCAGTAGTCGATAAAAGGGAGATCTTTTGAATTCAGGCCCAAGATATGAGACTGTGCAGGTCTTTCCTCCCAAGCACAGTCCATATCTGCTGAAGGGCAGCTCCCTCTGCCTCAGAGAAAATAAAGTACAGGAGAGGCCAATATTGCCCTCCATCCCTTTTTTTCCCTGGATGCACTTTAGAAGATCCATTGAAGAGACGAGCCGGACACAGGCAGAATGAATTCCTGGGGTGCAGTATCACAGTCTCAACCAGTACCTTATTTTGTGGCATTGCAAACTGGACTGAAAGTAAACTGTACATGAAGTGCACGTAAGTGCTGAGTAGCACATGAAATTACCCCAGCACTGCCTTCATGGGGTCTGCTTCTGACTGAAACTGAGGTCAGTATGCTGTTCTGGTAGATGCCAGGTTACCAGACTTATTCCAACTAATTTTCACCCCTTAAACAGCAGGACTAACAAGAAAGCATCTAACCTTTTCCTTGTAAAAGTGGCATCGTGGCTTAAATAATAGGAAGAGTTAAAAAACGGTGATTTTCCTAAGTAGCCTCTCCAGAAAAATAATTTGGACTGAAAAGTCAACAGTCAGATTTATCATTTAAGCCTGTAATACAACGTGGCACAATTCTAGCCTAAAGGTCTCATGACAAGGTGCATAGGCTGTGTGAGGTAGAGCTGCTACAATGAGATAATGTCAAGTACATTTCTACTTACTGCTTTCAGCATCTGCTCAGGGAAACACAAATCTTCATTGCTCACTTCCTCACACTCCAACGAAAAGCCTCTTTTGTTCTTAAAGAAAACACCAGTGAAGAAACTATAAGCATGTGCAAAACCAGGTTTATTATGTAAACAATTCATAGAAGAGTCACTTCTCAGTTGGTCTCTTAACAATGAAGTCTAAAAGTGACAACAGCAGCAGAGGACACATATCTCACGAGTTTGAAGAAGATTCATTTGCTTATGTGTTCTCAAGCCTATCTGAAATGGAAGAAATAGCTGCTTGTTACCTCTTTCACCCTTTCTCAGATTTTCCAGGGAAGTCTATATCTACAGAGCTGAGGAAAGGGCAGGCTACAAAAGAAGCCAAATTGGAAAAGGAAATGTGCTTTCCATATAGCTGATTTCAAAAACAGCTTCAGAGAGTACTGGTACCTAAAACTTTGTGGCTGTGGGTGACTTTTCCTTCAGTGGGATTAGGTCACAGTAAAGTACATTAAGGTGTTATGGTTTGAGCTGATGCCAATTAGGAGGACTCCCAGATGACTCTGTACTCTATAATATGTGAGTTCTGTGTAGAGGATGTGGAGCACTTCTTGGGAAGGCACACAAATGTTATATATTCAACAAGATGAGTGTGAATTAAAAAATCTAAATTTAAGATTTTTGGTTTTGTAGAGAAGGAACATCTGACTTTTAGTTGTTTAATTATGTAAAAAAAAAAAAAAAGTGGAGTCGGGAAGTTATGCATTTGAGAATTCCTCACACCTAAAATGAAGAAAGGTGGCAAATGACATCTGTACATTGTGACGGTGTTTTCCACTTTGACCTACCAGTTTCTCAATCTCCTGTAGAAGCTCACTCCACTGCACACTTTGGAAGCACTGCTGACTGTTGCGTTGGTGCTTGCCAAGGGACGCAGCAATAAGACAGACAGTTAAGAGGAAGGAGCAGCTCCCAGGGCAATGCATTGTCTAGTTCTGGAAATAGAAGAAGACAGGAGGCTTAATAAAATCAGGAAGGTTTTACAGCTTTGTTAAGTCACACAAGTGTAGGTGATTTATTAGCTCCTGCTTGCTGACTTATGCTCTGTATTTACTGATGTGCTGAGATAGGCCTAACGAGTTCAGATCTTATGGTGGAACATTTCAAAGTTAAACACATTTGTCCAAGTAATAAAGAGAAAAAAAATGTGTGAGAAACCCTTTTATATGTATAACCCCCTTATATGTAAGGGGTTGCATGCGTGTTTTGGGGGTTTTTTAATCCCTTTCTGTTTTTCTGAAATACTTATTTTATCTCCTATTTCTATATGAAGAACCTGATACACTATCTAGAAAACTGGCATTATTTGCTGTAGTAAGTTTGACTAAATATATACTATTTCCTACTAAATAATGAATTAAAAATGAGGGGTTTTTCCCCCAGCAGTTTGCTGTGTAGTAACCTGTAACTTTCCTGCCTGTAACTCATAACATGATTTAAGGCAGTTGCTTCTAAATGTAAGGTTGTATTTTAATCATATTTTATTTTCATAAACTCATTTTGCATTACAGTAGTGAAGTAAAAAGGAAAAAATGAAATGAGTAAATTAATTTCATCTAGAAAAATCAGTAATAAAATCAAAGAAGCCTACCTTGTGGATAGTACTCAGCTGTTGGTTCTGCTCTCCTGTAGGGCTCCTGGGGTACCATTCTGTCATCCGTCTGAGTCCCTTTTAAATACTTTTTTCCCACTTCTATAAATCTCTGACCACCTCCTCTGATGATGCAGAGTGAAACTATCTTCTTTCAGTATCCCATCCTTTCAGGTGTGTTGATTTCCAGGCACTAAAGAGGCTATATGTGGGTGGCATAGAGGCCACATTTTGCAGGTTTTATTTAAACAAACAAACAAAAAAAAAACCCCAAAAAAAAAACCAAAAAAAAAAACCCAAACCCCCAAACGACCAAAAAAACCCAAACCACACAAAACCAAACAAAAACAAAAACAAAAAACCCACTTAAAATCTGTAGAACAAAACATTAACTTTTTATTTTACTTGATTTTACAACAATTTTATGGTTAAGAGTTTGTAAATATTTCACATACAGGTGATAAAATAGCACACTGTTCTTCTATATGAACAGTATTGTCCTCTGTATTTACAATATGAATGTAAAATTTCATATAACTTACTCCATGTTATCTATGCTTGTATAAGTAAAACTGAACAGTAAAAAAGTTTAACTGTGCTCATTCTATGTAAACTTCTAACTTTATAGTTCTATAATTATTATATTTACTTTCAAATGTAGAATACAAACTCATATGCACACACATATATGTGCATGTCACATATATGTATATAAACACGTGTTAATTCCACAAGTTGCACCAAGTACTATGAAGTAATCTGCAAAAGTTTTTATCTGACTGTAGGTTGGAGGTACTGAAGAGAATTAACTTCCAAGAGAGCTAATCCCTACAAAATCAGAAAATGTGGAAGTAGTAGTAGTAGGAATAACGATAATTACAACAATAAAATTCCATTAAATTTTCTCCCCTAGGATTTGAAATCCCATTAGCACCGAAAGCAGCTTGTTATCACATACCTGTCTGAACCCCTTCACCTTACTGCCTAAAGCGTCTCTGTGATAGTTTGGCCAAATGTTAAGCACTGCACCACTTGCAGACAGAAGGGGGTTTGCACCAGGGTTTTAAAGCTCCTTCTGGATGGATTGGCTTGCAATTTTAAAAGTCCGTATATAGCTAACATCCAGCTTCTGGAAATTACACTAAGATCGTATTTGTAACTTTCATCTGTAATATTTTCTCAGTTTGCCCCTTTACAGAATACCTGCCCATCTTCAATTATTTTACTTTACCAATGCTAGTGGATGTCAATTCTCTATGTGCCATTCAAAAATCTTCGGGAACTGTGATAAGAAACCTAACAGCTGGAATTAAGGGCAACCCATGCCGCTTGTTTGAGGATAAGTATCTAGATGGGTGTGGTAAAGCAGGCCTCACTTTGTCTTGGAGATGTCTCATGAACATCTTTTCAGCAGCAGATTCTCTCAATACAGGACTTGACTATTCACCATAAGATACTTGCAGCCACTAGAGAAGGGTAAAATTGAAGATTCTACTGTCTTAGCATGGTGCCATGTCAGGATTGAATAGAGGGCAGTAGTAATAGGACAAAGTGGACATCAGTGCTGGAGGCTGGGGCATTTTCAGACTTGATTGCCCATCTCAGTGTGATCACACCTTTCAGTGTGAGCCCCCTGACTACCTAACTTGATGCTGCAGATGTGGACCTAAATCTTAGGGATTCATTTATATTCAGGATTGTTGTGTAGTATCTTGTGATAAAATCGTAACTATTCTTTCTAGAATTTTATTGTACCCACAAAAAAATTTGGTTGGACCACCTTGGAGAGTGTATTTAGGGAAGAAGTGCAGTGGGGCTGCAGCTGATACACATCGGTTTCAAAAGGTATTTCTATCTGTTGTGTTTGCTAGTGGAAGTTCTTTCTCAGAAGGCTGATGAAATAACCATGCTGTGAGCCTTCAGTTCACCTCTGTGAGTATGTGTAATCATCTGTTAATGCAGGACTTCATTACGTTCTCTTGAAGAAAAAAAACACAAAAAATGAAGAGAGGAAACATTACATTTTTTCTAGCTGTGGAAATAATCTTATTTGAACCTACAAATCTTTCAATATCAGATTTTTGAAAAAATGTATTCCCCTTTAAAATTAGATTATCTTACAGCATAAATACAACTTGTGTGTTGTTAAAGTGATCAACTTTGCTTGGTCTGAAAGATGACTGACAAATGTCTGTGAAAATTTGGCACTTCTTTTTTCTACCCAGTGTAGCTCTCAGCACTAGGTTTCACACTTCAGGATAATATAATTTCCTTTTGTGCACTGGAACTTCATGAGTGACCAGGGCTGGCACCTGGAATGCTTTAGCTTTTTTACTTTAATGTTTTCTTCCTCTGTTGTGGTTTTCCTTTTATAAGATTCTCAGCACTGATGTGGTGAAACTTTTTCTCTGCTCTGTTTCTCATTGAAGCATTTGCAAACAAAGACTTGTAAAACAATTAACCAATGGAAAATATTTCACAGAAAATTTACTGATCATAAGAACCGTAGCCTTTATTGTGAGTTGACCCCTTTCTGCTGGTTTAGCAGAGGAAACAGCAGCTCATTTTCTCAAAATGTGGTAATGGAATAGTGTCAGTGTCACTAGGGAACTATTCCTTGTGCTAGATCCCATTCCATTCGGGAGTGATGCATGCGGGAGAGGTGTTCCTGCCCCACCCCACCCCTTTTTTTTTCAGTATTTTTTGTAAAGGCATGCCTTGCAGTGTGAAACATGTCTGCAGAAAGTGAAAGTGACATCTGAAAGATAGTAATTTCCTGCTGTTCAGGAAAAGGAACCCAAAAGTTTTGGAAATTAAGCATCTAACCTTACCACTTGAAATTTCAAAGTAAAGACCTGTAAATGAAATGATAGCATCATAGCTCTCAAAAAAAATTTGCTTTCACTAGTTCAAGAAAATGGATAATGAGGAAATTATTAGCCTTTGTTAGGCCTCATATAAATATAGGTCATAAATTATCTTTAAGGCACTGAGATGGAACTTGGGAATCTGGAAATTCAGACTTTATTTTGGTGACCTTTGTGCAATCACCTTTTCTTTATTACTTTAATTCTTATCTCTAGAAGAGTGTCCATGAGGAACTTTAGGGTTGTATTGAATTGGAAGAATTTAACAGAAGGCTTGCTGTCTGCAGAAGGTGACCTGAATATTGTTAGAGAGTAAAACAGAAAAGCCTGAGTGAGAGCTCGTGTTCGTAGCAGAGCCAGGAGCAGCAAGGTCTGTGGAGACTCAACAATGTGAGCTTGGATAGACTCGTTCCTATCATCATGTAACCTTTCGTACCATTCCTAGTGGAGAAGGCTGCAGCATGATGTAAACCTTGTTTACATGATACCCGTTTTTCTTTTTGGTTTTCGCAAGGCAGTTGTCTTGCAAATTCACCATGGCTTAGAATGACAAATCCTAAAACTAAAGTATTTACCAGGAAGGGGAGAGAATGCTGGGTTTTTTGACTGCTATAGGTACCTGAGCTTCATGGATAATAAATTCAAGTTGCTTTAAAGAAGGCCTCTATTAAATTCTCTTACTTTTTAACTTCAATGAAGTTTTGTAACACTTGTGACTGTTAGGACATTAGACATATGAGAATCTAGAGAGTGAATGTAGAAGACCAATGGTGATTTAATAATCTGGCATTATGATTATGGGGTTTTAGGTCTATTTTATTTGACTGTCAGTATTGTCTTGTTTCAGCATGCTACATTTTAGAAGAATGTGATTAAATTTGAATGACATAGCAATGTTTAATTTGCTTTGAAAGGAAGGTATTGTTTGAACAGTGAAGCTCTGAGTGTGAGGCATAACTGGGTGGCAGGGGTGGGTTGTAGAGTGCCAGTTATGGACAACATTGCCTGAAGATGTCACTCCAGAGATCTTGTGCCTTTGTAGGAAGCTGGATGAACCTCCTTGCATCTCAAGAAATTGTGCAGAGGACTGATGGCTTCCTGATTTTATTTGGGCCAGGCCTGCCAGGGCGCTTAGCACAGCTGTTTTGAGAGATACTCCACTATAAAGGGATCATTTTACATGTACCAAGATTTAATTGTTATTCTGAAATTTCACAACCTCTTGGATTCTGGAACAATTTTCTGATTGGAGTAGTGATAAATTATATTTTTGTATTAACATACAACCTGTATAAATTGATGAAAAGTAAAAGGTACCCCAGTGTGTGCCAGAGCTGGAAGCTGGATTTGGTCATTTTAGAAGTTTCTGCATATTTTTTTCCATGTTTTTGTGAGCTAAAGTAAGCATTCTTCAGGAAGTTTTAACTTGGCCAGATTGAATTGTGATCAATGCCAGAAAATGACTGTAGAAAAAAGCTGCCTCGTTTTCAAATGTTCTTACAACCACATCACTACCTAATTAAAATAATTATATTCATACAAACTATCAGGTTGGTTAAACCTCAGTTCAGGTGGGGCCTGAACTCCTTTGAGAATGGTTAATCCTTACCACTTTTGGTATCATTTCCTTCCATAGCATTTACTAATCATTGCTTTCTATTCCTGAAGTTTATGCATCTGTTTTAGAATTCTCACTCATTTCTTTCTGTGTGCAGTTTTTTATGCAATGACTGAGCTCTGTGTGTCAGATATTCCTGAGTTCATGTTTGAAAGAACTTTGTGGTTTATTTAATCTCTTTTACCAATTTTGTAATCAGAAGTATTATAGTCGTCATTTTTTTGGCACCCAGACCAAGGCATTATCAAAAGGCCTGTCTTTTTGGAAGTGCTGATCACTCAGTCTCTGAAAATTGTATTTTTAATAATTAGAACATTAAAAAATTTCAATTATTTTTTTAAATTATGACCTTTCAAAAGCTGGTAGTTTATTACTAAATACTGCATGGAAAAGCTTCAGGATTAAAAAAGAAAGGGGGACAAAAATAAAGAATGGATAATACAATCTAAAATGAAAAGTTTCTTTCCAGTGAAAATTTAATGTCTTTGGTTCTGAAGCACATGCCCAGAATTGAGGATTTTTAAATCTATAAAAATATAACAGACAAAGTATGGAGACATATGAAGTGATTTCTGTTACAGTGACTTCTGCTTCAGTTTTCCATTTCCATCTGTAGATTTGACAAATGAGTTGAGTGTGTGGTAAAAAACAAATGCCCCATTTTTGCTGCTATACAGTGTAACTGGAAGTCTCCCGATACTAAGCACCTTCATTTTGCTTTTTGGGAAAACTTAGGAGTACTCATTTCTTTAAAAATTCATAGCAAGTCACCCATATTTATGTAACGCCCAGCAAATAAACCTGCAGTCTGATGCAGGAGACCTAAGGTCAGAATTCTCCTGTGCTTCATGAAGTGCAGCCTCATAACCCAGGTGGTGCCAGCCTCATTTGTAGTAGAATATTTTAGGTTTATGGCATTTGTGCAGGCATGCTTAAATGAAGTGATGCATACAAGGCAGGTACATTAGTGTAATAAAACAGATTTTTCACACTGTTCTAAGGGGACCAAGGCAGTTTTGGACTTGCTGATACAGGGTTTTGGACTATGTCCATCTACTTAATTAAATTAAGGGGAATTTTCATAAACATTCATTTTTTCAATCATTTTCAGATGGCAAAATTATAGAAGAGAATTTTTAAATTGCTACATATAGTAATCACTGTGCAGTTTACTGTAGGAAAGCTTAATTTCAGTGCAAAATGAATAAGGAGAGGAGGTAACGCATGTGGAGAGAATGAAGCCAGTTATTTTCAATTCCCAGAAATGGACATTTAGAAGATATGTACAAGCCACTCAATCTTTTAGATTTGTCAGTAATAAGGAGCTCTGTCCTGACTTGAAGTAACAATCACAGGCTTGAGTCTTCTCTTCTTCTTTTTTTAAATGGGGTTCTTTTAGGAAAATGCATCATCATTGCAAAGGCATTTTATAAACTCTGGTCTTAGGAAACTATATCTGAATTTTCATGCAACTTTGAAACTGGAAATTATGAAACATTTCTGAAGAAGAATATACAACAAATATGCTTTCAATGAGTTTAAATGTTTAGCACAAAGTTTTTAATATTTTTTAGAAGAAGTATTTGAAATAACATTTAAATATTAAGTATTTTTAAAGCTTTATGATTTTCATAGTTAGCTACAGATACAATGTTCCCCAAATCCTAGAATATTTCATGGCATAAAGTTGCAGATTTACCCATCTCATAACTCAAGGTAAAATGTGATATGTTTATTTTCATTCTTGCTGTTATCAGAATTCAGGAAGGTATTTTAAATAGTGAATATATAATTGAAAAATATTCTAAAACAATATGTATGGCTATATATACACACATAAAAATATTAGTTGTACTGTTGATTTACTCTACAGAATAAGTAAGCGATTTGCCAGCAGATCTGAAAATGGCAATTGTTGAAATTTTTTAATAGCCACTGGGGTTTTTGAGGAAAAGAATTCCTTTAAAATTGCTGAGTCATAACTTGTTGATAAAAGAAAACCGGTAAACAAACTTGAAAGGTTACCATTTTTTAAATACTTATGTATGAGTAGAAAAACTTATTTCTGTGCATTAAATATTTAGCGTGCTTTACCATGGGCCTTGAAAGCCGTGTCAGTAGTATGACATGGTTATATGCAAGCTTCCTATATGCACATACATAAAATATTTTATATGGCAACATTTCTAATTTCTTATGCTTTAGATTGTTCCAGTTGCCTAATGGACTTAATTTTTCACTTTCCAAATTCATAATGGTCAGTTCCTAGCTTTCAGTTTTCTTGTTCAGAGTAGCACAGAATGGTTTCACTTTACTCAGACCAGCAGCTGGAAGATACTCTCCACCCTTCCTACAAATTAGACACCTCACTTGGCAATAATTTGCAGAAATTTTTTAATGCTCAGCTCAGTTTTTGTTTTGTTTTTACTTCCATTTCATGAAATGGACAATTGTTTGTACACTGCATTCCTGCCAGTTCCAGTTCCAGGTTTTTTTTAATTCACAGGATTTCATTAGTGGATTTCCCAGAAATAAGTGGAACATCTCTGACCATGACATAACAGTGAGATTTGGGGAATTTCACAGCTACTCCACTCGTCATGACTCTATATTAAGAGGAAGTCTGACACGTTTATTTTCCTTTCCTTCTAGTGTACCCCTGGCCATTTCACAAAATCAATTAGGTTGGAAAAGGCCTCTGAGATCATCAAGACCAACCTATGACCAAACGCCACCATGTCAACCAGACCATGGCACTGAGTGCCACACCCAGTCTTTCCTTAAACACCTCCAGGGTCAGGGACTCCACCACCTCCCTGGGCAGCCCATTCCAATGGCTAATCACCCTTTTTGTGAAGAAATTCATCCTAATATCTAACACATCTCCTAATGTGCAATTTCCTTGCTATATGCTAAGTTCAATAGGTAGAACTGGGCTTTGTAGCCTGGGAAAAAGCCTTGTAGCCCTTAGAACAACTGCATAATTTGGTCTCTGAGGGATTCAAGACCCTGGAGAATGTATTTTAAGTAGTGGCAAGGAGTGGCCTTACAAGGTACTCATAACTTCTACTGATCATCTCAAAGTTGTTTCAAAGCTGCCTTTCAAAATGCCATCTTTCATGTTGAACAGACATGTTTGTCACTTGTGGATCTTGGGGGGTCTGGCAAGTTGGAATTGATGGCTGTTCTTCATGGGACAACTAAAAATTGTTGAGAGGAAAAACATAAAAAGTACTTCTTCCCCAAGGTCCTCAGGAAAGCAACTCTCTCTTAAAGCCCACATTAACATGACTCTCATGGGAACCTTCCAGATGTTAGTAGATAGCCACTGTGAAGCCTATAAAATTTACAGATCAAACTTTTTATGTCATTGTTCTTTTAAGTAAATAAATGAAAATAGATGAAGACAAATTCTAAATAAAAAAATAAGTTGAGAGCTTCAGTAACATCTCATTCTGAAAACTGGAAGGTAAGCTGCACCCTCATAGTGGCATAAATGAGTACTCTGAAAGATGAATGAGTTGTTAGTGACTGGATTTTCAAAATGAGATTAATCTGTGTTAAACACACTGGTCAGAAATTCTGTCATGCACTTGTCATCATTAGAAAATGATGCACACAATCGGAATGAATCTGTAGAACCCAAACAGTTGATTCTGAGGAATGGAGTTCTACACTATACAAATTTTGGAGGCATCATTCCTGATTAATTCTAGTCTCAGTAGAACTATTCAGTTGTGATCCTGGAATGCATCTTCTGGTTGCAGATGCCTGCAGTGTCCCCACTCAGGGTCTGAGATTTGCCTTGGAAACACACTCCTGACCCAAAACACTCATATGCCCTTACTCTGAGTTAGTCATCCGGGTTTTTTTCACAATCAGTGAAGGTAAATAGGCAACTCCAGAATGTGATTTATTGGCACTTAGACATGCTCTCAGGGTAGTTGTCTTGAAATGTCTAATTGTTTATCAATATAAAAGGCACCTACAGTGAGTAGCTCACACTTAGAAGACTAACAACTACAATTGTAACTCTGGACTGGGATCCAGCCTCACTAATATATAAATTATATCAGTCTTCTTAAAGTATCTTATTTAGTTGCTTTTACAGTTAAAATAAATTTATTATTTTCAAAATGATCAGCATCATTTTCTTTGATCAATCTCAGCTGGCAAGTCTTTGAGATTTTAAGCCAAATCCATCTCCTAATGGATTTATTCAAAAGCTTAAGTGTTTAAAGAAACCACTGTTAAGTGGTTCTGTAAGATATTTATAATTTCTGATATAGAGACTAAGGAGTGTATCTTGTGATTTTTATTACCCTATGGATTTGAATATCTAAAATGATAATTTTATACAAATAAGTATATTTTTATAGAATTATTTCTACTTAATTTCTTAATCCTCATACTTCTCATCTAAGGTTTAGTTTGTTTTTCTCCAGAATTTCTGTTTTAAATTCATTATTCTGGGTGTAAAGTAGCTAACACACTAATTGTGTAGGATATTTTTTTTTAAATGAGAAATTTCCTGGATGAAAAATAGTAAAGGTTGAATTTATTTTGTGTAATATTTGCCATCTACAAGATAGCAGTTATATAAGCAGTAATATAATTATTATATTGTATTATTATATTATATTTTCTAGAGACAGTAGCCTGTTATTTCTATAGACAATAAAGAGAGAGAGATTTAGGCTAAGTCATTTCATCCTAGAACACATGGAATAAAGTTGCCTATAGGAAATCTGTCTTCTTAAAAGAATGAAATAGATGAGAAAAGACCTCTGGAGGTTATCTGGTCCAACTCCCTGCTCTAAGGGGGGCCAGACTTAGGGCAGGTTTCACAGGGGTGTGTCCAGCTGAGATTTGATTATCTCCAGCATCAAGAGATACAGAGTCTGCACACCCTTTTTCATTATTTTGGTTACCCTCACCATGGATATTTTTTCATGCTCAGTATTTCCTTTATTGCAATACGTGTCCATTGCCAGTTGCCCTAAGAGGAGTCTGGGTCTCTCTTCTCTTCACCCTCTCTCTAAGCAGTTGTAGACCTCTCTTTAGGTTTCATTCTTTCAGGCTTACAAGCCAGTTCTGTCAGCCTCTACTCATCCTGTGCTCCAGCCCCCTAATCATCTTGGTGACCCTTTTGCTTAACTTGCTCCAGTATGACAGCATCCTTTTTTGTGCTGGGTGCAGTACTCCAGTGAGTTCTCACAAGTGCTGAATAGAAGAGGATGGTAATTTCACTGCACCTGCTTGCCACCCCTTGCTAGTAGAGGCCAGTATTTTCCACTGGAAGGGTGCAATGTTGGCTCGTTTTCACGCACCCCGGGACCACAGGTGAGTTCTGCACAGCTCCTTTCTAGCTGGTAGCACTCAGGGTCTGCAGCTAAGTGGGGTTGTTCCATCCCAAGTACAGGACTTTCCTTTTGCCTTTGTTGAGCTTGATGTCAGTCCATATCTCTAGTCCATTGAAATTCCTCTGAATGCAGTTCCACCCTCCAGTGTACTGGCGCCTTCCCTCCACTTTGATATTCGCTACAAACCTGCTGAGAGTATATTCACTTCCACTCTTCAGATCATAAAACAAGACACTGAAGCTCTGGCCCCAGCATAGGCTGCTCCCCACCGCAGCAGAGCCGGGCTGAGGGAGGAGGAAACACACTGGGTCTGTGACTGGTTGTGTCTGTCTTTTCCACCCTGAATGATTCTATAATTCTGTGATCCCATGACTCCTGAGGAACAGTGTTGGGAATTCACTGTCTGTTGCTCTTTATGCTGTTGATTGCAACCCATTCCCTGCCCGGTCACTTTTCCACTCTGTAGCCCATGTATTGAACCTTTATTTCACCAGTTTGATTAAAGGCTACCTTGGAACACCATGTCAAAAGCCTTTCTAAATATTAAAATTAGTTGAATGAGTTTACAAAAACCTGGAGAAAGATTTTAGTTAAAGGTCTGGAAATCTACAAGCCCAACAGTGTAATCAAAGAGAGCAACAGAATATACAGTCAAACATTTTAACTTTGAATGCAATTTGCCAGTCTGAAACTATCACATGGTCATTGTGCTTTTTGCCATTTGAGTGCTCTAGATAAATGGGAATACAACTACAAAGGCTCAGCAAAACATTCCTGATGATTCATCTTCATACTTGTTTCATCTTGCAGCTCCCAATATTTACTCTGTTATACCCTTTTGTATAACAGCTGTTTTCCCTTCTCTGAATATGTTAAACGTGCAATATGCATTCCAGGGGTGTGCACCATAATTTCAGTCAGGAAATAATTTTCTTTTATATTTGGATCTAGTGAATTAGGGTTTGAATCTCACCGTGCTTGGGTATTATACTTAATTAAAAACATGATAATGTCCCATGTGTTTCAATAAAGGTCCTCAGATTAACTAGGACTACAGTACTGAATTTACAAACAAAAGCTTTAGTATTTACAAGGCCTATTCTGTACTTCAAGTGAATCCATTTTCCATGGAACTTGTGCTCTTGTTTCTCCTAGGCTGTGTTCAGACACCTGGGAGTAATTACTTCTATTACCTCATGGTTCGTGCCCTGACCGTGTTGGGACAAGAAGTGAATCTGTGTTGGGATGAGGCAACACCATTTCCCTTCCTGTTTCTGTGTTCTTGTTCCCATTTGAAGAAAATGTATTCACAGAAGCCAAAATGGTATTGAAGGCAAGCTGAGGACCCAGCATTCCTCAAAACTGCATCTGTTTGCCCTGTTGGTGCAGTAACACTAATCAGGCCCCATGTGAGGGGATGGTTTATTGTGGCAGAGAGTCTCCAGCTCTTATTTGACATTTTTAACCCTAGAAGGGCAAGATCTGAAAATTTTCTTTCTCTGTCTAGGAAGACATACCAACACCCTGTCCTACATATCTGTAAATTCCATATGTATCCACTAACCTACAAGAATGATCAAATATATTTTTTCCTAAAGCAGTACTTAAAACTTATTTTTCTCTGTCTTTTAGGGGTAGTTTTGTTTGGGGGTTTTTGGTTGTTTAGTTTGTTGTGGTTTTTTTTTAATAAATAAAGGAATATTTATGAATGGGTATAATAAAGAATATATTCTGACTAATAAATTGGAGCAGATATGAAATAGTCTTTCTGAATATTGCAAAACTCATGTTATACATATGTGGGAAAAGAAGCAACTCTCAGTAAGCCTCAACAGGTACACTGGTAATAGTCCAGATAAGAACAGCCCAGCAACCAGACAAGACTATTTCTGCAGGATGCTTCTTTTGACACCTCTGTGAAATGCTCCAGGAAATCGGGTGTCTTATTCTCTAAACTAGTCCCATACTGCACACCCTGGGTATAATACGTACTGACCTAAAGACTTCTCCAAGCTATTTTTTGCTACAAAGAATCCTAATTAAATACAAATCTTTTCTGTAACTGCCCTAGGCTGAAAAGCAAAAATGGGAATAGAGGACAGTTTCTTGCTGAATAGGAACCAGGCAAAATGGTTTTTTTAAACAACAGACTGGGTTTAAATGACATTTTCCCAAGGACTTCATCACCCTATGCCCCCATGAACTATGGCATATTAACCCCATAAAAAGGCATCAAAGTGTTAAGTCCAGATCTTAAGTGAGGGCTTTTCATTTGTATCCAGCAGGTTTTCTGTTCATCTCTTCTTTCCACTTTGTCTCTCTTGCAAAAAATTTTGCAAGCTGAAATGAATAAAACATTCAACATCCAACAGGAAATGAGACCTTGTAAGATATTTCATTATGTTTGTTGCAATACATACAAAACCACAAATGGTTTCTCAAGGACAACAGGCTATCCCTGAAATGACATGATAAAAGGAGGAAAATTAAACTCAAGCTGCTGTACAAAGGGAAAACCTCAGCCTAGGATGTTGAAATGCACAGGTGAAATCCAGTGTGTCTATTGCAGGGAAAGGTCACTGGGAATGCACGACCTGCTCTAGATCAGGAAGATTTTGTGGAGGAGCACTTCAGGAACTGTCACTGTCTGGGAGAACCCAGATACACAGAGAGCAGAGTTCCTCTTGATTCTTTGTTTCAAATGCATACTTTTTCATTTTCTCATTCACAGTGTGCTTTCAGTGCCTGTCAGTGCCAGCAGTGGACCCTCACTGCAGGGAGTCAGTCCCCTCTGTACTGCACCTGTGTCTCAGATATCACACAGCATTACCATTAACAGAAAAAAGATATCTCCACCCTCAGGCCTCTGCAGTCCTTAATTGGGCTAATTCCTCGAATTATTGTTTATAAATTATGTACTTGACCACTTTTCTTTTTATTCTTTCTATTACATTTCCTTACCTCCCATTATGACACGATTCCCAGCAGAATTGCTCTGTTTGATTGCATTATGGGCTATTTGACAGCATTATGAGCAGGATATCTCTTTCTATTTTCAACCCTGTGAGTAGCACAATGCCAGGAGAATCCTATACAAATCTACTTAGAAAATAATTTAGGGGCAGATTGCTTTTACACATTGTCACAGGCAGAACAGGAGTTTCAGAAAATTTATTGGAGAAGTCCTTCCATTGAGTCACAGGGTATGGAACAGACTTTCTTGCTTTCTGAACTCCTTCTCAAACAGGGGTCTAGGTGCAGCTGAATCCAGTCTTAGCCTCAGATTTAATCAAAAGTTTATATCTAAAGGATTTTATAGGTGTAATTGAGCCTTTATACAGTTTATTCCCAAAGGATTAATGATGGCAATCCAAATATATTTGTATAAATAAAATAAATTATTGATTTAAATGTATAGTGATAATGAGTAGACTAGCAGATCTCAACACAGATCTCTACACAGTGTATATATATCCATAACTAATAGTATAATGTGCTAATTATTGAAACAATAGTGAAGCAATGATGTTGAATCTACCAAAATAATTATTAAGTAGAGATTGATGTCACTCACTCATACCTGTGGGCAAATCTCTTTTGCTCAGCCTCAAGGAGTAACCTTGTGGGATATCTTCACTTAAGGGAGTAATTTCCACACTCCAAGAAGGGGCATGTTAGAAGAACTTGCCATTAAAATGTGGGACTGGGGATTGTAGGATAAAGTGATTGATTTATCAATCATATGTCACTGGGCCAGCTATGTCAGCACAGAGGCTTTAAGTAAGTCATCAGTGCTATCACAAGTTGGTTCCTTTATCAGGAATTTTGTCTGCCACATCCTCATCGGTGCCAGCTTCTGTCAGGAAACATTGTTTTTCTCAGAACGTCTAACTTTGGGATTGATGAGATAGGCTGGTCTCAGCATTCTTCAACACCAAGAGCAGTGTGACCCCCATTCTTCACCCATCATCAAGAGCTTTTGCAAATAGGGTGATTTGGAGCTGTTTCACCTCCATGTAGGCAGAGCAGCCTGCTACACCCATCTTACTTTGCTTATTTTATATTTCTTTTATTCTCGGAATTGCATGTTCTGACACATCTGTGTTCCAGTTACAACTGCTATTTCACCATTTCACACTTTTCTAAGTTTCTTCCATTTTATCATCAGAACTGTTTGATTCAGAATTGTCATGTTGAAATTCCAGCTGGGATTAAGATGGTGAGTACTTTGAAAGGAGACTTTGCAACCTGCTTGTTTTTCCTCTATAGGCTTTTACAACATTCCAAAGAACAAAATGCTGAATCTCTGACTGCTGCACCTTCAGTGCTCAACTAGCACAGATTCCTGGAAAACGATAGTTTAGAAGTGTTCCAACTTGTATAATTTTTCCTGCAGTGGAAATCTAGATGCCTCTGCAATAGCTTAGATGTACATGGATGTGGTTGACACATTTTCCTCAGCAATGTCTGTGACAATGTTTATTGTCTTGCCTATCAGTGCACATTACAGCAGTTTAAGAATCACGGTAATTAGACTAGTAGAAGTGTTAATTTCTTTGCCACGTCCTTCAAAAATAGTTTGAACTATGCAGTGTGAGCTTTTCTGTGCATTGTACCTTAGGACTGGAATAACATAAAATCCCAGCAGAGGGACCCCTCATACCTTATAATGCATCTTTTGTGTTTGCAAGAAGTCTTTTGTTCCTGAATGAGTATTTTGTTCTCACACAAATTTTTGGCTTTTTCAATCTACGTGAATATTAAACTTTAAAATACTGGATTTCAAAATACCATACAACTTATAAAGAAAAGTGCTTAGAGTTTTTCCTTGTCCTAGGAAAAAAATTAAATAACAGGAAACAAGAGTGTTGTACTAGGGAAATATAATTTACAGAATTTAAAAAAACCCTTAATTATGAATTCTACAGTCTATAAATAAAATGAAAATACTTCTTTATCTACTCACTGGCTAGATCAATCTTATTTTGTATGTTTTCATGTTTGAAATCTAGAACCTATATTTTAACTGGCAATTTTAAAAGAAGGCCCTAAGAATTTATAGTGGTCACACCTCTCCCAGCTGTGTTAGACTCAATGTTTGGTTTTAGCACTGCAGATGAGTCAAGTTGTCTAGGTAACAATCTGCTGCCTTAGATTTACTGATCTTATTTTATCTATTTTCTTATACTGTTCAAATATTTTTTCATCAGATCAATATAGAGCCTGTGCAGACACTAAAGATATTACCATAAATGTGAAGTATATACATTTTTTCTATTGATTTATGTATAATTTTAGTAACTCTCCACAAGCTGCTTTATGTACTGTATTTTGACTACAGTGGAGATATTCAGTGCAGAAAAAGACTAATGTGAGGCTTATAGGATGCTCAGATATTTTGTGTCTGTTTTCTGCAGTTTCACCAGTACAGTTAAACCCTAAATATACTTCATCCATCACTAGAATTCTTCCATTTATGCTGTCAAACTCTCTGTGTCTGTCTGGACCCAGACACCTTGTATTTGGTATTTGGTCCTGAAGTTCAGCAGCAGAGCATGTGCCTGTGCACACACAAGCACTCACATGCACACACAGAGAATAGAGAGGGTGAGAGTGCTTGTACAGAAAATAGGTAGAAATAGAGCTTAATGGAGATGCCAAATACAGGGCTTGGCCTCACAACAGTCCTGACCTGCCACCTGCTTACCTGTGACTTGCCCTCTTTTAGGGCCTCGTCTTCAATTTTCCATGTCTGCTCCTCCCCATCCACCTTGATCCCTGCCACTGCCTTTGTCCGTTGCCCTAAGCATCCCATAGCAAGGTCTTCACATTCCTACAATCCCCTCAAAATGCCCCATAGTAAGCCTCATGCAATCCCACAAGCCTCCTCAAATATTCTGTAAGATGTTTGGATCTTTCCTGTGAAACTCCAGTTGTGGTGTTTGCTTTCGCATCAATTATAAAGTGCTGGCTGACCCCTTCACAGGCTGAACAGGTGGCTCCTGAATGGCACATTGGGCAGTGAGGGTTCTGATCCTTGCTGTTGTCTCTGTTATCTGCTGCTGGTTACAGTTTGTACAGTCCTTCTGTCTTCACTTTATAACCTTTTCTGTTCCTGTGTCTTGTGCATTGAATAGTCATTAACTGAACACCTTTCTGAACCAGCTGTCCTTACAATCCTTGCCCTCTTAATGTCACACATGCACTGCAGATGAAGCTTCCTATCTACATTCTTTCTCTGTGTCATCATTACAAGGATGCTCAGAGTCTCAAAGAAATCATAAAAATTCTACAGTCCATCAGGTCCTATGAAATTAAATGAAGAAATTATACATCCAGGAGTAGTTGACTGATTTAGGCATTCAGAGAAGCATTAGCTGCTGCTTTTCTCTCAGTGAGATTCTCTATCCAGCACTGTGGTTTTGCATGTTCTTTTGCATTCTGTGTCACAAAATGAAAAAAAACTTCTAGCCTTATTCCAAGGTGCAACAACAAAGGAAAACGAGTGAACCAGGAAGTGTTAATGCATTAAGTATAGAATTATCTTAGGAAATACAGCAGGAAGAGGATAGAAGAGGCCATCTGTTCCATCCCACTGCCCTAGCTCAGGCCTGACTACATTTGAGCTATTCATTCATAGTAGCCTGGCTAACTAGTAATTAAAAAGCTCAAATTACAAAGCTTTTCTACAACCTCCGCATCTAATCTGTTCCAATCTCAACTATTCTTTTTGTATAAAGGTTCTTCTTATGTTCTGAAGTAAATCTCCCTTAATTCAGTTTTAAATAAATTAGAATAACCCACCAGTCTCTTAGTCTGTTGCTGAATTAGTGCTGCCATTTAGATTGTTTATGTGAAAGTATCCACACTGATGCTATGAAAGGAAGGCTTAGCACTTGTAGGTTTTGACAAAAGACTTTTGTAGCAGAGTTGTATCAAGACAAAAAAAGAAAAAAAAGAAAGAAGTGAGTGGATTCTACTCTGTTGTTGCAATTGGATCTTAATTCTAAACCTGGCATCCAAAGAAAGAGAGTTTATGTAATCATTGTACTTGTTTGTCTGCCACTCTGCTAAATTCAAAATTTTGTAATGCAAAAAAAGAAACACACCTTACGAATAAAGCCAAGAATTTATTGTTGGTATAATTTATATCTCAACAGAATGATCAAAGGAATTGCTATATCTAATTAATGTGGAAAAAAAAGGGAAAGGGTCCGTTTTTTCTCACAAAGCAGGGAGCAGGGTGTTGCATAAATGTTCCATGCCTCATTGTTCTTTGCTGAGAGGAATGATGTTGATGATGGGGTTTCTTCCCCTTTGTCAGGCAAGTATCCTGTTGATGGCTTCTTCTTCACTCTGAGTTCTCTTTAAGCTGTTTTCATGTTTTCTGACACAGATTGACACCCTGTTCATTGTTAATGTCTGCAACATCATACTGCATCCAAATTTTGTATGTAAACTGTTTTGCAAATATTGGACACTTTTTCTTTGCTCTCTTTGTGTCCCTTAAAACCAGTTTTGTCCAGTTCCGTGTGTCCATTTCTTAACTAACCACTGATAAATTGCCTGCATCCCTGAGGTCTCCAGTGCTACCCTGTGACCTCTTTCTTACCACCCCCATGCCTGTCATCCTCTGTATTGCATCCTGTGTTCCCAGCACTATCACACCATCCCTGTGCTGCTCTACCACTACAGCACCCTGCTGAGAAGGGAAATATTTCACTTTACACAGAGGAATTATTTGTTACTCTGTCTATAGAAAAGCTATGGTTTGCCATCAAAAGATAATAAAAAATAAAAGTAATTAGGCATAGCAAACCTTTCACATAGAAAAATTACTATTACGTGTAAACAAGGTGAAAGAAAGGTCCAGGCAGGCCAAGTTCAAATCAAACCTACTGAGCCTTAGTTCTGGAACCTTGAAAAGCCAGCTCAGGCCTGTAGCCTGTTACTCTAATGGCAGTGATATATTTTTGGTGCTGCTGAACTACAAGGACCTTCCCTTACTACCTCTGGATTTTCAACGTGAAGGTTAGAAATCAGGGAACACGTAGTATCCAGTGTGAAAAGGGTTATATAGGAGGTGCAAAAGTCCGTGTCCTCCTTGGTCTGCCAGATGACCCCGAGCCCACAGGTGCTCGCCAGGCATTCACTGTGTGCACAGCTCTGAGCCAGCCTCTGTCCCGCGGGCACCCCTGGGACACAAAGCAAAGCTGGTGCTCTGTGGAGGCGGCACTACAGCTCCGCAGAGCTGGAGCTGGACTGCTTGAGCTTCTGAAACAAAACGGGGACGTGGGAAATCAGACACTTATCGACGGAACACTGGGCTGTGATGGCTCTCTCTGCAAGTGTGCATTGTGTGGGACAGACACAGGTCACCTCCTGCCTGAGGAAACCAACAGTAGCTTTAAAAGAGAGTTTTTACAGAGAATGTCTTTCACAGTTCTTTTTTACTTGCCTCTGGAGTGGCTCCATCAGCCATCCCAAATACAATTTAAGGAACTGATTACAGCAGTATCTGATTGCTTCATCATCATCAACATACTTTTTTTTTGTACATAATTCTTGTGATAGAGATAAATGCTATTATTCTGATTTTAGGGATGAATATCTTAATCATGGCTCCTCAAAGATACTGCAGGGGTGTAACTAGCTGCCATTCTAAAGCAAACAAGTATCTAGAGATTTATGACATGTTCAAAGTCATGTGGAAACTGAACACAGGTTCTATATCCCATGTTAAGACCTAAACCTCTCTTTCCCACACACAGAGTGATCTCTGTCTTTACGTTCATTTTATTTTCAGAGGAACTGTGCATCTTGGGCCTTCTCCTGTCCTTGACTGCATGGGCCCTGCTAGAGGAAGGAAATTTCACAGCTCCATACAAAGGAAAATAAAAGTAATGTCTGTTTAATCTAGTCTTGTGTTACGGACTTCACGAAACTTGGTTTTATACATTCCTAGTTCTTTTTACAAGAATATTAAAAAAACCCCATGCAGTTAAGAAAGCAGTATATATGACACTAGAAGCTGGATCCTCCACCGAGCCTTCCTCTGAAAATAGCAAACTACCAATGAGTTGTTCCATGAGCAGCAAATTTAAGGAAACATGATCTTTTGCAGATTTTTGCACTTTTGTTTTAATAATTGCTTAGCTCTTCCATGATACTTACCCCTTCCTTGCCAAAGTTCTGTAGCACTGCCAGTTCCTGCCATATCTCCGATTGCCCACGTTGCTGCTGTCCAGCCACGGCCTGGGCACACGTGCTGTGCTCAGCTCTGGTTGCACGTGTGGATAGTTTGAAGACATATTTTGAGCTCATAATCCCACGTGTCTCATGCATACCAGTCTTTCCTTCTACAAGGATATTAAATTTTTCTCTCTTCTCAAGCCACTGATTTTTTCTTTGCAAAGCTTACAAGTTCTTCATATCCCTTAGGCCTCTTCTCCCTTATTAGCTGAAATTGGCTTGAAGTGATTATCAGAGGACTGCCACATGGACAGATGGACTGTCACATGGCAAAGTCTCAGTCTCATAAGCCTTATTTTCTGAAGCGAGGAAGAAACAAGTGACACTTAAAAAAACCCCAACCAAACACACCCAAACACACCCCCACCCCAAAAAAAGAACATCCATAATAAAAGAGCAGCAGTCTTTCTATAGCTCTTCCTCTAGCACACCTTGCACTGTGCTCTAGAGAGAAAGATAAAGTTTATGAAGATAACTGGAAATAGTCCTGCAAAAATTCTGTTCTGAATTTTGTTCTGAATCCTCTTAAGCCTGCAGTAGTATTTCTAAAACTCTGTTGAATCATTAAGAAGCAAAATCTTTACTACAGTTGTAAACCCTCTTTTCCCCTTATTCCCTCCATGTCTCACAGCATCATACCCTTGAGCTGATAAAACTTAGGTACTTGATCTGGAACTTGAAATTCCTTGCCTCTTTTATCCATTTTTACCATTTTTCTGTGCAATGGCATTTGTGTTTTATGAAGCTCTGAAACTTTGCTATTTCAGCAAGTACAGAAAAATACTGACTTCATAAAATTCCCAGACTAGTACACAAAGAAACAGAAAAGGCCAATAAGACAGAAATGTGTAACCTAAAGGCAAGTCTACATTTCAAAGATATTTTCTCTCCCTTCCTCACACACACATACTTTCATCACAAACTTTGTATCTGTAGACTATGAGCATGAAGCACCACTATGATCTAAAGAATCTCACTATGCTGCCAGAAAACTCCTGAGAGGCTAAATAATCATAATCATAAAAGAGTTCATAGTATATATGGCTACTGAGAGGATTGTTGTATTCAAGTGCAGAAGTGTATTTTGCCAAAGCAAATTTTGCAACTGGAAATCATAATTTTACACATTTGAAATTTTCCGATAGAAAAGAAATTACTCATTTACAGACTTTTTATTTCCTAAAGAGAAAATGTTAATGTAGTAATTTTGTTTTGACTGTGTTGATCTGATTCAGAATATTTTTCATCTTGTTGAACTGAGACTATGCATTTAATTATGATTCAATTTGAGAAAAAGATAATAAAATACATGAATCAGTTGCGTTGCTCTGTCAGCAAATGGCCTGTGAGCTGCTGTCAACTGTGCTTCCAGACTGGCTCTGTTTGCTGGGCTTTCTGGAGAATGAGAGCTGAAATAATGCACAGAGATACCACTCTCACTTGCATGATGCTCAATAAAGGATGTAAATAAGCATGGCAGAAAGTTGGACAAGGAACTTTCAGCTCAAATTTGGAAAAAGCAAAGTGTCAGTATGAAGCAGGTAGTTCTGTTGTGTAACGGACTCAAAATTCCAGGTTCATCCAATAACCAAAACAAGAAAACAAAGTGCTTTTTTTCCTTTTTTTCCTTTTTTTTCTTTTTTTTTTTTTTTCCTGAAATGGAATAATACAGATTCTCCTGGGGAGATATGTAATCAGGAGAAATAATAATCAGTCCTCTGCTTTGGTTGACATGGCTGTTTAACAATTTGCCTACTTAGCTGTGCTATGTAAGGTTGCCTATGATATTAGTTGTATCTATAACTCCAGCCTAAATGATCTCCACAATTTTGGTATAAGAGGAGAAGATGTCACCTGGATGTCTGGCATCACTAAAATGAAATAGAATGGAAAAAAAAAAAACCAAAAAAACAAGGGGAAGGGACGAATAGCAGTTACATTTTTGTATAATAACTGAGATGTGAGAGGGGGGAAATGTTACGTTGCAATTTGGTGTGTGAAGAATTTAATCTATGAATATGATCCTATGTTATCTTCACCTGAAGCCTCAGTCCGAGATATTAAGTGAAATGAGTGTGTAATCACCACTGAAAATTAAGCTGGCTCAGGTCCTACCCAGGCGTTTTACAGGTTCCATGTGTGATGTTGTGGACGCTAGAGGGAGGCACATCACTGAGATACAGCAGCTTATGGCGCTGAAGAGAAAACCAGAACAGCTATGTAATCGGGGACTCTTTCATTTAATGACAACATTAGAATTTTTAGGGAGAAAACACAATTAGTGGACTAAGGGAATGAATGCAGGTTACGAGGTTTATTCTTCTTGTAATGGATATAAATGTACTTTAAAACTTTAGTTATTGTTACAGATCATGGACAGCCGAGCAATTGCTATATTAAACTAATCACAGGTAATGCTTATATGTCACGGTTTCATCTGTTCTTCCTTTCTCCTGCAGCTGATGTTTCCTCATTTAACATGTTCATCCTTTAGTACAAGTAAAAGGAAAAAATCTTTAGGGTCTGATTCACTACCTTCTGTAGTTTTTATTTCTGGCTCGACGTGGTGAAGGAAAGTCTTGTCTGAAGAAGCTTTTTTACTTTGTGCCAGAGTTAATGACTATAACGTATTGAATCTCATGCACAATTCATGAGAGCTGATTTAGCATTAATGCAGGTGCATAGAATGGCTGGAGATGTTCACCTGCTCTCCCTGATGGAGGCAAAATGCTGCCACGATTTCTAACAAGGAGAAAGTGGAGGAATGAATCAGAAAGATAAAATGTATAATATATAATGTATATATAAATGTGGCTTAAAATGCGTTGTAAGTGATTTGCACATAGCTGGTGAAATACCCTTCTCTGGCGGCAGGGCAATCCAGTCAGTGCTAAGCTACAAGGCTCGATTGCCATCCTGTTGGCAGCCCTCTGAAGCAAATTAGGACTTGATCCTTCTGCCAGCAGAAGCATTGGCAGGCAATCATATGCACAATATGCTGCTCTAAATGCAATCAGAGAAATGTGCATTTAACTTAACTAGGTAGAACTTTTCACCTGATAATCACCTGCAGACTTATAACTACTTGATAACTTGTCACTTCTCTAACTGATGTTCTTGTAATATATAGAAAGAAATTCTTGTAAGGCAAGATTTTTTTTTTTTATCCCCCTTATTCATTGAAAATAGGTTTTGATCTGTTGGTTCCAGTAGCCTTCACGGCTGCTATCAAAACCGGTTTTCTCTTAAACTGATCTTATTCTAGAGTCATTGCATTTATAGGACTGAAATTATTTTCTTCAAAAATCGATATTGACATGCATTTACCATTCCTAAATACTGCAAGCCTGTATAAAGAACTCAGTCACTATGTCCTGTTTAGTTTCTCATTTCAGCTTTTTATTTTTTGCCCTGCTGAGGAAATACCTCATCAGGGAAAAGTAGACCCAAGCACTCGGAATTGATATGGCTTGTTTTGACCAGAAGTATAACTTTTAGTTGTTCATATTAACTAGAATTCCATTCAGTAAAGAACGCTTGGAGGAGATCTTACCAATGTGCATAAATACCCCAAGAGAGAGGGTTAAGAAGATGGAGCCAGCCCAGTGTCAAGACTAGAGGCATCAGCTGAAACTCAGGAGGTTCCCTGTGAGCATCAGGAAACTTTCTCGCTGTGAGTGTGACAGGGTGCCCAGGGAGGTCCTGGATTCTCCATACCTGAAACTATTCAGAAGCTGGACATTGTCCTGAACATCCTGCTCTGGCTGACCCTCTGGAGAGTAGCAGGGTTGGACTGCACACTCATGAAAGGTCCGTACTAACCTCACCTGTTCTCTGGTCCTGAGATCCTGTGAAATGTATGAGCTGTCATAAATTATCACCTAGGAACCATCTACAGGTGTATTTAGAACATTTTCAGAAATATTATACTCTATTTGGGATACATTTTGAAACTTACTATAGATTAGTAGATTTTTTTTTCCAGACTCGAATTTTTGTGACCTAATCTCTGAGACTACCAAGCAGTCATTCCAAACTTGCCTGGCAGATAAAATTTAGAAGTTAATTCACCTATTAGTGTCTACAAAGTTCTATGCCACTGGCTTCATAGAAACTTGCATTTGATGCTGTCAGTTATTTAAAATGAGCAAATTGATCAAAAGATTTACATATCACCCATAAGCCACATTATAGAAACTATTTCAATGTTACTAGATAATTTTTTTTAATCTCTCAGGAGTAGGCTTTGATATACCTTTGCCAGCTAAGACTTTGTATGGCGCGGCAGATGATGCTGCAGTTCTCTAGAGGTCTGCAGGGCCTTCCAGTGAGTACAGATTTGTACAGAGAATTAGCCCATGGTCTGCTCTACCTTTGCTGAAGTTGGAAAGGGGTCAGAGAAGGTAGAAAGGGAGGAAAGTTTCTCACAAGAGAAGACACTACTAGTTGGAAAGTCTGGTGAATCCAGAGCATGGTAAAACATTGTTACAGCAACATCAAGACATGTTTAATACAGCAGGCAGCATATACACACAGGAGGTCTGTTGTGGAAGGTCTGACTTAATCTTCATGATCTATGTAAGTCCCACACAGAACAAGACATATTAATAACAGTACTACTGTGACTGTGACTTTCATTATCCCTGCATCATTTTCCTAGGCCAAAAAGAAAGATATGAAAAGATAAGAAGATATCACCAATTTGTGTGCTCAGCAAGTCCTGAAATCTTTATTTCAGCTTATGGCTTCATTTCCTTTCCTATTGATTTTGCTTCTAATTCCATCATACTGGTGTTCTACCTTTTTGTTTCCTTTTGCACAACAAGAACTTGGTCAACTAAGCAGAAGCAGCTGTATTACTGTTTGCTGTGACCAGCATGAGAGCCTGGTAAGGAAAGTCCTGGGCAGCCTGGCCTGTTGTGAAAGGCTAAGATAATTTACTGTGGCTTCTGTACCTGGGAGAGTAAAGGACTGTCTGCAGTGTCAGGCTTTGGTTTATGCACCAAATATTATAGGAGACCGTGTGTCCCCTGGTGGATACTAACCTGTATCCAGGAAACAGTGTCGTTTCCCCACTTATTGTTTGTCTTTCTCTTGATATCCTGTGCATAAATCAAGCTTCAAGTTCAAGGTTTCAAGGTGATATTGAAATGAATAACTATTGTCTATTTGATTGTGCTCTGTATGATAATCAGATCAAGGGAATTAAGAGAGTAGCATTTCAATCCACAAAGACTGAAATTTCAAAGCCTAGATAACAGAGTGGTCTTGCTGGAGTTACATTAGGGATCACCCAACTAAGGATCCTGAGTCTGCATTGCAAGGCAGCACTATGCTCATATTATGGTGGGGAAGATTCTATGGATAGCCTAAAATAACTATCCGAAAGTAACTGTCTGTTTTAGGGTTGACTGAATAGATCTCTAGGTTTCAGTAAATTTCTCTGATTAGATCTCTCTTGATTGCAATGGGACCTTAGCTTGCATGTAAACATCTAAATTTAAATGTCTAAATCTGTGAGCTGTACCACTCAGGATGACTATATTGTAATAAAAAGACACTCAAGATAGCTTTAAACCATATGGCTTAGATAAGTCCAATCTAATTTCACAGCAACATAGATTTTAGCTCAGAATAATATCCTGGCATGGAGGGTGACTACAGTATAGGCTATTTTGGAGACCTGCAGTAATTTACTTTGGGTAATAAAAATTTTAGCATTAACTTAAATTGAATGTTATTTGGTAACCAAGCTGTTTGACAAGCTGTGCTATGCAACTTTAATGCAAGAAGTATTTATTCCTTGTGCATTAGTGCTAGGGATATGGAATGAGTTCACATGGTAAAATCTTGGACACTTGGTGAACGAATGACATACTATAATGACATTATAATAAACTTTATTTCATTTTTTATTGTGTAATATTGCTTAATTTGCTTGCATGGACATTGAACTTGGATGAGGTCATGCAGTGGCACATAGCTCATTACTGTGGCTGGCTTCTGTTAAATAATAATTTACAGTGCATTCAAGTAATCAAAGTTACACTTGCTTTAAATGTGCAACACTGCAGTTACTCCCACAATTTATATTCTGTCACCTTTCTGAATACTTTTCTGAATCACTTTTCATTATAACCTTCTCTAGTAATAAGTAAGAAAAGGCTCCAGGGAGACCTTATTGCAGCCTTTCTATACTTAAAGGGCTAAGGAAGATGGACGGAGACTTTTTACCAGGGTCTGTAGTGTCAAGACAAGGGGGAATGGCTTAAAATTGACAGAGGGCAGGTTTAGTTTAGATATTAGGAAGAAATTCTTTACTGTGAGGGTAGGTTGTGGATGCCCCATCCCTGGAATTGTTCAAGGCCAGGTTAGATGGGATTTGAGCAGCCTGGTCTGGTGAAAGGTGTCCCTGCCCATAGTCTAAGATTCGATTAATCTGTTTATATTTGAATTCTAAATCATTAATAATATAAATATAGTGATGCAAAGCTGCAGGCAGTTTGGAAAATTGACTAAATATCCCTCTCATTTTTTTCTCTGTAACAAAACTCCTTTCACTTTTATTCAGGGATTTTTCTTTGGAGATTAATTTGGCCTTTCATTGGACTTTTGTAAATAAAAATCTTCTTGTAAGGTGTCACAGAAATTAAAAAGTAACCAATTTACAGACATTCTCCATTGTATTTGTAACAATCAATTTCAGGTAGCTCTTCTAAATTTAATAATCATATTTTCGATACTTTCTTGCAAATTAATTAAAAATAAACACTTCTTAATCTCTTTTAAGATATGACCTTAAAAGAAGCTTTTTTGCTTTTTTTTTCCTTTCCTTTTTTCTTTTTTTTCTTTTCTTTTTTTTCTTTTGTCTAGGACATTTAGATTACTTGGAATTGTCCAAATTTTACTTTCAGTAGGTTATCTGTTCTGTTACTGGTGAGAGGATCACAGTGTGCTTCCCGACTTCACTGGAGGGACCATAGGTGGCCACTGTTATTGGACTGTTATGCAAAATTCTTGCAGAATTCTGACACTGGGCAAACACGAGATGCTGGGAGGAATGGGCATAGGGTTGGCAGGCTCTGGGCTGGTGTCTGAAACTATCAGTTGCCACTTTGAACAGTATTCTNAAGAAGCTTTTTTTTTTTTCCTTTCCTTTTTTCTTTTTTTTCTTTTCTTTTTTTTCTTTTGTCTAGGACATTTAGATTACTTGGAATTGTCCAAATTTTACTTTCAGTAGGTTATCTGTTCTGTTACTGGTGAGAGGATCACAGTGTGCTTCCCGACTTCACTGGAGGGACCATAGGTGGCCACTGTTATTGGACTGTTATGCAAAATTCTTGCAGAATTCTGACACTGGGCAAACACGAGATGCTGGGAGGAATGGGCATAGGGTTGGCAGGCTCTGGGCTGGTGTCTGAAACTATCAGTTGCCACTTTGAACAGTATTCTGCATCTTGAACTTTTAAATATTCTTTACAGTATTACAGTGACCAACTAGTAATTAGTGACTAAATTAAAATTCTATTAAAAATATTATGGTTCAGTCATAGAATCATGGAATCAGAATATGCTGAGCTGAAAGGGATTCATCAGAATTATCGAGTCCAACTCCTGGCCCTGCACAGGACATCCCAAGAGTCACACCATGTGCCTGAGAGCACTGTCCAAACACTTGAACTCTGTCAGGCTGGTGCTGTGACCACTGCCCTGGGGAGCCTGTACCTGTTCCTGCTCAACCACCTGCGGGGTGAAAAACTTTTTCCTGATATCCAGCCTAAACTTCCCCTGTCCCATGTGCAGAATCCAGCAATTGCTCTTCTTAAACTTCATGCGGTTGGTGATTTCCCATTTTTTCAACATCTCTCTGCAGGACCTCTCTGTCCTTGAGGGAGTCGACAGCTCCTCCCAGTTTAATGTTGTCAGCAAACTTAGAATCCCTCAGAATCCCATGTCCAAGTCATTAATGAAGATGTTGAAGAGAAACTGGGCCGAGGATGAAGCCCTGTGGAACTCCACTGATGACAGGTCTGATGTCCCCCAATTCACTGTAACCCTTTGAGCCCAAGCTGTGAGCCAGTTGCTCACCCATCACATGATGTGGTTATTCACCTGTATGCTGGGCATTTTGTCCACAAGGATTCTGTGAGAGACAATATCAAAGGCTTTGCTGAAGTCCAGAAATATTACACCTACTGGTGTAATCTTAGATTAACTTGGTGAGTTACCCTGCCATAGAAGGAAATCAGGTTTGACAAGCAGGACCTTCCCCTCATGAAGCCATGCTGGGTGTGGCTGCTGACTGCATNTTTTGTCCACAAGGATTCTGTGAGAGACAATATCAAAGGCTTTGCTGAAGTCCAGAAATATTACACCTACTGGTGTAATCTTAGATTAACTTGGTGAGTTACCCTGCCATAGAAGGAAATCAGGTTTGACAAGCAGGACCTTCCCCTCATGAAGCCATGCTGGGTGTGGCTGCTGACTGCATTGTCCTCCAGGTGCTTTTCAATACCTCCCAGAACAATAATTGGCGTGATTTTCCTGGGCACTGAAGTGAGACAGGCCTGTAGTTTCTGAGGTCCTCCTCTTGTCCTCCTTGAAAATCGGGACAACATTCACCAGCTTCCAGTCAGCTGGGACCTCTCTGCATTCCCAGGACAGCTCAAAAGTTCTCAAGAGAGGTTTTGTGATGACATCAGCCAGCTTGCTGGGGATTCTCAGATGAATCCCATCAGGCCCCATAGATTTGTAGGAATGCAGCTGGAGCAGCAGATCCCACACAAGTTCAGGGTCAACTGAAAGCTGATCATTCTCTTCGTCATGGTCCTCCAGCTCAGAGCACTGGGACCCCCTTTGTCCATCACCTGTATTGAAGACAGAGGCAAAGAATGATTAAATACTTTTACCTTTTCCCTGTCCCTTTTCGTGAGGTGATCATCCTAACTCTGTAAGTCTAAAATAACTTCTGTTTTTCCTCTGTGATTTGGATTTTTTGGGTTTTTTAAAAATAAATTTAGCTATCTACTTCAAAATGTGCTTTTCATAGTGTAAGTTTAGGCAGGATTTTTATATTATTCCTTTTGCTGTTGTCCTCAGGTAACCTTCCCATAAAATTTATATTCACTGTCACTTCCCAAGTACAGCTGAGGATATACAGTGAGGCATTGAATTTTTCTTCTATAACACTGTGAAGAATAATTTGGTGGGTTTTGTTTTTAAAGCCCATGGACTATTCACATTAACTGGTAAGGAAAATTTTCTAACCTCAGCTGATGCCAACAGTTAAAAAAAATCATTATTAACTACAGGTATGGTGTTACACAAAGAGGAACATTTGATAGTGAGGTTCTGTCTTGTTACACCCTGCATGACATTATTGTTTAAAGACTATACAAGTATATAATTGTATACAAAAATTGTATTTGTAAATGCAAATGTATATGCAGAATAGACAAAGTGGTTGTCAGAGCACAGGTACAAAAAGATGAAGATTGAGAGTCACTATGAGTAAATATAGATGCCTGAAAGATATTGCCTTGTAGATGTCATCAGTAGAGTAATGACTGTCTGAAATAGCATTCTTGATTTTTTTTTTTAATAGCATTTGGACTTACAGAGCCATACAGCAGGTTAGCAGGAAAACCAAGAGCTGATTCTAGGAACAGGAGTCTCCTCACCTTCCTCAGACACATATAACAGCTATTTCTGAACCTCCCTTTATATTCATTGCAGAGAAACAGACCTTTTTAGGATTCAGTCCATCAGATGTATTTAAAATGTCTATTTGAGAGTTGGAGGAATTCTGCCTGAGACTTTGTAGTGTATAGTTTCTAGATTTTTACTGATTGTACATGGAGACTGGGGTGACTCAGATAAAGAGCAGGCCTCTGCATTTAGTCATATGAATTCCACCCTAAATCTTTTCACTGAAGGAACTAAAGCTTTTCTCTCTGAACCATGAAATCATTCTGAATAAGAAGATAAAACAAATCTAAGTAACCGTTGTGCATTCCAGAATAAGTTCAAATAAACCTTTTCCTCTTCACTTAGTTAAGCCAAATATACTTGCTTTGCAATTCTGGAAATACCTGATCCAACTGCCTGTTCTCTATCCTCATCATCAATACTGTTCTGTATTTTACCATTCTCTTATCCCAGACAAGGCACAAGATTTCAGAGTGAACCATCACATGGCTTTGTTATTTACAGTCTCACGTTATCTTATTTGCATATAAACTACCCCAATAAACCAGTGTCTAGTGAAGTAGGTCCAAAAATATCAGACATATGCATAGTTTCAGTTACTGACTTCTTATAAAAATCCCTTCAACTAGAAAAGAGTTCCAAGGATTCTGACTTGCAATTTGTATTCCTGTTATATTTAATAACTCTTTATATAATCCATCTAGGTCAGGTTAAATGAATGCCTTGTTGCTACTTAGATGATTATGGGCTGCAATCCATTTAACGTGCCCAACGATTCATGTTTAATTTATTGACTTTAATGCGGTGTGTGAGTGACCTGTGCATGTGTAGTACTTTAAATGCATGCACACTGGCACACACAGCTCTCTGCAGTATTTTGCTTAAGTAATCAGCTAATCACTGTGTTAGAGTTTGAGATATTGTGTGACTCTTTATGCCACTGTTTAATTTAATGCTACTTGCAGTAATGAGTCTGTCTGGGTTGACTGGCTACCTCTCAGAAACTCCATGGCTTTTATGCCAGCAATAATGGTTCAAGATGTGTCCAGTTCTATGATTTGTTACCTGGCCATCTGGCATGAGCCACAGACTTGTCTTTGCATCTCATTGTATTTTTGTGTTGGGAAACTAATTAATGAGTGCCCTTTGTTTACAGCTGGAGCTATGAATCTTCCTTCAGTACCTGACAAGTTATTTGGCATTTGCAAGTAATACCTTTTATGGAAATAATCTTTTTGTATGATAAAGGTACACCTGTACGATTTCCTGAGGGTTTTGTAGTAAAGGGTTTTTTTCATGTAAGGAGAATGGAGAGTGCGTCAGGAAGATTTGAGCTTTCCTGAAGTCCAGAAGTTTTGGCAGACCTATATTTTCATTCTACCTATTAGCCAATTCTGTATTCTGTTCCTGAAAAAGGCAGGTGCTTTCAGTTCTCATCATGATACCAGATCCTTGCAAGACAGAGAAAATGAAATTATTGAGGAAAAATGTTGTTGATCTGATAAAATCTACAGTAGCAGCTAAGTTTTTTACCTTAACCACAATCCTTGTATCTCTAAACTTCAGTATTCAGGCTGGTGCTTGATATTGCTGATATCAAATAAGGGAAAATTTATATGGCAATCTTATTACCCAGCTCCAAATTTTTTACTTCACTCTGTCTGAGGCATGACCAAGTTTTGCTTTTTGCATTCACCATATCCTGTGATTTTTTTGTTATAGGTATTTTCCTGTGTTTTAAGAGGTCCTCATAGTAGGATAACTCTGAAGGAGAACGTCACTGTAATGGACTTTGTTTCTTATTTCTTTTGGAGTATCTCAGAAAAAGAGAGTCCGGAAACTTCTTATCTGGAGATTTTGTATGTTCCATGTGCTAAATATTTGGATTCTAAATGGTAAAATATAGTTCCGTTTTCTTGCCAAATAGTTCCCAGGTAAATATCAACGTGCATTGTAGTTCAACTGAGATGTGCTAGTTTTAATTTCCTGTTAGCAAATAGACTCCAAATCCCCAAGGAGCAATGATAATTCCGTATTCAGATTAGCACAATTTAATTATACTACATTATACCCTATTGTGGATCAAAAAATGTTGAAGTAGGTGCTGGTCCACTGTCTGCACATCAGAAACTTTGAAATACAGGCCAGAGATATGACTAGCAGAGGCATCTAGCAAAGAGTTCCAAGATCAGAGTTTCATTTTTTAAAAAGATATAAATTTAATGCAAATACATTAATTGGCCTGATAAACATTTAGAGCTTATCCTAGAGCTATCCTATCCTAGAGCTAAGCTACGAACTTTGTAAGAGAAAAACTTGCTGGCATAGCAAATTTCTAAACTGAGTGGTAGTTTATTTCCAGGATCCTTGGAACAGTTGTCTAGCAGAGGTAAAATGACATAGTTCCATCACTGGAGTTATGATTTATGTCAACTGATATACCAGCCCTTGACTTGTATTCATTTCTATTGATATCTCTTTGGTTTAGAAACATTTCTAATGCTTTACATATTCATCTAAAATCAAACTGAAGCAACATAAGCCCCTAACCAACCACCTACACATAATCCAAGTTTGAAATGATTCCCTGATGTTTAGCTGTAATGAATTTAAGAGAAAAAGTGGGTTGCCTTGTAGAAAAACCTTATGAGATTAAAAAAAAAGAAAAATAAAGTTCTATGGCCCTAAACATATAATGTATTTAAAAGGTGAGAGGATTACAGACAAGTTTAGGGTAGATCGATGATATCAAGGGTCTCTTCCAACCTAAATATCTCTATGATTCTACTATCCCATCTTCTTCCTGCAAGACTGAGAACTATGATAATTCTGTAATGAATGTCATAATGCCTTTGAAAAGCAGGCAAGGGCTACAGTCCAGCACGCACCCAGTAACTAATGTACTGAATTGCTACCTGACCATCTGGATAGCATCACTTGCTGTTTTGTAGATTTCCTGTAGTGTCTAGGACAAGTTCCTTAATTAATTGATATTCTATTTTACTTTTATAAAGTGAAGACAATAGTTGTGATGGTATTGGGAAATAAATATATTACGGATTTTGTATGCCTCAGCTCCTATGGTAATAGAAGCAATATAATTTCCATAGAGGATCGATTTTTGCTTTATTTTGCAATATGATTTACGACAAATCCATGGCTGAACCTGATCTTTAGAAATAGCTCTGAAGCATATAGTATCAGTTTTTCTGCCAGCTCTTATGAGAATCCTGGGTTAGTTACATTCTGCCTGCATTGCAGTTAATGAAGAGTTTATTGTCTTAAATGCATCTTCTCTAGCAAAAAGGCTTCCAGTCTGAGTTTCCTAGCAGCAGCCTGCTGATTTCAGAAGTGATGTATTTCTATTGGTGGAAGACATGCTCCTCTAATTACCTTTTTTGATATTGTCAAGATATATATTACATGTAGTTGTTAAATTGCTCAGCAACTTTTAGTAATATATATCCTGTGAGATGTCACTTTCATTTCATGCTACACAGCTTTTCTTTCTTCCTTTAACTCCGTACAATAGCCTTGTTCCCTGCTCACCTCTATGTGCTGAGGTTGTGTGATCAGAACAGTAGATGCAATCAAACTCACAATTAGACGGTGATTCACATTATGTAAAAGATTCATCACGCCAATTGATGTGGAATGACGTGCGGTCTCCAGGCAGTGATTGCACGCGGTGAAACCTGCACCTATCGCGGCTCAGCAAACCTTATTTGTAATCATCTCTGGACTAATGCCTTCCCGTGATTTCATTATGGACAGTGTAACAATGAGGCCTTTTCCTGCTATTTCTTTTAAATGCCAGGGAGTGCTGATTACTCAGTTAGCATCCTGCATGCAGTTGACCTTTTTGGTAGAAATGCTGTGAGAATAGTGGGTTTTACCATTTATGGATTAGGTGTTTTACTGAACAAATGACAATTTTTTATTCTTTGTCCTAACATTCCTCTTTCCCTTCTTCACCCACTGGGTCAATCACCTGGAAAATAGTCCATACGGGTTTCTTCTAGGAGCTCAATCCAAAAAGTAATTTTGTAATTTCTAAAATAAACAAGGATTGTAGATGACTCTCCTAAACATCAATTTTCAGGAAAAGTGACTCCTAACCATAGTCTACATCTTTATGTAGTTTATTGTCGATGTTGAAAGCTAGACTTTTTTGTATGGGTACCTGAATATGATGGCAAGTGCCATGCCAGATCTCTGACCAGAGCAGTGAGTGACCAGGAGGTGTGTATATATCCAAAGTGTGGTGTGGAGGAAAAGTGTAGCTCCTCGTGGTGGTTACTGATTGAAAACTGCACAGACAGCATGGGCAGGCGGTTTCCAGCCTTGAATTCTAAGTAGAAGTGGGTTTGTCTTTAATGCCTGTGAATGACAAGGAATACGTAGACGCTAATGTGCATGACTAAACTCTCTTTCAAAGAACTGAGTGTGACTGAGTCGCTCTCATTTTTCATTTGTGAATAATTTATCTAGATGAAAAATCATTTGAGACATGCATATCAAAATAAAAAATCAGGAATATGTAAATTGTTATGTCTTTGCTCAATAATTGAAAACACTCATTTCCAGAACTGTAAAAAATTACAGTTTGGCTATCTTGGAATTCACACTGTGTCGTATTTCATTCAGCAGGAAATACAGATGATTAAGGATCAGGCAGAAGCTGTAGTCATTGACTTCTGATGGAATACTTTGAACCTATTTGTGTTCAGAGTTCTTTTAATTAATTGCTTTTTCTATGGGATGAAAGGGAACTGAAGCCAAAACCCAGTGAAAGTAGGAGATCAGATAAAGCTTAAACAAAAAATTCTGTGGTGGGAAATACCATTTTTCTATTCACACACATGCTGTAGCACGTAAGCTGTGTTCTCCAAGCAGAGTTGTGGCCTCTTGAAAGATATTCTGAAGTCTTCCTGAAAGTCCAACAGGGACTTTGCTTTTGTCACTGTTTCTAACACTGCTGAAAACTGTATTCATCAGTGGTAAAATAATGCAGGTGAATTTTCAAGAGTTAAAGTTTAGATCTTTTTTTCCAGATGTAAATCATGTGTTTGTGTAGATCAAATATATTGCACCAGGTTAAGACACCTGTCTGATAAAATATGGATTGGATTCCCCATTCTTGTGATTTGATCCTAGTTTGTGCATTACTAGTAAAGCCTCTCAAATCTTGGCATTCCAAAGACGTTTTTATAGGTAGCCACTCTGAAATTCTCAGTTCATAAAAAAAAGTACATGTGCTATAAGCTAAGTAGAACAACGCAGAAAGGCCAAATAATCTCGTCCAATTAAAGGAAAATTGTTGACTCAGTTTTTAAAGCTCCTTCCTAAAATAGGTGATCTCTATATTTTATGTTTGGTTTTATGGTCACAGAATCATAGAATGGTTTGGGTTGGAAATGATTTAAAGATCATCTAGTTCCAACTCCTGTGCCATGAGCAGGAAGGCCACCCACCAGGTTGGATTGCTCAGGGCTCCATCCAACCTGCTTTTGAAGAATTCCAGGGATGGAAGTGTTCTTAACAAAGACAGTGGACTTGGTGTTGCCTGGATTTTGACCCCTATTGACATGGGGGGAGTTGTTGAGCATGCAGAAAATCAGATCATCTGCCTCAGAGAGAATTTTATGATACAATTCAGAAAAACACTTAGGCACATGCTCAACTTAAGTATTAGATATGAATATTGAAGTCTATGAAACTGGTCTGGTAACAAGCACTGAAGTGTTTTGTTTATTTAGATAAGGAGCATAAAGAAGATGAACAGAAAAATAAAAGGAATAATTTTTGAAAGCTTCACTAGTGTCTGAAGAGTGATCCTCAGAAACAACCCCCAGTATTTCCCTGCTGTAGAATCCCTGGTTTGGCCTCGTTGATGCTGCACAGTGCCACATGAAATATCTGTATTATGTCTCCTGCTCGGAGCCAAAAGTAGCATAGCTTCACAAGCTCAGTGCTGTTCCTAGGCTTATATGTTTCCTTTCCCAATCCTGTTCTTCAATAAGGTAGGGAATAAGATATCTGCTGACACAGACAGACTTAGGAGGGATCTCTCAATCTATTTCACATATGTAGATATTTCACTGGTAACATTTAAATGGCCAAAATCTATCCCATAAGCCATATGCAAGAAAACATTCAGGTGGCCATTTGATTTTGATAAATACGATTTTCTTCTTAAATGAGCTCAATGTTCATTATAATAGAAACATATATCAATGGTACCAGTGCTGAAGACCATGTGCCAAGCCTGCTCTTTTGCTCCTAATGGAATGCTGGAACTCTGGATATGTTCAGGTTTCCAGCGAAGACTGCAGATGTTGATTTTGCTCTTCTACTCACCAAGCAATAAGGATGTTCAGTTATACCTATCACTAGCTAGAATCTTTATGAATCTGTAATTTATTTCTTAAAACAAATCTACAGGTGGAAATTGAGATTAGAGAGTAATTTCTCAGATGTGAACACGTAACATCAATTATTACATTCCTTACTCTATCTATGTGTAATTTGCCCTTTCTTCTCTCTCTCTGTTGATTCATAGTGTTGCACCATCACTTTGCAGGGCTCTGTTTCTAGACACATACACTTACCAAGAGATGAACTTTTCTTAACATTCCTTCAGGGAGAATCTAGAGATATTTTAGAAATTTAATCTTACCTTTAGAAATGTTGTACTTCCCTACGGGTCTGTGTAGCAGAATAATGTGTTCAGACGTGGCGTAATGCCATAGGATACTTCACCAAGGTTTGCCTCCAATGTTAGCAGGTCTAATGCTGGTGAAGTCAGTGCAACACTTCCAAGAGCACCATCTGGTGTCATGGGAATCCCTAGGGAGTCACTTGCAGTTGACTCCAAACAGCACCTCAGAAAACAAGTGGGTCTTGGATAGTGAGACTTGTTGAACAGGGAGTATGATCTCCAGCAAAGTTTCAGGCTTTGTGCCATGGCCCTGAGTGCACCAAAAGCCCCCACTCCTCACAGTTTAGCTGACAAGGTACTTCTTTAAGATCTTCTTAGGTACTTAGACCAGGCTGTTGTGAAATGAACCATGTGAGCAAGATCTATAAGGAGCCTCATCTGGGATCTGCACCCTTGCAGAGCCTGCCCTTGGCTCAGGAGCTGCATTTCAGGTCAGGCTTGGTCCTTGCCTGGGTTATGCCTGTGCCTGATTGCTGACCCTGACTTGCCTTGTCTTGGCTGCAGACATTCCCCATCCCTAAGGACTTGTCTGGAGCTCACTGCCCTGGTTGATGATGCTGATTACAGTCAGACCTGCTGCTCTTCTTTGGGTCCTGTGGGACGTTACCCCCGCCTGATTTGCCACCACCTTTGGCTTCTAGCTCGCTTTCCTTTGGAGCAGCTCACACTTACTGTTAAGTGACAATATAAAATTAATAAAACATATTTGAATTAACCTAAATTAGCCCATCCTACAGTTAATTATCTGATGTATATTTTATAATTTCAGGTAATCTAGATGTTTTGCTCTTCCTTGTCTTGCCTTGACCCATTTAATCAACTTCCTTTCATCCCTTGACAGTAGGTCTTTCCACCTTAAAAACACTGAAACTTACCACAATGGCATGAAAAAGTACCTTGTAGTAGCTACTGCCTGCCATTCCCTTTTTTTGTTCTACTTTTGAACTGGGCAAAACAGTAGTTGCATGTATTTAATTGGGTCAGAAGATGCTGATTCATCACAATAAGATTTTGATTAACAGCCAGTTTTGCTGATTGTCTTCACTATAACCTTTTAAAAGAGAATACTTGCTACTGATTTCTCATAACATTACTAATGGAAACAGAGTCGAAGAAAGTCACTACAATATGAAGCAGGTAAAGCACAAATTTAAAAAAAAAAGCAGTAGAAGAAGGAAAAATGAAAGACATTAAGGAAAATGAATAAAAAAAACCCAGAAGGAAATTCTAATTGCAATTCTAATTGCTTGCTTGAGGCAACTTTAGCAGTGTTGAAAACTCATGGCAGATCCTTGTTAGTGTAAAATAGCTTCATCGAAATGAATTTCCTAACAACTGTGCCCAGCTGAGATGCAGTAATCCCTACAAAAGTGGTGAGATTCATGTAATGTTTCTGTATTCTGCATCTTAAAATTGAAATATTTAGATTTTAAGATTTTTTTTTTTGCCAGTGTTAAAATATTTCTCCCAAACTAGTCTGTTCCTTCCAGCAATGAGATGAAATTCTGTAAACAGAAAATAGCAGATTTTTTTCTTAAGAATATGTTGATGCTATTTTTGGAAAAAAACCCTAACCCAAATAAACAAGCAGACAAAAACTTACCCAAACAAAACAAAGCCAAACCTTCAAGAAAGACAAAAACCTAAACTTACATAGGAAAATAATATTTTTTTACATTTTCCTTCAAGTGGAATAAGAGAAATTGTTCTGCTATCTTATTATGGTTTTAATAATGTGAGATGAAGCAAGGTAATATTAGCTTTGTTTTGCCAAAGAATTAATATTATGCATTGCCCATACATCTTTCTCTAAAATGAAGTATGTCATCATAAACATATTTTCCTTGTGCTAGTGCAACTCCTGAGTGTGAGGAGTGAATGAGAGTTAGAGGGAGGTGTTCGGAGAGAAGGGTTGCCTTTGATTTGCGGGCAGGACATCACGAGTCTGTGCTTTGCACTATTCTGAGCAGAGTGTCTGAACACTGAAATACATGGCATGAGCATTTGAGAGCTGCATGTAACAGTCTGAGTGCTGGTGTTGTAAACTGGGTGTTCTGCAGACTGCCAAGGCTAGGAAACCCAAACAAGCAAACAGAATCTAAATATTTTTGTTTGTTAATGAACAACCCAAAATCTCAAATATTGGTTGTGTATCACTCTCACTTTCCTCATTTTCTTATTATACTTTACTGATCTATATTTCATTTGCTCATCCTCTACTTCAAATTTAGCCATCTTACAGCCTTTATATTTAATCTCATGAATTTCTAATGCTGGTTTTTGGTTGATGTGCTTTACTTGACCAAATTTTGAAACTAAATCCAGAGCGATGCTCATTTGATGTCCATATTCAGCTGCTCACTTTAGGTTCACGTTTGGATATAATTGTGTCTGTTTAACCAATGGCAATTTCTGCTGTATGTGCACAAGCTGCCAGTCTGAGCCGTGCATTAATAACTGATCAGCTGTGCAGAGAGTGCAGAGTACAGGGTAGATACCTTCTCTGGATCCAATCTCTGAAAGGAATGGGAGGGATTTCTTCCGTTAGAAATACATAATATATTCTCTCAAAATACCATTATATGTCTTACACGTATAGCTAGACTTAGCCTTTAATGGAGAGAGGTATTTTGAAACTTGCTTTAAGGGCTATGGCAAAAGACCTTTAAAGGATGTTGTTTCTGCCTTTCAGCTCAGCTGCCTGCCCTCACAGGTGGCTGCAGGTTGTCTCAGGGAGAGCGGGAGCAGGAGGATGTCTGTGGGCTCGGGACGTGCCCAGCCTGGCACGGCACCGCAGAGCACCGCTCAGCGCGGGACTGAACACGGGCCTCTGGCTTGGTGCTGGAGCTGCTGCAGCTCGGACTCACATCTTCTTCTGACCACCCTGCAGTTAGGGTAGAGGCCTCCAGGACAGCTCTGGAACAGCCACAGGCAGTGATTTCTTAAACTGTTGCAACAAGAGTCACTGGAGTTCATCTTCCATGGCATTAAATATTAGTTATATACATATACACACAGGGATATTTACACAGAGTTAATTCATCCCTTGCAGAATGCTGTGTGTTTAAAAGACCAAGAAGTGTTGGTTTTCTGTTTCTAGTAAATCAACATCTTCGTCCTTGGATAGATATTTCGTGTGTTGTAATAGAATCAAACATTGTTTACAGTCACATTTTTTTTATTTCATTCAGATATCCATTTCCACAGAAAAATTTAGGCTTTGATGTCACCCAAATTTTATGTGTGTGTATATATATATATATATGTATATATACACTAAACTTCTGTGAATAATTCAGACAGCTAGCTAGTTCTTCCAGAACAGTTTGTTTAATTAAACAGTTAATGTTCAAATATCAGACTGTAGAAAGCTTTGCTTTACTTGTGAGACAGGTTGGTTCACAAGGCTGGGTTTCTGATACCACTTTCTGCTTGTTCCTGAGAGTAAGGCATTGTCAGGACAGCTAAGATAAAGATTCTAAACTATGTAGTTGTTCAAACAGAGCAAGTGCTTTCACAAAATATTAATTTTAGAAATTTTTCTTAGCATAGCCTCTCTCTCTTATTTCTCTTCATCTTCCTTGTTGACAGAGCTTTGTCACCTAGGAGCATGGAATAAATTAAATTGTTGGCTGGCATCCAGTGAAGAAATTGAAGCTTATACCAGGTGTGAAGAGAACCTCCTATCAAGCCTACCTCATTTTTCTAAGGACAGCACAACCTAATCTCAGATTCAGAGACTTTAAAACCAGTAACCTTGATCGTAGTAATGCTGGGCATCACTTGAACAAAACAACTTTTATTGTGTTTTCTGTTTGGTTGCACAAGTCAACACGGTTCCACAAGGTAGTTTAACACAAAGTAGGTACCCCTGGTGAAATCCTTCTGACACATTTGGTCATAATTTCACATCTTTCAAGTGGCAATCTAGCCCAGGGGTCTATGCAATACAAGATGTTGTAGTTTCCCCCTCTAGCAGAAAGTGACAGTGTTCTTAAAAGCTGCCGGGGTTTAGCAGTCTACTGGTCTTATCATACCTCGTGGTGGTGTGTCACCTGAGTGTATTTTTGGGTATGCATCCACTATGTGTTACCCAAAAATACACATTTTGCACCCAATGGCTGAATAATCAGAAAACAAAACATGTGAGTAGAGAGGATTTGCTCAGACTTTCATTGCAACGGGGGAAAGCAAACAGTGGGGTTGCAGCACTTTGACACACTCCCCAAGAAGTAAATTTTATCTAGTTCTTGGTTTTTACAAACAATTGTGATTTGATAAGTTCCCCAGAGAAGGGATTTTTTTTTCTCCTTTTTTTTTTTTCCTTCTTCACTAGACAGATACATCAACAAACAGTAGGAGGGCTGACTCATCTCCACTGATAATAGCATGCAGGATAATTTTGCCATGTGACTCACTTTATTCTTTGACTCTAAAAGACATTTGAAAAAAGATTGGCATTAATTTAAATAGATTTCCTATAAACAGGATTTACTAAAAAAAATAAAATCCTTGCTTTTATCTCATCTTTAAAAAGTACAGGAAAGAAAAAACCTACTATGATGTTCTAGCATTTTAAAATGTTATTGAAGAATGAAAATATTCTCTTAGTGAATAAATGGAACATATTTGGGGAAATGTAGTTGCAGTGAAGAATTTTTACCTCTGTGCACATCACTGCTTTCTTACTCTGTCAAGTAAAATAATGCTTTTTGTTACCTCCTGCACTTTTATAGCTACACCCTCATCTAACCTTGACCAGGGTCATGGCATAGAACGACTTGATAAGACATACTTCATTTAGGATTAAATAACGGGACTGACAGAGCCTGGAGGGGCTTGCAATCCTAATGGAGACTTTATCAGCGCTCCTATGGAAGAAGAACAATATGACTTGGATTAGTTTCTTCCTATGTAGTAGATTATAAATCTGTGAAAGCCTGATTCTCATCTTCCACCACTGATTTTGAACAACATCAACATTCTGAGAATTTTTTATTATCCAATTTTGTACCTATTAATGAGATTTCACTGTTAGCCATAAGTAATAATTTCCTCCCTCTTCCCTTTTCACTGGCTTGGTCAGTGCCTTGTTTTATTTTTCAAGACTTCTTTTGGTTTGCATGTATGTTTTTGGAAACACACAGATAACTGTCTGCTACAGTTTAGCATAAATTTTCATCTGTGGACAAGGAAAAGAAGGGACCTGTGTTTGAGATTAACATCACTTCCACATTCTAGACAACTGTGTTTTGAAAATACGTCTTTTTCAAAGTATTTTTCATTGCATGTCCTTGCTGTAGCAAATGGCACTTTGTGTTTCATTATGTGACAGAGGTGACATGCAAGCATCCAGTCTAACAATCTTGACTGAGAATTTTCTCAGATCTTAGAAAATAAAAAAGTACATTGTTAGTTGGATAGCTAAAATTGATCCTTTTCTTCAGATGGAGATTTAATCATCTTTTGTCTTCTGAGCTGTAAAAGTTGAAGTGTTATGCGACTATTTCTCCAAGGCAGTTTTAATTGGTATTTATGGTAGGGATTTGAGGATGTCAGTTATAGCAGCATCCCAACACCAAGAGCCAGGGAATGCACCATAATGTTATATATTAATTTCTATTTTTATACCTTGCACACTACGTGAAGATTCTAAGGGATATATTATAAAATGTAGCACTTATTTTAGGAGCATCACACCTGTTAATCAATTCATAAGGGATATATTATAAAATGTAGCACTTATTTTAGGAGCATCACACCTGTTAATCAATTCATTTAAACTCAGTTCTCCCCTGTAAATGCCTATGAACAGTTTTCTTTTAACAAGCAGTCTTAAAGCTGCTTGTGCCCTTATCCATTATTTAGACTACAATTTCAATACATGGCAATGAAACTGTTCTCTAGCAATCTGTGAAGTTAAAAATGTGTTTTTCCTGGTGAACTTTTCAGAAGACTGATGTGAATCCTGTTGAGCCCATTAGGAATACTTTATTCTTACTCAGGGTAGAAATGCAACATGCAAAAATATGCTATTATAGAAGAAATTACCTGTATAACATGGTAGTAATAAATGGTAATTTATGATTTATTTTAACGTTTCTCATGATTTTACGACAAAAATCCTACCTTTGCTATAGGTATTTTTGCGACCTTGAACAAATCATTCAAACTGCCTACTTTATTCCCAGTCTGTAAAATGGAGAAAACGCTTCCTTTGCCCCCAAATTTATAACATCTTGTTTATCAATGCTTCACATTCTTCAAATCCATGATGTGTTTTTACAGGTCCTAGAGCAATGGAGGTTTGTTGATAACTGTGGCTTCCACACCCGTTCATAACTGAAATTTATAAGAGAAGCAACAGGTCTGTTCTGTAGCCTGGCTGGCATTTCAATAGAGTAACTCCTTTTCCTACATGCCTATCATGTAACTGAAAATGATGAGCCTTTCCAAATACTTATTGCTTTCAGGAGGCTGGCTCTGCTGGTCTTTACAAGTCCTTCTGCAGACAACGGATCTCCTTCATTTAATTCTCCAGACATGTACATTCTATGGTGATGAACTCATAACCAAGATTAAACGACTTGATCTTGACTGAGTAAAGTCACAGTTCTACCTTCTCTAGGAACTCCAGAGCTCCCAGGATTTCTGTATGCTCAGGTTCCATTAATTCTAATATAGCAGCTCTTGTTAATGCAGTTTTGCTGACCACTTCCAAAAGAACTTGATCACTCAACTATTTCTTTATTTTCTGTCTCTGTATTTTTCATGGAACTGTGCTTGATAACAATGTAAATCTTTAGTGCCTTTTTCTCTTCCTGCTGACCTACAAATGGATTAGATGAGCATGTAGAATGTATATCATGATTGATCTTTCCTCTCATAGATCTTGCCGTGTAATTTTTGCAATATAAACATGGAGGTGAATATATGCTGATGGGTAATTCTCTAGTGGGGTTAGTTTAATGATGTGTTTTGGCTGATCTCAGAGCTCACTCCTTTGTTAGAGCTTGACTGCTGCTCTCTCCACTACTCAGGCACAGACTTCCCTTTCTTGCCTTGAACCACTCCTGGTACTTGTCAGGTTGTTCCTAGAGGAGCTGCGTCTGCTCACTAAGCCAACAGAAAACCAGCACATGGAAACTTAAAAAGAATCTTTTGGGGGTATCTGCTTACTGGGAAAGCAGGCAAATTATTGTACTAAAGAGTGGTGAGCTATTAGATTACCTCAATAATTCAATGAATACCTTTAGAAAATCCTGGCAGATTTTCTTCATTATTTTTCAGGTAGAGATGGATATCCTGGCCCACAGCATGTAGTTATGACTGCAACACTAAAAGTGTTTTCTTCAGTTTATTTGAAGTCTCACCCTAAAGGCTTACAACTGATGGTATAACATTCATTCTTTCAATTTCAGTGATTTCCCACTATCAAGATGGAATATGTCAATGTAAGTAAAATTTTTGGGTTTTTTCCTTTCTCACAGTGTCTTGTGGGTAAAGAGATTTACATTTATCAATGTAATAACTTTAACAGTTCTTTTTGGAACAGATATGAGCTCAAATAAAAGGAAATTATTTCCTTCACTCTAACAAGCTTTGAAATGGGCTTATAAATTTTCAGACATTTGTTTGTCATAAATATAACAAGTTCCTTGTTCAACAACAATTAGCAATATATTTAAAGTTCCTGTTGCTCATAAGGGTCTAGTGATGTTTAATTATCTGTTTATGATGTTTTTCAAGAGAAAAAGAAATTAGGCAACAATTTGAATGCTTTATAGAATAGGGTCTATCCACCACAGTCAAGTAAAAGTAATGCACCGTTTCTTTTAAAAAAACCTTTGCTAGACCCTGAAATTGAATTTTAGTCAGAGTTCAAAAATATTCACCCTTCTAATCATGCTATATAAAATACCTTCTCAGTGACCTGCTAATTAGTAATGAAAGCTGAAGTGATTTATGAATCAGTGAGAATAAAAAAATGATGATGGCAAATTTGCCCTTATATTTTACATTTTAATAGGAGTCCTAATCATTAAAGCCAATTCTCTGATGATTTTAGTTTGCATTTTACTAAAAATTCTTTGACATTTTTCAATTTTGACAGGTGTTTCCGAGGCAAGTTAGTGATTCATCTGGACAAACAAATGGAATGAATACTGATAGGTAATCTAATACACAGAATGTTAAAAATACCATATTTTTTCTAATTCTTATGAAACAGAAAAAAAGATAGGTGTATTATAAATTGGAAAGAGTAAAACTGTGTATCTTTGGGAAGGCTTCCTCCTGATTAACTTGAAAGAACTCATATTGTGGGTTTTGTTTTCTTGAGGAAGCCAAACCTAAATAAGAGATTATTCTATATATTAGGATTTGTATGTGTGTGCATAAAGCTCCTAATCTTTTAAAAAATAATTTTATCTATCTATTTTGTTTTTAAGAAATTACAAAAGGTTGTAAAATATATCTTTGCTAACTTTATAGTTAGGGAAATAAATGTTATGGAGGACTTGTAATGCTTCCTATTTCCATCAGAGGGTACTATAAACTTGCCTAAAACTTACGTTTTTTTGTCTTCACCTGCAAAGAAGTGGATGTTTCTGTCTGCGTGGAATTTCCAGATGATTTTCAATGCTTATAAATTCTGTGTACCATCATATATATTTGCCTTGATGAAAACATGAGTGAGGTTTATGTCGTTTCATTAAAAACATTTGAAAACAAGTGTAATGTTCTGTTTTCCTTGTAAACATTCACTGGATATTCCTTTTAAAAAGGAGTCTTGTTCCAAAACTTCTGTATATAAAATGTCGTCGCGGAAGGTGGTAAAAAACATTCCTTATGCAACAAACATCTTACTCGTCCTGGCAGTCAAAATATACTTTCTTTTCCAGTGGGTACAGAAAGCATCTCTGTCAGCAGAGGCAGAGCTTGAGGACCAGGAGTGGTGTGCTGGATGTGTCCTGCGCACACAGGTTTTGCACCAAGGCAGCAGTGCCTGGCTGCTGCCCCTGCTCCCACCACGCTCCTCCACGGAGGAGGGGCTCTGCTGCCTTCCCAGGTTGTTCGGGGTCAATCACCTGGCTTGCTCATCTTTGTACTTGTTTTCACATTATTTTCACAATGGCTTTTTATTCGTGTGACTCCTTGAGGCCAAGTGTTTTTCCATGTGGACAGCGGCCGTTCGGACACCAAAGGCATTATGAGTGTGAAGAAGGACATATTTAATATCTGTTTTCTCTCTTTCTGCAATGACAGACTCGGTTCTGTACACCCTCTGTCATCCAGGCACAAAGGAGCACTGTTGCCACAAGGAGCCAAAAGTGAGCAGTAAGAGGCAGTGAGCAGTTCATGAGCAGTGCCTGGGGAGGAGTGTGTTGGTGTGTGCGTGTCCCAGCCCAGCCAGGAGCAGGGCGGGCTGTGGGGGTATTGGGCATCTCCTCCGGGACAGGGCCAGGCCAGCCCCAGCTGGGACATTGTCCTGCAGGTGTGCTGAGCTTGGCAGGGTTTGTTCCCAGGCAGGGCAGGGCTGTGGGCAGGTGATGACCAGCAACAGGGACTAATCCCTGGAGAGCTGGGATGGGTCTTGGGCCATATCAGAGTTGGGAAGGCCCTTGAGGAAGTGTGTTTGGGATGGTCACTGCAGATACAAGCTCAGACCTTCTGTCATTTCCAGCCTTCATGCTCTTCTTGGGCTGCACTGTCTACTCTGGCTGGGCTCTGTTGGCAGCTTGCAGACAGGCAGGTGTTCAGTAGTAAAGAAAATATAACTTTAAAGCCCAAGATTAGAACAAGTAATTACATGAGTGTTCACATGGTAAGAGTTCAGTTTTTTATTTAGAGTTGTCAATAAAAAGATGTTTACTTTTCATCAGAAGAACATGAATGTAGTAATCTGTACATATTATTATAATTTTGTGACAAAACAGGTACTGTTTGTTGTTCCAGAGGTCTAATTTTTTGTTCCATGAGGAACATAAAATGAGCATAAACTCTGGGTTTATGTGGACTGGCAAGTTGAACAGAAACAGTCTTCTGCCCACCCTTGGCTGAAATCAAGTTTCCACCCAGGTGTGATTCTGCATCAACCCCCCCCCCACCCCAGAATCAAAAAACACTGTATATCAAAACTTCGGATTGCAACATCAATATTCTGATAATATTGTGCATTGCTTATAGAATCATAGGATCATAAAATATACTGAGTTGGAAGGGACCCATCAGAATCATTGAGTCCAACTCCTGGCCCTGTGCAGGACAGCCCAAGAATCACAGCATTGCAGTGGAATAGGGTAAGATGTTATTTGGCTTGTGGATCGTGAAATTGGCAGGTAGAATTCAAACTGTATTTGTATGGTTCATGAAGAACACAAAACATCTTGGACAGGTTATGGAAAATTAATTCACTCAGGAAATAAATCAGCAGCAAGTAGTGATACAGCCTTGCTTTGTTCACCTTTTGGAGTTATACATTCAGCCCTTGTTTCCATTAGGTTCATATACACTGCATGTGGTTTATGCACAACCACAACAAGGTTCTGATACCTCCTTTAAGCAAAACTAAAGCTTATACAGATGATAAAGGGAAAGTTTGTTTTAGAAACCACTTTTCTGCAAATGCAGCCACCATGAATTTGGGAGAGTGGCACTCAAGGAAGGACAGACTTACATCTCCTGTGTGCTTCCCACTTCCTGTACACCTGAGTACTGAAATAGAGGACAGCCTGCTTCCACACACCAATTTTGCATCTATTTCTCAATAAAGTACCCCTCCCCTCTTTTCTGAAGTTCCACACACATATTTCTTCTAAGCCAGCTGTCCTCTTGCATGCTCAGAAAACTGTGCAATTTGACTACAGATTTCACAGAGGGTAGGTTATGAGCTGCAGACTCTATGCATGAAAATGCGAGGTAGTGTTTCTTATTGGTATCTTGATGTTGAGATAATGAAATAAAACCATTCCAAACATTTCAATTCAACCAAATATGCTCTGTGCACATTAATACTCTGGTAATAGCAACAATATAGATTATAGACAGCATAGACCAAAATTTTGTGTTTATGACTAATTTTTATTTATTTTCACTCATTTTGGGGTTTTTAATTATTATCCTTAATTTTCCTTGGCTATTCAAAATTTTGCTTTGCCTAGGCTTTTAGAAGTTGTGTCTTGGTCCACTTCTTGTTCATGGTGGAGTTTCTTTTTGACTTGCAGCTCAAACCTCTCCAAAATGGCTGGAGCTCATTTTACTTCCTGTCAGAATTTAGGATTATTAAGGGAAATACTCACCTGTAGAGTGTATCTTTATTCACACAACCAGTATTTGAGATCATCTTTGGATAGAATGCATTGCCCATTTCTCTCTAGGAAGTGAATCTTGGTGACCAGCTTTCACTTTGGTACCTTGATACTCCAGTGACAGAAGATGTATCCCATCCCATGTTTTCATCCAATGCTATGAATCACACCAGAGTGATTTTGAAAAAAGCACGACGTTATGGAATGGGTGAGGTTGGCAGGGTGCTCAGGAGATTGTCTAGTCCAGTGCCCCAGCTCGAGGCAAGGTCAGCTAGAATGGATTGCTCAGGACCTTGTCTGGATTGGTTTTAGATGTAAGAGGGTGGTGGGTTTGTGTTTCTTAGTGAATTTTTTTCTTCCTTTTTTTCCAGTTGGTTACCAGGGAGACAACTGGCAGGAGCAAAGTGTAGTCATATGCAAATGCCAGACAATCAGGATACAAAAGAACGGTTGATCTCCCTGGCCAGTCTTTGATATGGTTTTGAAAAACACAAAAGGGGGGGGGGAAGGTGTGTGGGTGTGTGGGGGGGTGGGGGGAGCAGTCCCCGGCAGCCGGAAAAGAAGTTTTTTTTTACTCACTGCCTCTTCGCCCGGCTCGGGAAGACGTGGTGTGGGGCTCTGGCTCTGGGAGCTTTGGCTTCCCAGTTTCCCGGGAGTTTCCCTCCCTGCTGTTTTCGCTGGACACCTGCATCGTGCTCTGCGGTATCACCGCCAGCAGATTTCCACCATCTGAGTGGGGGGGCTCCAGAAGGGTCCGGGGCTCCTGTGCCTCTCTCTCCCTCCCTCCGAAGAGAGACCAGCCGCCTGCTCGCCTCAGCTGAAGACCCCAGCTTTTGCTGCTGCCGCCACTGCCGCCGCCACCGAGGAGACCACAACCAGACACGTGAGAAACACGGGAGAACTCAGACCTTCTTCCCACCTTGTCCATACCTCCATTTCCAGGACAGCCACC
>WBMZ01007690.1:0-21028 GCA_013400975.1 Atrichornis clamosus
AAACACAAACCCACCACAATATTGAACAGCACCTTGAACTCGAGCAGGAGCATTATCAGTACAATTTTGGGTATCCTTTTTTTGTGTGTGATTGTCTCTGTGGGGTAAATGGGAAGGAGGAAATAATTTTCTTCAGTATGTTTTTCCAATTAGTTAAACCCATTACTGTGATTCCCTTTTGTGTGTGTGTGTGGGTTTTTTTTCCCTGCTCGCTTTGATTGGCAGGGTACTTTAAATATTAGCATAGCTTGATTAGATGCTTCTAGATAGTAACTGTTGAAATAAAATGGGTACTTTAGTCCTCAGATGGTCACCATTACTGCTGTACTTTTTCTCCTAAATGTTACCCAGGCTTCAGGCAGCAGAGTTGGTACTTCGGGTGCGGTAAAATTCATATTCCCTGGAACCGTAGAATAATAGTGTGGTTTGGGTTGAAAGGAACCTTAAAGATCATCTAATTCCAAACCCCCTGCCATGGACAGTGATGCCTTCCTCTAGACCAGGTTGCTCAAAGTCGCATCCCACCTGGCTTTGGATACTTCAGGGATGCGGCATCCACAACTTCTCTAGGCAGCTGGTTCCAGTGTCTCACCAATCCTCCCTGTAAAGAATTTCTTACTAGTATCCAATCTAAACCTACTCTCTCTTGGTTGGAAGCCATTCCTCCTTGTCCTATCACTACAATTCCAGTCAAAGAGTCCCTTTCCAGCTTCCCTGTACATCCCTTCAGATAGTGGAAGGTTGCTCTGAGGTCTCTACCCAACCTTCTCTTCTCCAGGCTGAACAGCCCCAGCTTTCTCATCCTGACTTCATAGGAAAGGTACTCCAATTCTCTTACCTACCTCATGGCCCTTCTCTGGACTTGCTCAAACATTTCCATGTTTTTTCTGTGCTGGGGACCCCAGATCTGGATGCAGCACTGCAGGTGGGGTCTCACAAGAGACAAGCAGAGTGTCAGGATCCCCTCCCTCGCCCTGCTGGCCACGCTGCTTTGGAAGCAGCCCAGGATTTGGTTGACTTTCTGGGCTGTACGTGCACACTGCCGGCTCATGTTGTGTTTTGGCCCCCGTCACGTTTCCACCCAGCAGTGCTTTTATGCACTTGTAGTTCTTGTGGCCCCTGGGTGTGTAGGATCTTGTACGTGTGCAGCACAGTGGAGGTAGATGTGCACAGCAAGTCTGGTGGGTGGGAAGGGGGCTTTGCTTCATCTGCAGCAAAGGTGTCTGTGTGCCAGGCAGGTGCCATGTCTGGAAGATGTGTGTGTGAACAGCAGTAAGGCTCAGCACTACTTCTGCAGAATGAGAACTTAGTTTTGAATTTTCATCATGTAGCAGCAAAAGAATTGGTGGAGTGTTAAAAAGGTACACCCAGACAGAAGTTACAAGGAAGACGGGGGTTGTGTAAGGCAAGATACTTTTTGGTTTAATCTTCTCAGGTATGAGTTCTAGCCAGGATGTGGTTTGATTTCTTAGTGCTATTCTAAAGATAAGATTTTCGTTTATAAACTATATCCTACTGATACATTAAAGATTTATTTCTTTAAAATTTCTATAATGTCTACTTATAAGCTGAAAGTTTGAAGTATCTTTGTGAATCTGGACACTTTTGATTCTAGGTTTTATTAGTATTTCTAACTACATGTATTTGCCTTACTAAGTGATAATGACAGGATTAAAGAATTGGACTCTTTTGGGTACAGCTACCTTGGGAGGAAGTGACTCCCAGCTTTCTATGGAATGCACATATGTAGTCTCTGAAAATCCAAATTAAGATCCCAGATTTCTTTTCTGCTTTCCAAATTGTGATCTTCTGTCCTTTCTTACCTTTTTAAAAATTTTTCTCTTCTACTGCAACACATGTCACTTGTACTCTGTTCTGCTCCCAAAACAAAATAGACACTTGGGGTTTTTTCCTTGTGTCACAAACACGTGACTCAAGCATTGTTTCAGTGTGCTGGAGTTGAAGATACAGCTTCTACTTTGCTAGCCTGAGAGATGGCAACATAGCTCTGAACTTAGGCTTACTTGAGGATTGCTGCATTGTCTGTCATTCAAAGTTCTTTTGAAAATGAATTGTATATATTGTGAACAATGTGCCTGTTACAGTTCTGATGATTAAGTTTTGTTATTAATCAGATCTCAGGTCTACCACTTGTGCTCCTTTACAGTCATCACTGAATTTTGAGAAACATTCTGAAAATTTTTCATGGACAGAGAATCGTTACGAAGTAAATCGCAGAAGACACAACTCTTCAGATGGGTTTGATCCTAACATTGGACGGCCTAATGGAGGTATAATTTATGGAACACTGTGGATGTGTTTGCATCATAGCTTTGTAGCACTGATTAGAAAAGAAGTCTGATGGTGATAGCTCATCTATGCTAAATCCTTTTTCTGCAGTAAAAGAGAGATAATGGAAAGACACATGTCCTGGGAGAGGATGTGAGCACTAAGGGTTGGTTAAAGTTATGTGATTCCAGGTGTAGTTCTCTCGAATAGAATAAGAGTGTTGAGTTAATGCTCTAGCCAACAGCACGTAAATGAGCAGCCAGTAAAAGAAGTTAACGTTGGCGGATGATCCTCTGTTTATGGCACTGTTTCGTAATATTCTTCCCTGCTGCTTATGTTAATGAAAACTTGTTTACAATGCTATCATATCCAGAATATAGACCTGCTGACTTCTTTAACAATTCTGCAGAAGTAGAATATTATTTTTAAATTGCTTGTAATTACATTTCTTTAAAATTTAAAACTTTAAGGGCATTTTGGGAGAAAAGAGAGGAATGGTTGGCGTTCACAAGGCAGAAATGGTCCAGAAAATATAAACCATCATGGGGGATACCATGGCGGAGGTTCCCGTACTCGTAGCAGCACTTTCCATTGTGGAAAAGGCCAAGGTCTGCATGAAAACAGTGTACCTGATAATGAAACCCGCAGAAAGGAAGACAAAGAAGTACCCAACCAGTTTGAGGCTGAGGATTTTGTAAGTTAATTGTAGTTATAATAAACAAGGTTTCATTTTCTCTGCAAGTACCATTTTGTCCATGACAAGTTACTTAATGAGGTTACACCAGTTTCAGAACATCATACAAGGAATCACCTTATCTGTAGATAAGAGGGTGTTAGTAATTTGTTTGTTAACTTCTTTCTCATTTTATATCCATATTTTATCACTATATGTTTATTATTGTTTTTAAGTGAAACTACAGTTGGATTCCAGTTGGCTGTGGTATGTGTCTGTATTAAATTCTACACAATTACCTTACTAGGACTCTGAAAGAGTAAAAAAGTGATCTTTATGCCAGTGGTGTTTTGAGATCCCATGCTTCAATTTACAAAGGATGTAAGCGGAAGGGTGATCTTACTCTTTGAAGAAACATACATTGCTGTTTCTTGCTTTATCTGGGCAGTTCATGCAATGGCATTGGCTGCTGCCTAAGGTGTTTTGTTGGAGAAGAGAAACAAGTGAGCATTGACCTATTTGGTTCACAGAGAGAAGTGTCTAATCTGTCACCAAAGGTCATACTGCCGGTGTTATTGTCATACTTTATCTCATTCATCCCACAATTCAAGATATACTTTTTTAATAATAATAAAACTTTGTTTCAGCCATCTTTAAACCCAGAATATGAGAGGGAACCAAACCAGAATAAATCTTTGGCTGCAGGTGTGTGGGGTGAGTATTTTTGATGGTTTTAAATGTAAAAATGTATCAGAGGTCTCAAGTTGTTTTATTTAAAACACAGGCCTTTTTAAAAAATTATAAAGGTATAGATTGAAGCTGAGAAAACTTCAATATTATTACAATGTATAGGTATCTTTTTTTTAAAGGGATAACACTTCTATTTGAGTATCAGTCAGTTGGTCTGTAGATGCAGCCACAACTAGAATTCTTTCCCAAAATAGGTACACAGCTTTTTGGTAAAGATATCAATAATTTATCTTCACCTTTCTTTTCAAGAGGAAATGCAGTGAAGGTTGGTCACCTAAATTAGATGTGATTGTTAGCTGAAGGCTTTGTAAAAGAATGTGTCTGACTGAATAGACATGTTGGAAGAGTTTGGAGAGAAACCTGGGAGAGCTGGAAGAGTAGGTTAGCTTGCAGAGATTTAAGGTCTCTTTCTGGAAGCAAATATGCTGTTGGTTGTGTTCATGAATTATTTGTTACAAACACAATCTTGAGCATGGGCATTGAACAGAACTGTAGCCTGAGATTATTTCCTTACCTTCACCTGATTTCATTTGGCTATCATTTTACAATTTTGTGGGCTTTATGTAGACAAGTGTTTACCTGTAGGAGACTGGTAGCTTTAGGTTGCAGAGGCTTTAAAGTAACAAATGTACTCAAAATAGTGAATCCTTTAAAAGGCTCTTACATAGCATTGGATTGCGTGTACAAAAATAATTTTTTTTTCCACTTTTTGACAATTTTAGAACTGTTTTTAATAGATGTTCCTTATAATTGCGAAATGTCAGTTTCTCTAGTTTGACAGCTGACTGTATGTCTCCAAATTAGTGTTCCACTAAACATGGAAATCTTGTAAGCATCAGATGTGCTGTTATGCCCATCTGAGACATGGTGCTAGAGAAGCTGGTCACTGTCATGATCTAAAGTACTGCTCATCTTGTCTCATGTTTATAGAGCCTCAGTGTGGAGCATTTGGCTCTAAACTGACCTGTTAACAAATACGTAACTAATTATTCTTTAAGAAACCTTAAGGGGAATTAGAAAACCAGAATCTCTTTTAAAGTTTGGGGAACTATCAAAAACGAAAAGTATTTTGATTTTAGAATTGCTGTGCAGCATTCTGTAGAACTGTGTAGCTGGCTTCTTTGAAGAATATCTTTACTTGGAAGAAGTGTAATTCCTGCATTGCCAAGTGAAATATTTTGCAAATGATGGTTGTAGAAAATGGAACAGAACCTGTGTTTTTCCAGGTTTGCACAGTGTGTTATTTGTGGAACTAATATTGAACTAAGTTTCTGATTTATGCCTATTTGCTCTGGGCCATGTGGCTGTCCAGTGACTTATGAGCTAGAAACTAGCTAGATTGTGTACACATGTACAGACACACACTGCCGTTTTCTTTTTTCCAGAGTACCCTTTAAATCCTAAGTCTAGATCTCAGAGAATGCTGGTCATTAAGAAGGGCAGTACAAAAGAACTGCGGATATCTGGATTCCCAGTAGTGGGAAGTCTTCATTCACAGCCAGTAAGAAATGGAACTGGCACAAGTGTTTATAAAGGATTAGTCCCCAAACCTATCATTCCACCTGCAAAGGTGAGTATTGGATACCGGTGTCATGAAAAACATGCTGAGAAAAATCATGCTGTAGTTCTGAATGTGCTTATTTCATCCCTGAGAATACCATTCCTAGATTATCATGTTTTCAACCCTTGCAAAATGCAACACACCACAAAAATGAATAGAAAGAACTTTTCCTCATGTTTCTTTTTACACTATACTGTAACTTGCTCTCTCTTTGTTTCTCATCTACTGTTTTTGAGAAGTTCAAGAGCTGTACAAGTGAGAGTAAAAATAATGTTTTTAACTTATGGAATAGCAGTGCCTTTTGTGTATATGATTTTAACAAGAAAAATTAGATACCAAGTGGAGAGGTACAGTCAGCATAATAATACCTCCAAAATGTATCCCAGTTATAGACAGAGATGACATCATAACCTACTAGTGTCATTCTGGTCTCTTTCCTAATGCAACTTTCCACATTCAGAATAACAGTATATTCCAAGTTGGAAGGGACTCACAAGGATCATTGTCCAGCTCTTAAGTGAATGACCCATACAGGGATCAAACCCATGACCTTGGTATTGTTAGTACCAGGCTCTGACCAACTGAGCTAATCTCAGTGTCTTCATCTCTAGTTTTTTGATTCAGGGATTTTTCTGTGCTCTTGAGAGCGTCTGATGGACTATTCTTAACTCCCTAATATTCTGAATCTAAAATAATACTTTCAGTTGTTGAAGACTCATATTTCATTTTCAATACCTCATATATGAGGACCTTAATTGTTTCAAAATTTTAGTCTTGATATAAACAGTGTGAACAGTATTTATGAGCAGATGAATTGCTCATAAACGCCTCTTTTCCACAAGAAAACAGATGTTTGCACTACATTAAGGTTGCAGTTATGATTTGCTTTTGCTTAATCATTTTTCTGAAGATTCTTGAAAGAATCCTTTTGTAGTTAATGACTCTTTAAATTTCTGTTTATGTTCCTGTTCAGCCCACACAGTGGAAAAGCCAAGCAAAAGAAAATAAACTTGGGAATGCATTTCCTCATGAATCTGCATATGGTGTGGGCAATTTTAGTCCTTTCAAATCAACTGTCAAGGCATTTGCGGTAACACAAAATTCCATGAAAGAGGTAAAGCAATGTCTGTAATCAAATCTATAAAACATTTAATTTGTTTAGGTGAGGGTGATCAGTAAATTTGATGCAGAATTGTATTAAATACGTTTTTTTGGAAGTTAATGTGTGAGAAAGATGGAAGGCACATCACTGCTCTTTAAGTACTGCACAGTTTCCTTTATAAGTTTGATTTGGAGTAAAAACCCCACAATAGGAAATATAACCTGGTACATTTAAACTTCAAAACTGCTAGTGGTAGCAGTGCACATTACAGAAGGCCTGCTGTTCATTAGCAGTGCTCCATAAACCTGCATCTCTGGTTTTACATGTAGAAACTGTATACTCCAAAATACAAATCTTCCTTTTGCTTTTGACTGTGAAAATCTGTGAAACCTGAAACTACAGTTGCCTGTTACTTTAATTCAAAGTTTTCTAAATGAAGACACTTTTAACATTTTTTCTTTTTCTGACTTCCTACACTAGTGTAATCGGTCAAATTCTTCATCCCCTGTTGACAAATCTGGTCAGCCTCGTTTAACAAAATTGACAAGAATGAGGACTGATAAGAAGAGTGAATTTCTGAAAGCACTGAAACGAGATAGAGTGAAAGAGGAACATGAAAACAAGAATCATGATGGGAAACAGAAGGTAATTTTGTTCATACTTACTGTAGATCCAGCAGCCGTAGTTACCAGATAAACTATAAACTATTCTTCATGTTGCTGTAAACAGCTGTTAAGTGTTGGTCTTGGATCTCTAAATGAAGGAAAGGAATTACATTTTGATGCATTTAAAAACATTGTTCCAAGTGCTACTCTTCCTCCAGTGCTGCTTAGTAATTTTTATCTTTCTGCAGTATCTGTTAATACATGTTCATGACTTACGTACGTGTGTGTCTTTATCACCAATAAAAAGAATAAATTTAGCTTAGTAAACAAACCTAATTATAGATTCATTTATGTTGGAAAAGACCTTAAGATCATTGAGTCCAACAATCAATGCAGTACTGTCAAGTCCACCAGTAAACCCCGTACCCAGGTGTCACATCTACATGTCTTTTAAATACCTCCAGCGATGGTGACTCAGCCACTTCCCTGGGCACCCCATTCCAGTGCTTGACTGCCCTTCCTGTGAAGAAAGTCTTCCTGATGTCTAACCTGAATCTCCCCTGGCACAATTTGAGGCCATTTCTCTTGTCCTATCACAGTGTTGGCCAAACCCCACCTGGCCACAATCTCCTTTCAGGGACTTGTAGAGAACAGTAGGGTCACCCCTGAGTCTTCTCTTCTCCAAGTTAAATACCCCAGCTCCCTCAGCCACTCCTCACAGGACTTGTGCTCCAGACCTGAGCTCTGTTGCCCTTCTCTGGACTCACTCCAGCCCCTCAACGTCCTTCTTGCAGTGAGGGGCCCAGAACTGGACACAGGATTTGAGGTGTGGCCTCACCAGTGCTGAGTACAGGGGGACAATCCCTGCTCTGGCCCTGCTGGCCACGCTATTGCTGACCTGAGCCAGGATCCCACTGGTCTTCTTGGCCACCGGGGCACACACTGGCTCATGTTCAGCTGCTGTCAAGTGGCATTCCCAGGTCCTCTTCTACTGGGCAGTTTCCAGCCACTCTGCCCCAGTCTATGGCACTTCCAGGGGTTGTTGTGAGCCAAGGGCAGGATCCAGCACTTGGCCTTGTTGAACCTCACTCACACCATTGGCTTCAGCCCATCTATCCAGCCTGTCCAGATTCTTCTGCAGAGCCTTCCTGCCCTCCAGCAGATCAACACTCCCACCCAGTGTGGTGTCATCTGCAAACTGAGGGTGCACGTGATCCACTCGTGCAGATGTTTGATAAAGATATTAAACAGAACTGCCCCAAATACTGCACTCTGGGGAACCCCACTGGTGCCCAGCCACCAGGTGGATGTAATTCCACTCACCACAACTCTCTGGGCCCAGCCATCCAGGCAGTTTTAATCCAGCAAAGCGTGCACCTGTCCAAGCCATGGGCTGCCAGCTTCTGCAGGAGACTATTGTGGGAGGCAGTATCAAAGAAAAGCTTTGTTAAAGTCCAAGCAGATAACATCCAGAACCTTTTCTTCATACATTAAGCAGATCACCTTGTCATAGGAGATCAGGCTGGCCAAGCAGGACCTGCCTTTCCCAAACTTGTGCTGGCTGAGCCTGATCTCCTGTGCCATGTGACGGCACTCAAAATCATCTGCCACATGAGCTTACTTGGTACCAAGGTCAGGCCTGTAGTTTCCTGGAATCTCCTTCCAACTCTTCTTGTAGAGGGACATCACATTGGCCAACCTCTAGTAACCTGGGACTTCTCTGGTTGTCCAAGACTGCCGGTAAATGATGGAAAGTGGCTCAGTGAACACTTCTGCCACGTCCATCTGTACTCATGTGTGGATCCCACCTGGCCCCATAGACTTTTGAAGGTCTCATACCTTGCTAGTTGTCCTACAAAACAATGAAAAAATCTGGTTCTGCTTCTCAAACCATTTCCTTTCTAATTAGTGTTTATGCAGCTAGATCTCCATTCTTGGTCTAATCATAGGAACAATAGCTCAATATATGCATAAACCATTGATTTTTACTAATTGAGAACTTGAAGGCCTATAATGTCTGTGTATATTATACATCAGGTTTCTTTCAGTCTGAATCAGTTTGTGCAGTGCTTGACTGACACCAGAGAATACTTGTGTCAATGCTACCAGCCACCAACAAGTTATCATACATAGTCCAAGTGAAGATAAGTATTTTATTATTCAGAATGACATGATTATAAGCCTGTTTGCTATAAATGAGTGGTTTAAAATGTTTTATTTTTAAAAAAATGCCATGAATTACAAATCAGCCAGATAAATGAGTGATTTTGGGGAAGGGATATTAGGATTCTGAGATACTGAAAAAGAAACGCTGCCAGTGTACATTGCTCAGAAAAGTGAGAATGACTCTTCTGACCCTGATCCTATTTCAGGCAAAATAAAATTTAGTAATTGGACAGTGCCGCTTTGCACCTTTCTTCGAGGGCAGGAACGGTGTGAGGGGGATGAAGTCTAGGCACAGCAACCTTCCGAGAAGTGTCCCTTGTCGAGCTGCTCTTGCGGGGTTCGCACACCCCTGCACACACCCTGCAAGGTGTATGCAGGCACACACTCACGCATCCACACACTCCAAGCTGTCAGCGGAGATAAAGAGGCAGGAGGGGGTCTTTGTATGGAGCCTTGGTGGAGTTTAATGAGGTTCAACCATTAAGGGAGCCAGGGAAAAAGAATGAGATTTCTGGGCTTACACAGGGTTAAATACTGGGATAGCAAGGGGCGGAGAGAACATCAGGGTCCGATCACATGAGGGTCCAGGGGCGAAGATAAGGTGGAATGACATGGGGAAAACCAATTGGGGAAGGAGAGGGGAGGAGAAAGGGAGCCAGAGCCTATGGGGTGTCGAGTNAGCCTATGGGGAGTGAAGAAGAACTTTCCAGAACAGGGCAGGGGAGGCCAACAGATTGGCAAGGGGATTGACATAACTGGGTTACGTAACCATGGGAGAAACCAAACAATAACTTAGAGGGGAGATGTCAAACTTCTGCTGCAGTGGCAGCTTCCACCACCACCACAGCACTGTACAACTTAGCTGTATGTGTGAGTTAAAAAAGGCCTTTGTTTTTTCTTTAGTCATTCTGTGGCGGAGCACCCTGAGATAGATATTGGGGGTAGTTTTGTTTATATGTTCAAGAAATACATAGATTTTGATTTAAGGTTAAAGAGATACTGGGAACTGTCTAGAGCTTCAGAATTCTGAAATAATGAGGCAAATCATACTCAGCAGCTGAATCACACTTGGAAGAAGCTATTTTGCCTGATACATTAAAATTGTTTGATATCTTTATGAATTTTTCTTCATAATATGTGACATATTCTTCAGGCATATGATGTAACAGCTGAGTGTATATTTTCTAGGATATATGTTCTTAAGAATTTCTTGCTGACCATTCTAAAATTTCTGAAAGCAGACAACACTGTGAGTGGGAAGGAAATGATGATGATGGTCTTGATCCTGTGCTCTCAAGTATGGTTTCTTACCAGTGCACAACTCACTGATTGCATGATTTCTTCCTGCAATGGGCAGTGCTGTTATGCGTCCAGTTCAGGTATTTTGTTGTTGAAAGGATGTTAACTAGATAATGATCATGCTCTTCTCCTTGTTTTTACAGTTGGTAAGACTTCTGAGGCTTAGGTTCATTCATAAATTAGAATTGCAGGCTGCTGAATGAGTAATGTAGAAAGGAACACCTTAGGTTTATAGCCTTAAGACCTTTTAATCTTTGAGTGAATCTGAACAGTCTGCTTCCTAAATGAACTTTCTTCCTCGTTTATATTTCATGGCTAGTAATTTATGGATGCTGTTCACAACAGCCTGAGAAGCTGGAGTTGAGTGCATGCATGTAAGGAAAGTTGTCTGAATTTAAAGAGCAGTATGCAGTCTTCCTGAACTCATGGCAGAGAATTAGCTGGTTGAGATATGGGTGTTGTGACCTGCCCCTTAGACTAAGTAAAATTGAGAACTCTTATGCTTTCAGTCTTCTCCTGACACACATGGCTCTGTATTTAATTAGGAATATTGTAAATTCAACTGATAGCCTGTTATTTCTGTAAGTATGAAGGGCAGTTTAAGTAAGTTTGAATTTTAAGATATGTTTGAAACATTGCAGAAGAAGGTTTGGGAAAAAGTGTGGAAGTTGCTTTCTACATTACTTGATCAGTATGCAGGTATTGCAAAGTCTGTGTGAACAGAAGTACCCCTGAAGTATAAAGTCTCTCCATTTAAACTTAATTTAAACTAAACAGAACCACTGAATTGCAGTACTTTTAGATATTTACTTGTGGATGGAATTCACTTTTATATATATTTTATATTCACTTTTTCCACTGAATTTTCACTGAATTTTATAATTCACTTTTTAATATATTTTTATATTTAGGATGATGAGTCCTTCAGCCTGCATAACAGCAACAGTCCTCATCATGAGAGAGATATAAACCGAAACTTTGAAAATGAGATCCCACAGGAGAATGGCAATGCTGCAATTACACCTCAACAGATCATTCAGTCTTCAGCTTTCCCTCAGGCAAATGTTCTTTCAAGTTCACTTGAGGCAGAGCATAGGTATGTACTTTATATAATATAAAGAGTGTTCCTTCATGGTAAGTGAGCATGTTCATAAATTCTTACCAGTTCAGAAGTCAGAATCTGAAAACTGAGAACACATAAAATGTTTCATGAGTAATGTCAAATTTATCTTTTAGACATGTACTAATTTAACATGGAATATACTTTGTTTCTTAGACCTGTGTACTAACTTAAACTTTTTTAGTAAAAATTTGATGTATTTCCTAATAAAGAATAGAACAAACTGCATAGTGACTTCATCCCTCCGATTTTGGTCTAGGTATGTTTAGGAGGAACAATGCATGTAATTGCTGTTTGTATTAATAATCTTTTAAATGTTGCATCTTGCATAAAACTCTAATGAGTTTTTCATCATTATTAAAGTAATTATTTCTGTAGCTGACTTGTTGACACTGTCAGTGATATCACAAAACAGTTCACTGGAAGGTGAGAAAGTAATTTCACAAAAAGGATTGAAACATTTCTATTACCTCACTAAAGCAACTGCAGTAGCAACTGGTGGAGATGAGAATGATGCTGCTGTGAAAAATCACAACTCATGAAATGAGCTTGTCATGGACTCTGTCAGATTCTTATGGTTTATGGCAGCTACTGAATTGCAGTGATAGATCAGACAAATCTGGGGATTTTTATTATAGAATCTATGTATACACTGGACTAGAGAACTCTTCGTAGCACCTGCAGAAGAAACATTTCCCCTTGTTTCTGATGAGTATGAAAAGTGCAATGCACCCTTCTGTTCCTTTTTTCCACCATTAGCTGTGGAAACAGAAGGCCTTGGCCTAGTCCTGGAGTTGCAAGAGCTTTGGCATAAATGGCACCTGGTGGGATGAGTTCTGTGACTGGGATGTTATGGTTGGTTACAGGCTCCTCATGAGGCTTAGACAGCAGAGGTTGGGGAGTGGCATTGTATCTAATGGAGGGGCTGGAATGTATGGAGCTTACAGCTGGCAGTGGCATGGTTAAGGACCTCTGGCTAAGGATTAAGGGGCAAAATACCTGATGTCATTGTTACAGGCCACCCACCCAGGATGACAACATTGACTGTCCTTTAAGGAACTAAGGAACACCTCTAAACCAACTGATGCTGTCGTAATGGGGGTCTTCAACTTGCCAGATGTTAACCGGGAATGCCATGGACATGACAACTACAGAAATGCTGCTTAGCATTGTAGGGAGAAAATCTCTGACTTTCAGAAACAGATAATTTTCTTCATTCATAGGATGGTTGGGCACTGGAACAGGCTCCCCAGGGAAGTGGTCATACCACCAGCCTGACAGAGTTCAAGAAATGTTTGGACAACATTTTCAGGCACATTATGTGAATCTTGGGGTTGTCTGGTGCAGGGCCAGGAGTTGAATCCCAATGTTCCTTGTGGGTCCCTTCCAGCTGAGGATATTCTGGGATTCTGTGAAATCTTGGGCCACCAGAGCCTAATGATTTTTTGACTGCAAAATGGGAGTAAAATCTAACTGTTAATTTTTCAATTCAAATTACTTTAAATGGCCTTCTTAGGATTTCTGGGCAAATGACTTTCCTTTGTGGTGTCTCAGAGAGGCTGTGTCTCCACACTGCCCCAGCCCTTTGGCTGTGAGCTCAGCACACGTGGACAAATGTGATGGTTAGCATTTTTGAGGTAAATGGTACCTGAAATCACCAGTTTAACTCCCGGGATACTTTTGCATACCTAGTAACAGGATTGGCACATTTTGTACAAAAGGGCTTCTTTCCTGCTGGGGAAGTTTCCAACATACAGCAATCCTGTTGGTATCAAGTTTGCTGATCCAAAGTCTAATTTTTTCACAGTGTTCCAACTTTTAACCATTCTAGAAGCCTAGTGTCAATTTAAAGGGACAGTGGTACTGCTAACTTTACACAATGTTGCTTAAAAGTTAGTTAGCCATTGCCCTAAATTTTACTTGTGTTAAGAGGCACTCTGTAACAATTTACTTCATTGAATGCAATGTTAACATCTGAGCTTGCTTGTAATAAAACTTTCTAACTCAGCCATAACTGAACTGCCTTTGGCATCCTGTTTTTCCATATGGCTGTAAAAATGCACGTATTTTCTTAAGAGTTTTGGATGACTTGCATTTTTACTGGTTCCTGATGATTTAACTGTTCCTGGCAGTTATACTGTCCAACTTGGTCCAAGTGGTACAGGGGTATTGTGCAATTTCCATTTTTGTTACTGTCCTACTGACTCTTTTTTAAGCAGAGTAGTGGTGTTTTCCTTCTACAATTCCAGGCTTTTGGTATGGTTCTAGCAACAGTCATTGGTGCCCTTGGTTACTTGCAGGTTTGCCCAATGCACATCCATTTTATTGGGACATAGAGTTCTTTGTGGGGAGGGTTGTATTGAAGGGTGTTTTTTGCAGGTGGCTGGCTAAACGAAGTGTCTGAATATGATATCAACTGTGAGTTTGTCTTACTTTCCTGTTTTAATATATTCACCATTCTTTAGCTCTTAAGTGTCAGTTCTGGCATATATTTTAGAAGCCTCTGTATTTTTTGTGAAATAGGTTTAGTTTCCTTTAATGTTTAATGTCAAAGGATATCTGGTTTGCCTGAAGAAGGTGTTAATCCTTTTGGCAAAAACTTTGCAGCAAGCTAACCTAATATCTTCATTGTTAAGTGTTACAGTGTCTTCACCCTTAGATAATCCCTGTTTTCACCACATTTTCAAATGTAAAACCACTTCCTTCCTGCTCAAATACTGCTGTCCCTCTTTTGGTACTACCTAAAACATGTTGTTTATTGCATCTTTGGATATCTCAAGCTTAGTTACAAGAGGAGTCTTTCTTGTTTCATTTCTTCCCCTCATCCCAAAGTTCACTCCTAGTTGTTGGTCTGTGCTGAAATATCAGCATGTGCTGCTGACTGAGACTCAATTGTAAAGAAGCCTGACACAGTTCCTGACGTTAGAATGTGCTATAAGATATAAATTATATCAGGCCATTGCATCCTGAATTGTTTTCTATTGAGGGACACCACCGATATCCCTCATGACTGCTCTGCTTTGTTATTCTGGAAAACCTGAAGATTCCCTCAGTGTGTCTTTGTCTCTTCATAGTGTTCACAGCGGGTACATTGCTGTTTCACTAACAGTTTTAAATTATAAGGAAATATATTCTTACTGTTCCACCTGACACAGATCTCTTGCCTTAGAATGAAGGTACAGTTTTCACCACATACAGGGGTAGAATAGGGTCATCTGTGAGAGACCTGAGAACTCAACTTCTGTCCTTTATTTGTCTGTTGCAAGGCTTTGCACCCACACTTATGTAAGAGTTTGTTTAAAATAAATACGGACTGATTAATCAATGCGTTTTTTACAGATCTTTAGACGTCTATGTAGGCAGAGCTTGAAATGTCTGAGTGTGTATAGTGAAGTCCTTAATGTTGTCTTTCCTAATTTAAAGGTTGTTAAAGGAGATGGGCTGGCAGGAAGACAGTGAAAATGATGAAACATGTGCTCCACTAACAGAGGATGAGATGAGGGAGTTCCAAGTCATTAGTGAACAGGTAACACTAACTTAATGTTCCATTACAAACCTGTGGTTCGCTACCCTAAATGCCTACCTTTGAGGAGGATCTGCAGTGATTTTGATGGTTAGGGATGTTGCTGTTTCAGTATTATTTCAGTACAGTGCTTTTGGAAGTATGGTTGCTTAAAAAAAATAGGATACCAGTGCTAACTGTAGCTAAGGCCTATTTACAGAGTAATAAGGGAAGGATAAGGGGGGTGCTTCTGAATAGTTTTAGTATTGTTGGTAGTAGAATTGCACAGGCTTTCCAGCTCCTCAGCTTAGTCTTAGGGAGCACTGTGGGAAAGGGGACTGCATTGCAGGAGAGACCAATAGGGAGGAGGGATCTCTGGGACAAGAGGTGTGGGGAAGTAGGAGAGAAGACGGTGTAACTCCTGTTGACTGCAGGAGTTTAGCACAACTTGAGACACTTGGATGGAGGCGACTGACCAGAAGTGAAGGCTCCCAGGGGGGTTTTTCCTTTGTGTGTTTATATGAAAAGCTGTGGATCTAGTGTAGCCCAGAGGTGAAGATGTAGAGAATGTTGTATTGCAGCAGATTGTTGTTTGGCTTTTTGTTTCTCAAATATATCATGTTTTCACATTTCAGTTGCAAAAAAATGGCCTTCGGAAAAACGGCATTTTGAAAAATGGCCTCATCTGTAATTTTAAGTTTAGCCCCTGGAAAAACAGCACTTTCAAACCTGCTCTGGAGAATGAGGATTCTGAGACGAGCAGCAGTGATACATCAGATGATGATGATGTGTGAAGAGTTCTGTAACACTTGTAGAAGCCTATTTCGTGCACATGAAGATTTGGGGATGTATTATCCAAAAATAAAAATTCTGATTTATGTAGTAACATGCCCACTACAGAAAGAATGATAAGACTTTTTTCTTTGAAGGAAGCAAGGAGTGTTTTCTTGGGTGTGTTGAAAATAAGTATAATTTATCTGTAAACAAATGTTTTAGAATGAGGCCTTGGGTTGACCCAGCATTGACTTTCATCACTGAAGCGTTTCTAACTAGCAATGTGACAATGTTACAAACCAGACTTTCTCACTTAATAATAAAAAGCAAAGAATTGTGTAATGTCTTGCAAAGCTTCTGTCTTTCAAACCTTTAAGGAAAAAAAGGGCAGCTTGACACAGTGTTTTGCTTGCCAAGTCATTTCTTTCTTACAGTGGAAATCAACGAGTCCACTTTGTACGCAAAAAGGGCAATGTAGCATGTTGGCTAAAATGAGCAAAGTGCACTAAAACCTTTTCCTTAATTGAGCTGTTGAACTGTTCTACAAATAACTGCTCTTTAGCCATTTGTAGTGTTGTCTTTGTTATTAATGGCAAAAGACCCTGGTGTTACAGTTCCAAATTTCTAGAATTAACTTTTAAATGGAAAGCTTTAAGGGGTATTGCAGGACCTTTATTCTCACAGTGACTTTTGGAAAATAAGCAGTTTGATTTTACTATTCAACATACTGAAAAATCATTACACTGACTGGATTTGTCCACTACATGGGAAATAAACTGATTTGCTGAGTATTGTCTCAGTTCATAGAGTATTGGGTATTGTTTTTAAATCTAAGTTTTGTTTGCATTTATATTACATATGCTGCGGCAGCAATGTTTGCATTTCAGAATAAGGCAAAAATACTTTCATCACCAGATCTTGCTTTTAGAGCAGCAGAAGTATATGTGTGCAATAGCCACCTGTTTTGCTTACCTTTGTCAGACTTTTTCTTCATGATTGCACATTTAAAACCCAATATTTTATTATTTATGGTTTTATTTGGTTTATTTTAGTTCTTTAAATACTTTCCACAGTTGTACAAGCTGTAAAACATTAATTCATAAGTACAACTGCTCTTGGGGATGTCACATACATTTATAACATAGCATGCATATATACATACAGAGAGAGAGAGAGAGAGAGAGAGAGAGAGAGAGAGACATTCCCCCTTCAAGATGTTTGAATTCTGCTATTTCCTATAGCAAATTATTTCCAGTTTAGAACTCAAAAGCAAAAACATTTATAAAGTTGAGATTTTGTCCATATTTCTTTAGGAAAATGCTTTTTTAATAAAGTGGCATCAGTTTGGGGCCAAAGTTGGTATGTTTCTCTTTTTTATTTATTATTAATTTAAATAGATATTTCTTTTGAAAAGTTCAGTTTTTGTATTAGAACAGGCTTGAAAATGTTGTTGTAGTTAATTTTGGCATGGTGTATTGAAATAATTTTCTAGTCTCAATTTAAGAGGATAAAAATGTTTCTTTTTTAAAAAGAAAACTGCCATATCTGTAATGATGTTGTTCCTAACTGCATGCCTTACACACCTTTCTCCTTCCCCGCTCCTGCAGGTTTTTTCTTTACTAACTTTGACACCATGGTGTAGCTCATTTTTTGGTTTTCACGTACTGTCAACAGGATCTTCTGCCTGTCCTAATTATGTGGTGGTATGTGGATGCGCTGTTTTTAATAGTAAGTGAAAATGCTTTTGCCTTGGCATTTCTCAAAGTGGGATTTAGGCTTTCACCCCCCCTCCTTACAGTAATAAGTGTCACCTCTGTAATTAACCTTTTGGGAAGATGATACAAGTATAGAAGAATTGTGTTACAATTGTGTAGGCTTTGGAAATTTGCAAGTTGCAGTTGAGAAAATTCTCTTTAGCGAAAGTAGAAGTACTATTTCTACTTGGTACTTCTTTTTTGCTAGTTTATATCCTGAAACTGGTAATGGAAGGACTGAGTATAATGAGCTGTAAGCAAGGAAGGTAACAGGAATTGGGCAGTGATTTTGCTTAGTAGAATGAAACGTTTTTACAGCCTTTGTAACGTTTCTGTGTGTGGTTTCTCCTCTTGTGTCTGCTGATACTTGTGGATTAATTTCTAGTCCTGTGCAGTGATCCATTCTGCCAGTTCAGAGACATATCAGAGATCTTTGTGGCCCCTGGTTTAAATGGTTATCTGCCTGCTCTGTTATTTCTGTTTTCCCTTCTCTGCGGTGTGAAAGTGGGTAAGATTTGATATTTCAACTGAGGAATTGGATTGCCTTATGTTATATTTACTTATGACAAAGCTGACTAGAGTATTTGTCATCTTTTGTGTCACTTTAAGAAACTCCTTCTCTAGTCACTCACTGTGGAACTCTTTCAGTTTTTTATTTTCCTGGGAAATGTCACTTAAAACAATGTTTGGTTTTCATAGTTTTCTTCCATAAAATATGTGAAAGCATTTTATTGCACAGTTGCCTTCATGTTCTGTGCTTGATGATGGAGAGAAGAATGAAATCTGATTCTCTAGTATTTAACAATGCGACTTTATCCACCTTTACTTTGTTGTTTTCCCAGGACAGTTTTAGTAGTTCATTGGCCTTTTTCTCCTCTCATATGTAAACTATGATCCATTCCCAGAATAAATCCTTTCTTTTTTCTGCTTGAGCAGGTGTCTGCCTTAAAGGATTAAGAAGTTGGTGACTAAGCTTGCCCATTCCCTTAGTAGGTACTTGGAAATGGCTGGGCTGAAAGAGCTTGACTTCAGTAATGGTAATCACGGATGGCTGCATGCAGACGTAGCACTGCTGTATGTTTTGCAGTCACCACCATTTCTCTTCATCATCCTGGCTTTATTGGCAGAGAACCATGTGTTCCTGGTTCCCTGTTCCAACCCTCTTCAAAAGTGAAGAGGAGCGATAAGTCACTCTCTGATTTTTCTGATCTGCTCTTGATGGGGGATGTGCTCTCTGCCTGCTGCTGCTATGGAGGGTACATGAATTCATGGGGTGGAGCTGGGGATCCTTTACCTCATCCACAGTGGTGAGAGACCTCCCTCACTGGCTTGTACAGGGCTTTCCTCTCTCTTAAGAGAAGCTAGTTATCTTTGCTGAAAAGAGAGTTAAAACTACAGTAAAAGTTGTGCACTGGTTCCTATTGGACCCAGTCAAGATTCTGAAGAACATTTTAATGGTCATCCCAGTCTTTGAGAAATGTGGCCAAGTGTGAAGAAAATTGTTATTCCCCTATGCAATTGCCTGTGGGGGAAAAAACATCTGCTTGATTTGTGGTGAGGATCTAAACATTAGACATTTTTTTCTTTAAAGATACCTGTTCTTCAGTAAATTAAGCTGGTGGCTGCTAGAAACTAGAAGGAGAGTTTAGTCAAGGATGTCTTTGTTTTTCCTTTTCCTGTTTGGTGCTAGGCAGCAGCTGAGGCAATTTACTCAGATGCAGGGAACTTCTGATCTGATTGAGGATTATTGCACTTGTGCACCAAGGGTTACTGGCTCATTAGGATAATAAATGTGCTGACTGGCTGGTCAACTTTCCTCATACTGTTGTTATTGGTCACCAGTGAGCATTATTGCAAACTGGGTGAGGTTTGTTTTGTACCCTAGATCTCTCTGCAGCCTTCCCTAGAGGTACCTGGAAATGTATTTGCTAAACCAGCACTGGCCGTGATCTGCAAAGTAGTCTGGCTCTGGATGGGGCATAGGGCAGTATCAAAACATCTTCTGTCTTAGGCAGCTTCTGAGCTCTGTCTTTTGATGGGTTGCCGTCTAAAAAAGATCTTCAGACAAACTAAATTAAAACTCATACCTTCAACCAGTTGGTCAATAGAGTGTACTGCTCTGTTCCTGAATTCAGTGTCCACCAGAGTCTGCTTTCACCATACTCCCTTATGCAGATCAGATCATCTAATGGATGTGTGAGGTCTCACAGGGCCTGTAGCAGCATGCATTCCTTAAATTCCTCTGCTTAACAGACGGATGGAGCTTGGGTCAATGGGAGAATGTGAGTTTCCCTTAGGAGATGTGGGGAGAGAACTCCTTCTGTGAGTACTAAGCGAGGCACTACAGAGTTTCTGCTTTGGAAGCAAAGGAAAACAAACTCCTTGCACTTGGACAGGAAGAGTCAGATTTGAGAACTGGTGCAAAAATTTTCAAATGCTTGAGAACTTGGAACAGCCTGATGGCCTGAGTGTTCCATTTTGCTAGTTTGCCAGACTGATAGTGTGCTGTCCTCAGTTGTGATTTAGAAGATTCTGACACAGGCCTCTCTGCACCAGGTACCAACACAGGACTCCTGCGCGAGTCTGAAGCCAGACAGTGTCCACTGTTGCCTTAGTGTTCTCCCAGTTGGGTGAAGGAAGGTAATGTAGCTTTTCCTCTGATCTGTTACTTGGTATAGCCAATGCAGGAGATGATGTGCAGCTCTGATCCTCCTTCCTCTAGCATGATGGCTTTAGTGTGGTGGCTTCCCATTCCTTCTGTGTGATAGGTTCCTGCCTGGGAGCTCTGTGCTTTGTAATCTTTGCATCTTCCACCTCCCGTTGCTTTCTGCTGAAGACTGCTGAAGTGGAACCATCTTTAGCAAGTCATGAAGCATCCTGTCTGAGCTCAAGTGACTCCATCATGGATGGGTGAAAAATAGAACTTTGAGTCATTTTATTAGAATCTGAATGTATACAAGGGGACTTTGTAGAATTGTTAGCAATAACTTATTTTCTGAGCTTGCCATTTGTACCTGTTGGGTGTTACTGGTGGGTCTTGTCATGAGTCTCACATTCTTTCCTGCCTTAAATTATAGCCAGGCTGAAGGGCCTCCTCCTCAATTATGGGGTTCTTTTTTTTTTTTCCTACAACTTTGCTTTAGGTAACAAGTCATGCTGTTTGAAAGAATAATGTCTGAAATGAGCTGATCTGTAAGAAATTGGCATACACTATATGCAGCCTGTTGGATCAAGCCACTGTTTATGCAAAGTGTTAGGGACCATGTGATTTTGCCAGAAGACCCACTCGAGGAGGATTAGGATAAGGCTGTCTATGGCTCAAGACTCCATTTTGCCTGCATAGAAATTCTGACAAATAGGTGGAAGCCTCATGGTGGAAAGCCTCATGGTTAACAGTTCCCACAGCTTGAATGTGTAAATACATTCCATTCTC
>WBMZ01007690.1:21116-54772 GCA_013400975.1 Atrichornis clamosus
GCACGGGAAACTGTGTACCAGCTCTGAGAATAAACCTCTTTACACATGAAGACCGTGGCCAGCCTCTGGTTAACCTGTGCTTATCTTGGAATCATACACAAAGCTTCCTTACCAAAAGCTGAGAAATACTTCTGTCTGCATTGGAAGGCTGTTTCAAGAAGAAGCTGGAGTATGAGTGTAAATTACATGGATATTTTGCTAAATCCTTACATGAACATTTATTTTGCTTTGCTTTCATTTCATTCATTGTCCACCTTCAAAGTGGGCATGCACAAATGATCTTTGTATGGAATAAATACATTTTCACAGATGAATTAGTTATTCTGAAAATGCAATTTGGAAGCTTCTTAATGCTGCATATAAACTATAAATTAGTATTATTTCATTTTTATTCTTTAATTTTATAAACTGCTGGAAAGCAAACACATTATTGCAGATGAGACTCACAATACTGTCTGTGGTTGTGGTTGGCTTATGCTTCCACTGGAAGGATCTGTTCCCTGTCACTCATCTGCTGAATATGCTGTGGGACCAGTTTTCCCTGGCTAACCAAGTTCCCTTGCGATGCAGCTGCAGAGCCCAGCAGATGCACTGAAGTCAGCTACAGTTGTGGAGAACTCAGTGGCAAAAGAGGGAAAAGGAATTTCAGTGGCAAGGATAAATGGGAACAAACAGGCTCATAATTTTAAAACAAACCCAAAGGTCTGCAATAAGTTTCTGTCCTGATCATGAAGGTGAAAAGTGAGTCTAGTCCTCTGATGCGAGTGATGTGTTCCTCCCTGCCTCTTACTGGCTGGTCTTGTGTTAGAAGATTACAGCCAATATTTGTTGCATGTGATGATCACAGATTACCCAGTTTTATTGTAAGAAAGTCAATGTCTTAGGTGGTTTGTGTAGAGGCTTGATGTGTTTCTCTTATTACTTGACCCCATTTTTTTGTTGTTGAGAGAATGTAAAGCTGGTCAGGACATGCCAGGTTCAGCAATGAGCAAGCAAGACGTTGATTTTAGGGGATGTTTCTGCAAATTTTTATCTTAACCTTGGTAATATACTTACTTTACGAAAATGGACCACACTGTGGGCTGACCACAAGGATACAAAGGTAAGGTAAAGTTACAGGAGTACCAGACACACCTATGAGGAGGGGAGTAGTTCTGTGTTTTGCACACAGCGTCGTTGATGTGCTAAGTAGATCAAAAATAAACCCTGTGTTAGACAGGTGCCCTGCCAGGTGAATGGTATGTGCTTATGCAACTAAGGAGTTAACAGGCAAAACATGCCTGCGAGGGCTTGATGGTTGCACAGGCTTGTGCTTTCTGGCCTTCAGCAAGGCTCTTTCTCATTCTAGACCTTAATTTTCTTTGAACACCTTTCTAGTGCCACTTAACAAAGCTGATTTTAGAATAGTTTCCTCTTGTATGAATGGGAAAATTAAGACTGAAGAGAGGATGAGAAAAAGGCTGGAGCTTCTGTAAAATCCTTAAGGGTTTTTAGAAGCAGACATAATTCTGTGGGTTCTGAGATTGAGAGGGCATGCTCCAAATAACCCAGCATGTAGAAGTGCCCTTGCCTAAAAGATGCATCACAGGTAGAGTAGGGTAGGAGTAGGGAGAGAAGCCTGAGCTCTCTGAGGAGAGCGACTGACACTTGAATGAAATGAAATTTTAAAAAATTATGCACAGCCTGGCTTAACTCATGCATTGGTCAACACTGGGCTGGTACAGTGTAGGTTAAATTTTCATTTTTCTACAGCTTTTGGTTTGGGTTTTTTCTTTTGTTGATTTTTTTTGCAATTTTTTTTTCATTTAGTATTTTGTTGTTTTTGGTTTTTTGGCTGCTATTAAGACTTCTGAAAGACAGATGACCTCACCTTTGAATTTTTGGTAGATTTTGTGGTGCAGAGACAGTGAACCGGTAGCAAAAGAACCTGCCCAGAAGCTGCTCTATTTGGACTAAGGCAGCAGAACATAGACAAGACACCTTCACCTACTAGGAGTCATTGGCTTTCTTTCACTGGATGCCCAAAGGCAGGTAACAACTAAAGGCAGAGCTGGCTTCAAGGAGTGAGGGTGGAGAGATAAGGCTGGAGCAGAAACTGCTCTAATGAGTGGAAAGCAATTTCTAAAGAAATCATAATAACCAAAACTGAAGAGAACCCTGCAAAGGCATGGCTCTCAGGGCTGGGCAGTGGAAACAGCTGGGCAAAATGAAGGCTGCTCAGCTTGGCTCTGCTGAGTAGACGGGCTTTGGCAGTACTGTGGCTGTGGATCAGGAGCTGGGTCTGATCTGCCTGCTGGGGCTGTGGGAGCACACAGGGGTAGGGCCATGAGGGCAGCCAGTGACACTTCAGGGCTGCGCTGACTGCAGGAACAATGGGTGCCATGGGGGCCAGGGCTCAGAAACGTGCCTGGAGATGGAGAAGGTGCAAGGAGGAGGAGGAGGAGGACCAACCATGTGAAATTCAACAAGGGCTAGTGCTGGATTCTGCACGTGGAATGGGGCAATGCTGGTTGGGTGTATAGACTGGGGAATGAGATGCTGGAGAGCAGTGCCATGGAAAGGCACCTGGTGGTCCTGGTCGATGGCAAGTTGAATCTGAGTCAGCAGTGCCCTGGCAGCCAGGAGGGCAACTGGGTCCTGGGGGGCATCAGGCCCAGCAGCGCCAGCTGGGCAAGGGAGGGATTGTCCTGCTCTGCTCTGCACTGGGGTGGCCTCACCTCGAGTGCTGGGGGCAGGTTTGGGTGCCAGTAGAAAAAAGACATTAAACTATTACAGGGTCCAAAGGAGGGCAACAAAGACGGTGAAGGGCCTTGGGGGGAACCTGTATCAGGAGTGGCTGAGGGCATTTGGTCTGTTCAGCCTAGAAAGAGGAGACTGAGAGGAAACCTCACTGCAGTTTGCAACTTCCTTGTTGGGGACCAGTGACAGGACCCAAGGGAATGGGCTGAAGTTGTGTCAGGGGAAGTTTAGGTTGGATATTAGGAAAAGGTTCTTTACTCAGAGGGTGGCTGGGCACTGGAAGAGGCTCCCCGGGGAAGTGGTCACAGCACCAAGCCTGAGAAAGCTCAAGAAACGTTTGGACAATGCTCTCAGGCACATGGTGTGACTCTTGGGGATGGTTCTGTGCAGCGCCAGGACTTGAACTCAATGATCCTTATGGGTCCCTTCCAAGTCAGCTTATTCTGTGACTGATGGAAAGCGAGCGCTTACAGCTTCAGGCTGACCTGGAGGACTTGGTAGGGCAGCCTGCACCTGGAGCAGGCAGCAAATACCTGCAAGTGGGTAAGTGGATGTCCCAGTACCTTCATGATGTTTAAGCCCTGTCAAAGAGTAAATGTAGAAGCAAGTGAAGGGAATGTGGGTGAAATAGCTCTGGCTGAGCAGTGTGTTGGTGGTGCATGAGGCTGAGCAAGCGAGCCTGGTATTGCAACTGTTTCACTGTTAATTTTGTAAGAAAAAAATGATAGAACTGCTCTCTGCTCTGTGAGGTAACTATTAGAATTTACCAAATGAGGATGGCTGGGGTTCATTAACTTATACTAGAAGGCCTCAGCAAAGCTGAAAGTTTTTGATTATCTTTGAAACAGTAGCAATCTTAGCAGAACTGTGGTGTGACAGAGGACATAGTGTCGGCTTTACTGGGAGGTGAGCTGCCCGATCTGGTGTGGGGGACATGTATGGTGAGTGGGTTGAGCCCTTGTTCCACAGGGAATGTGGTGAGCACTGTGGACACGGGAAAGGTATTTCATAGCAGTGGTCATGTTAGGGGTGCCCGGCAGCAGCAGTAATATTCTGGCTGCTGTCATTGTCATGTATCACCACAGGTAGAGCGTGAGCCGTTGAGATTTCTTCTGGAAACTTTCAAAGAAATAGGATAACCTATTAGTTCAGCAGTGCTGAGGGCAGTGGCACCCCATTGCTCCCCTCTATATGTGTATTAATTACCTGGGCCTGTCCATGTCACTGTCCCCAGCAGAGGGGAGGTTTCGAGCTGCGGTGGTGCCGGCAGGCTCCAGAAGCCAGAAGAGGGTGCTGGAGATCTTCTGCTCGCTCTGCTCCTGCTCTGCTCACAGGTTTTGTGCAACTATTATTAATCTGGTTTTGTTTTTCTGAACTAGTGTAACTAAGTATTCCAGGATTTTTTAATACTTTACTATGCCAGCACCTAAAGGCAGAGTCGATTGCACTGTTAATGGAACTGCTCTAATTTTGTACAATACATGCAAGTACTCACGAAACGTGTGAAATGGCAGCCTGTTGTAAGTTGGAGTTTGGCTGGAGATGTTCTTAAGCAGAACACACTGCAAGGATAGGTCTGTAGTAAATTGAGGAGGGAAAGATCGTTCTGACATATTTCAGCTACATAAACTCTGTGCTTGTAAGTATTTGTTTAAAGAAAAATGGGAGCAAAATCAGTTGCGTTCTCGGTTCTGCTGTGATTCTCCCCTGAAGTAAATCCCCTAGGAGGTTTGCAGGTTGCCTTATGTGCTGCAATGATGCTGTCTGAAAGTTTGTGGTTAGGTTTGGGGAAGACTGATGTTTTTCAGTCCAAACTTGGCATGTTTTCAGGCAGGTGCTTACCAGTGTTCACAATAAGACAGGTACTTCTTTGCTTAAAAAAAAAAACCAGTTAAAACGGACAGCAGAAAAAGGCTTATTCTGATTCTGTTAATCACAAAAAGCTGACACTAGAGGACAGAAAAGATATAGTTGAGATGTGCTTTCATTTTTGTATTTGCAGCTAGATTGCTTCTTTTCAGAGTTGGGATGAGATGGCTTTTTATAGTCTGCCCCTTGCAGCTCACTTCAAGCACTGGGTTTCTTTTCCACTGGGTTTTTATAAGAAGTTTTAATCTCTGTCTTGCCCTGCAGTTCTGGTGTTGATGCATGCTTGTTGGAAATGAGCCATGAGCAATTATAAAGAGTTTTTGTGGCTTTTGAACAAAAATCTTCAAATCTGAGTGGCTAGTATTAAGCACCTCTATTTGGAGATGTAATTGCCTCATTTTTCAAATACGGTAGCAAATGCCTTGCTATTCACCAGTGGGAGTAACAGATATTATGGCTGAAAACAAGACTTCATGACTTGATTTTGGATTTCTAATTAAAAGCAAATTTCCTTTAGCTACCCAGACCTAAGGGAGTTAGGGAATAAGATGTATTAATGTGCCAGCCTGTCCCTATGGATATGAGGTGATACTGCCTCTCTTGCTCAGGGAGACGGACAACACTCCTCCCTAGTTTCTTCTTTAATCACACTATTTGGGAAAGAGATGCTGCAGGTGTTTGTGTCCTTGGTTAAATGCCCTCTAGTTCCTCAATTACATTTGTTTGTAGTTGTGGGCACATTATGCTGCTCTGTGAGGCTAGAAAGCTGCTCAAGCATTTTTATAAATAAAAATCAAAGGCTACATATGTATTGGAGGTCAAGCACTTACACAGCACAAAGCTCTTTTATGATAGAACTTTAGGGATTCATGTAGGTCCAAATGAAATAAAGGTGCCCACTTTTGTCTCTATCTCCTTGGAAAACAGCAGGGAAAGTGAATCCACAGGTCTTTTTCTTGTTATTTCTGTACTGGAAGAATTATTCCCCAGCTGGCCACACAGGAGTTTTTGCTATATCTTTTAGGCAAGCCTCGACTTTGTTCACCATTTAAATCAGGGCCCAGAATTTATCTCCATGAAAAAAAGATAAACTGCCCCAAAACACACTTGCAAAAAGTAATTTGGAAGAAACCCTCTGCCCTCATATTCTTCCACTTCAGTTGCTTATTTCGCCCCTTAAGAAGAGCATGGGCATTTCAGTTCTCCCTTTGCTCAGCAGCAATAGAGTGTTTCACATCTGAGGGTTTCTCCGGATTATGCCAGAGGCAGAGCAGACCACATCTTTCACAGGCTGATGATGACAGCGATGGTGCACAAGCTGGGGCGTGCGCGGTGGGCGCATCACGCTCCCTAAGCAGATGGCACGGCTGTGCCGCAGCGCTTGAGGCAGAGCTGCGCAGCAGAGGGAGTTCTGAGAGCTCCAGACCCATAAAATCATTTTCATTGCCTGTAAGACAGGCCCAAATTATTCCTTTTTATAGGAAAGAACATTTTGTAGTCTGTCTTGCTCTACTGGTAAAGGCAGAACACATAAAGCAAACCAAAATATGAGGGAGCAGGCAGCTGGGACAGCAGGTCCTTGGAGGAAGGCACTTGGGTATACAGTGAATGGATAATAGAGCAAGGTGAAATATATGAGAGGTAACTGACCTTCTCATAAATGTCACTGTATGATGTGATGTAAGCACGCAGCAGGTTCTGGAAGTGAGAATTTTAAGTAGGAAATGTAATTTTCTTCAGCTGAAATCTTGAAGATTTTTCTTGTTAAACTTTTTGTGACCTCCTGTTGGAGTTGGTTGTGAAAACATAATGAAATCTATTAAAACAAAAATATATACATTGTGGGTTTTCTAATTCTTTTTCTTATCCCACTGTAACTGAAAACCAATGCGTATGGGTGCGTGTATGTGCATATACATATAATTTTTAATGTTGTATAAGGACTCTGAGAACAGATCATGTTTCAGGACCTAGTTTTTTTTTGAACCATCTCATTTTCTGTAGAGTGTTTCATTTTTTCTGCCTTCTCTGTTAAAGGACATGCTATGTAGAAGTTTAACACTGTTGTAGGCACTAAGTTCCATGCACTTGAAAGTACATAGGTTTCTGCAGTGGGCAGAGAGACAGCTTTTACTGAAGGTCCCTGGTTTGACAAAACATGAGAAGGTTCAGAGGAACACCTGACTGCAGCCTGTGCTGCTTTGTGTAAGCAGAATATGCCCTTATCCTCCCTCCAGGCTGGGACTACCTCCCAAGAGTAATAACAAGTTACTGTCTACGTTTGTTACTGGTTAAACTCCTGCCTTGATGAAGCAAAATATAAACTCTCTGCTAAGGCCAGAGTGCTCACAGGAGATTTTCAAGTGTGGTAGGTACGGAATGAATAAATCTAAATGAGGATCTGGAAGAGGAGATTGGGTGTGACTATGCTATCTCCTTCCTCGCCTGCCAGTTCAATAACCTGCAGATGGCACCTGTGCAGGAGTCATACCTGCAGATCTCTCTAAAAGCATCTCTTCAGTGGATACTTCTCGTGTTGGCCACTCATTTTTCAGTATGGACTAAACCACGTGGTAAATTTTAGATATGTCAAGCAGTTATCTTCTTAGTGGGGAAGCTGGTCTGTCCCTCGACCTGCCTTCTCCATGTGTGAGGGGCATTGCAGGGCATGAGGCTGTTGCTGGGGTCTCTTCTGGGGCCACTGCTGCCAGTGTACCCGCCGAGCACCAGACAAATGGTTCTCCTGGTCAGGACTTTAAAAAAAAAACCAAATCTTTTTCTTCCTGAAGTGTGTGATTTATATTTATGTTTGAGCAGTGAATTGGCTTACGATGTAGGAAAATTGGAGGCAACCTTTCCAAAGGTTATTTGCCATATATCTAAAAAACACAGTGTGTAATTGAGAAACAGAGGACTCTTCTCACACAGTGTTTGTACACAGAGATTAATACATGCCGGGGTTAAAGCGAACACTTAGTCCAATGAACTCATCATATTTGTTTGTTGGTTTTATAGACCTTACAGCATGCTGAGGTTTACATTTGGGAAGCAAAAGCAGCAATCAGCAGCTCTTGGCTTTCGTGTATCAGATCTTTCCTAAACGGAATGCAAGTACAGTTTTGTAATACTCAGCTTTGCGTTGACATTATTTATTATATCCTTTCCAAACCATCACAAGAATAAAATAAAAAAGTAGAGGGAAAATAATTTCTTTTTTTAACCAATATTGCTATGACTTGTTGCCTGTGGGTCTTAAAGCTTCATTTTCTTCTCTGTTTATTCAACTATGCAAGTAATTCACTTCATGCCTTATTGATATTGAACATTTTAATTTTCAAATTGATTTAAGCAATTTTCACTTTTCTTTCCAGATCTCTGTAGTATTCCTACACACAGGTTATATAAACTGCAAAGTTCCCATGCATCAGAATAATATTTGATTTGCAGCCATGCAGGGACAGCTTGATTACACCATTTTTCCTTTCTACTGAAAATCAAGATTTTCTTGGACCTAAGGCCAGTTAGCAATGTTCACATAAGTATGCTGTATTGAGTTTTAAAATTTTATTCTATCTTGGTTCTACAATGCTAAATGAAAGTACTGGGAGGAGTTGGTCACATGACTTTTATGAATATTATATATAGTTGAACTGGATTTACACAGCTTTCTTCAGTAGGAACTGACAGATCTTCAGATTTCAGAGTGATGAAGTGGTAGAGGCTTGCAGGGACTGCTGGAGGTCATCTTTCCCAACCTCCTTGCTCAAGTAGGGCTGTCTGGAGCTGGTTGCCCTGGATCATGTTCACCTGGCTTTTGAATATCCCCAAGGATGGGCAGTGGGTTCACGTCCATTAAGATTACTCTTGCCGGTGGGGATAATATGACCCTGGGCTATTGCAGTTCCCACCTCCTGCTGGGGGCTGCTCCCAGGGCGGTACCGCCTGGGCTCCGGGCTGTGTGGAGCCACTCTTGGCACTGTGGCCATTGTGGCTCGGGGGCAGACAATCTGGGGGCAGCGGTGGGGCCCTGGGGGCTCTGCAGCACCGTGCTGTGCTGAGGCACAGCCAGTGCGACCTCCACGTAACGCCCTGTGCCCTGGCACGGGGTTCTGCTCTACAGAGCTGCTGGCAGCAGGTGACGTTCGGAGCTGCCAGGCCACCTTGCTGCTCCGCAATTTTCCCTGTTATTGCTGCTGTAGGAATGGTGTGAAATCACTTGTGTACCCCAAATGTGATCACTTACAGAAGCCTACAAAGCCACCCTGGACTTTGCAGGGTGTCAGTTCTGGCTGCTGCCCTTCCAGAGCCACAGCAGTGCTGGGAAAGAGTTTGTCACCAGCACAGGGTTATACGACCGTGGCCACCCTGCCAAGCCTTTGGTGATTGCTAAGTGCTAAACAACTACTGACAGTGAAGAACTGCCTGTGTTCTCTACCATCTGTCTGTCCTCTGTGTTTATCTCCAGCAAAAAAAAGCACACAAAGCGGGGAAGCAAACTGGAAGTGAAGTGGATAAGAAGGCAGAGAACAGACTTTTCTTTTTCTTTGTACAGTATTTGTAAGAAAAGTTTTAGAAGACCTGAATACCTGACATTTGACTACCTCAGAAGTGGTCCTTTTACAGTTGAAACTGCTGTCCAGAGTCAAGATATCCAATATCCTGACAACTCTGTTGTCAGGAGTGTGAGAATTAATCCTTAGGGAAGATGAGATGGGGAGAAGTAGTCCTTGAAAAGAACTGTGTAACCCACATCCAGCAGAATGGTACCAGCTGCCAATGTGATCACTTTGAGATCATGGAGAAAATGGTGGTTATCTCTTAGACTCCTCCAGACTTTGAAAGTTTAACTGCAAACACAGGAAAGTTTTTGCCAAGACAAACAAGCAAGTGGATATTTAGGAAAGCAAAACAAAACAAGAAACCTTCTCGAGTTTGGGAAAAAAACTTGTGAATGGTTGGAATCAGCAGCTGGTGAAAAGCTTGTGTGTTAATGGTAGTGTCTAAAGAGCTGGTATTGTCAAACACTTAAGGGACAGGAGAAAGCTATTGCTCCCAAACAGCTTCCAACCATTCATTCAGGGCATAAGTCCCTGGAATTAATAACATGAACAATTTTGTGTGCAAGATGTGCCACAAAGAAAGGGTGGTCAGAGCCAATGTCTGACCTAAAACAGCAAATATTATACAAATGGAAAAAGTAAATAAGTAACTGGGAGGGCAAACATGTTTAGCTCTGCAGTTCTGCTGTGCCAGGGCATGAAGAAAATGAGCCTTCTTGACATGCCTAGAGAACTTTTTCCTGGTTTTCATAGAATGCTCCATCAAAATACAGCAAGCTCCAGAGTACATATCATCTTCAAAGTGAGGCTGTAGGTACTTCCCACCAGCTGTGCACAGGTATTGAGAAACTGGAGACAAAGTAACCACTCGTATGCAGTGCTGGAACTGGAGAGGGAGACTTTTTTCTGGTACCTGAGCCTCACTGCATGTTGGGTTCCCTCCTTCCTGCAGGTTTGTGGCACCACCAGCTGATGCTGGGGAACACTGCCAGGTAATTTGACCAACGTACTCTTGTGCACTTATTATCCCTGTAGTTCCTGTTTCAGTGGCCTTTGTCTTGCTTGAGTAGTGAGGTAATTTTAGCTGCCTTCCTTCTGCTTTGCAGTGTAAATCTGGCCGATGGCCTGTGATAATTCAATTGCATAGCCATGGCTTATAAAGCTTACAAACCTCCCTTATAACAGTGCAGGTACAATAGTGATTAAATCTTTCTGGTTATTAAAATGGAACTATTTTCACATTTTTCTGAACATTTCTTAATATGATGTTAGCAGTTGTACAATGTTTCTTTTAATATCACTATAAGATGGTTCTATTTCATATAGCAGTGGAAAGAAGTGGAAAACAGGCAGCAGGTTATTTCCACAGTCATGCTGGTGTTCCTCCCTCCTGTTATGCACTATGTGGAAACAGGTTAGACTTTCCTGAAACATTTTATTTTTTGTGACCATCTTTGCAATCTGGAAAGACTTGCACAGAACCATTAAAAGTAATTTGGCCAGCAAGAAAAGGAGAGGTGTGAGTATTTAGAGGTTGAGGTATAGCAGAGGTGGAAAACAAACAGGTGGCCATTCTTCTAACAGACATATATTTGACACTGTAAGTACTGTGTAGGTGAACCAATGCTCTGCTCTCTGTCTATTCCCTTCCACCACAGACAATCAGATGTGCATGCAAACTAATGAACCCTTTTTCAAACAAGTCCTTAATCAGGATCTGGTGCTGTAATAACTGCATTTTAGTTCCTCGAGGGCTTGTTGAAGTAGTTACTGATTTGAGGACATCTTTGGCTTGAAAGTACATATGTGAGGGAGTATTTGGAAAGCAGTAAGTATCTCTAACCTTCTCAGAGGCCATGTTTATTAGATTGTAATATAAATAATGCAGCATTTTAAGGTCAGACTCTGGGGAAGGCTGTTCCTTGTGTGTATTCTGGTACAGGCAAGCTAAGGTTAGGGTTTGAAGAGGATACACCTTTGGAGGGTTTGCTATATTTAGGAGTTGGTGTCAAGTTCTAAATCAATAGTTGGTCTGGGAGCTTGTGCACAGATTTCATGAAGTGTGTGCCTGCAGAGATGGGGCACAAGCACTGCCTGCATGTGTGTCACCCTCACAGTGAGGCCTCACCATGACAAGACGTAACATAATGCATGTGAAAGCTACAGCTCAGTGACTGGGGTGGGAGATAAGATTTCAGGCAAATCCTAAGCATGGAGAAGTCACAGCTTATCAGAAACTGATTAGCTCCTGCTGTGCTGGATGTCGTGTTTGATATCTTGATGCTGAATTTAAATGGCTAATCCTAAAGGCCATCTGCTTTACAATAGAAGGAGAAGTGCTTTAGATTTTTTGCCTATTGAAATTTTTATCCACCGAATGACAGAGCTTCCCCCAGCCTCGTTTAACAGAGAACGTTAATGCTCAGCATGATTTCTTGTTCCTTGGCCTTACAAGTCTGGCAATGCTGGTTCTGGAGATCTGTGGGAGGCGGCACATTGCCAGTGCCCACCAGAAAGTACAGTTTGCAGGCAGGTTAATTTGACGTACTCCATAACAATCAACCTTCTTTTGAAACGTGGGGAGTAGTTTTCCATACCTTAAATTAAAGAAGTTCCATCTACGTCAAACACTTGATTTCCAGGAAGGATGAAGACTGCTCAGCAGGATTATATCAACACCAGATTTTTTTTAAAACATAAACAGTATCTGACTAAATGCAAAAGCCCTAGCAGAAACTGCTGACCTTTTGCATGATTACAGACTCTGCCCTGCTGAAGAACTGTAAATGGATCATCCTGCAGTGAAATATAAACAGGATGCTGCCCTTCCATTGCCACTTTGTTTACCAACATGTGCTCATCAAACTGCAATGATATCAAATTGGGTGACAACAGCTGTTTGTAGCAACACAGGGATCTAAGGCCAGAGCTATGGGAGGGGGTATTGCTCCCCTTCCCTACCTCCTAATTCCAACCACAGACTGAAGCAGAGGAGTTCTCATCCTCTACTACCAGGTCTGAATAGTCCTGTTTTGATACTGGTTGGGATAAAATTAGCAGTTGTCTGAAGTGCATGATTTGGGACTCCCTTTTGTACAGGTTTCACCTGGAGCCACAAAACTCATCCAAATCTCACAGCAAAGTGAGAGTTGTTGTCTCTCTTTTCTCCTGCCAGTTTTCTTGCCCACATGAAAGCAAAGCAGCAAGATGCCAAAGTAAGCCCTAAAAGTTCAAAGAACATGAAACAGAGTACTGAAAATAATCCTTCTGGTTTGGTTCACATCCATGCAGGTTGGCTGTCTTCCTATATGCTTCCCTATGCTTCTTTTTCTTTCTGCTCAGTATGATTGAAGCCATGGAAATCCAGCTTTGCTCTCTGTCTTCAGTAACAGCAATAGGAAAGCAATCTGGTGCTGGATTGGAACAAAACAAGCAACTGCTGAGCCAAGATGGTTCAAGAAGGCCTTAGAAAAATTACTGGAAATAGATCGAATACACAAACTCTGATTCAGGAAAGCCTGTAGGCACAATGTCTGCAGGAATTATTACCATGGTGCCATTCTTCTTGCACTCATGCTTCTCTTCCTGGCTGCTGGGGAGGCAGGGTACTCAGCTGGACCTAGTTCAAACATGAAATTTTACTTATGGGTAGATTTGGTGAGTTTTGAATTCTTAAAAATTACTTCAGTTTTCTGTACTTAGTTAACTTTATGGTATTTTTGATTAGCATTACTGTGATTTAGAAGGGGGCACTGATTTTTATGCTCTGGGCATCCTGCCACTATATCAAAGTCTGAGGTTCTTAAAATAGTTTGCTTGGTATGAAAGTCAGCATCAATACATAGCAAAATGGTGGCATAGGGTGAAGGCAAGTAAAAAGGAGAGACTCCAATGAAGTCAGTGGATGAAAATTATTTGGAGATGCTATGGGGAGTAAAAAGGTGTAAGGATATGTCACTATATGTCAGTGTCTGTAAAACTGGATTCTCAAATTCAGCTGTAGAGTCCTGGCAGCTTCTGTGCCTTTTACTCCTGGTTTACTCCCTTTTGGATAGTTTTGTGTTATATGACATCTGTTTTCGTGGGAGATTATTGAAAGGAGATTGAAATGTTCTTGTGTGTCTCAACCCACAGGACAACCTAAGAGTTCAAAGATTATCAATGATCTTTCTGAATTAAAATAGCTCATGTGTGATTTGTTTTTTTTAAATTGAAATCAGATAATCCTGAAGATAGTGTCTTTAGGATGCTTGAGTTTGTTTCTTGCCCTGCTATTTTCCTCCTAGAAACAAGTTTAGCTACAAAAGATAGTTACTGTAATTTCCAATGCAAGCACAGAATTGAAAAGGATGGTCAGAGGAGTCTGAAATGAGCCTGAATCACAGCGTTAGGCCTGCTCTGGGTCACATTCTGATGAGTCTGTTCCTAGTCCTTCCTGGTTGCATGTCTGTCTGTTTAGTTATGGACTTCAGTTTGGTTGTCACAGCAGGCACCCTGAAAGCTCTCTGGTTTCTAAAGGTGTCACAGGGTGTATGTAAATAGCTGAAAATCCTGCTTGTGGAGTTGTCACTTGCTCCGTCAAGGGAAAACTTGGGAATAGAAGTGCAGAAATGGATCTTTTCTCCACTAAATTTATAAAAATTATCAAATCTCCACAGGAAACTTCAGGTTATCATTTTTGACTCTGTCATCCTCCCCGGGATGGCAAAAGCAGGAGAGCTTTGTCTATTTCATTGCTTTTTTTTAATGTAGGTGAATTCTAGGAACTACATAGAGTTCTTTATAAAATATGATCTATACTGAGGCTTGTTTACTCTCTGCAGGATGGCAAGAATGAATCTGAAGAGTTTACACTCAAATTAGATCTCTTTTTCTGCATTATTTTTCAAAGTTTGCATGTTTAAGTGAACAGGTGTGTGTCGTAGACTCCTGCTAGCAAGGGATGCTCTTACCTTTTGTGAGAAGGAAAATAATGTTCCAAAAAGGCTCTTTATGTGACTCAAAATGTTCAGTTGCAAAGCACACCTGGACTATGAAGAGTTAAGGTCAAGTCTCATATGCCTATAAAAGGATAATTTTCTTTATGAAAAGTTTAATGATTTGTCATGGGATACCTCTCAAACACTGATCAGTGAGTCCTAATTTCTGCAGAAGGGGAGCTGGGGAAGAGAAGTTACAGCTTATGCAACTACAAAGACAAATTCCATTGAGGTTAGAAAAGGACCTTGTTTCTGTTGTGTTAATTTGAGAATTCGTAGTGTAGTTGTTCTCCAGACAGGTCCTGTTCCACACACTCAATGTTCCTGCGAGTCCTGTGATTCCTGTTGTCTACTCCAGGTCCTCTATACCAGAAAACAGGAAAATAGTGCTGATTTCAGTAATGTGTTACAAAGGACTATAAGGTTTTGCAATCTGATGCTACTAATCATGCACATTGCAGACATCTTCAAAAAATTACCATCTATTTAGTTTTGCCTCTTCATCTTTTTTTTCAGAAAAATGAGAGTTTCCTGAGAGGCAGCAAACCCTTTACTTATTGCTGTATGCCTCTGCTTTGTGGTAGTGGTTGTTGCGAAGTTACCTGTGTTAAGCACTGCCCAGGAAAATCCTATCCTTGGGCTGATCTTTTGCCTGAGAACTTGTGGTGCTGCATGTTTCAGCATCCTCCTGCATCCGCCAGACATTGCTGTTTGGAAGACAACCCCTTACTTTTCATCCATTCACTGGCCGACTTTATCTCTGCTAGCTTGAGTTTAAGATACAAATGGGGGTGTAATTTCATGGCACAGGCAGAGGCAATCTACCAGGTCACTGCTATCAGGAAAGGGGTTTTACTTCTGGAGCAGTTGCCTGCTGGCTACCTGGTCCTCTGTGATCTGCTGCTGCTTGAATTGGCTCAGATGTCCTTGCTACCCAAGCTTATTTGGGTTTTTTCTGAGAAAAGTGGAACTGTGTCTTCTGGTGAGTGTGAGATATTTGCTTGACCCATCTTTTAAAATGTCTCCCTGTCTTTCAGACAATCTATTGACATGCAGTTCCTGCTACACTTTTCAGAAAAGAGGTTGCTGGTATGCTGCTCTGCAGTTGAGGCTGTTCCAAATGCTTTCACGTTAGCATGACCGGTCAGTGTAGCATCTCATAAATCACCAACATGATCTGAATCCCACTGATCCAAAGGGAAGCATACCAAGTGCATACAAATAGCGTGCTGCTTGGAAATTGCATGGTTGATGGAAATGGTCTTTCGTGTGCATCTTATCCTGACAGAGCTCATCAGTTGTTTGTTTTATGCTGTTTTAAGCTAATGGACTCAAAGTCAGGCTTTTTAATATTATGCAATGAAGTAGTTAAAATAAAACCAAACAAAGCAACAACAGTTTAACTGTTTTTTATATGCTTCACTTTTCCAGAGCCCTTTTCAATTTGTGCAATCGAGGCAATTAGGAAAAGTATGTGGTGGGAAGGCAGAGGGCAAAAGGACAGCATATGGTAATTTCTTAAATGTAATAATTGTGTTTGTGAAGAGCTGAGGTGAGAGCTTGCTCTCAGCCAGTGGAACGGATCAGGACTACTTCATATTCATCCTTTGATTATTCCATAACACCTGCTTCTGTTGCCTGATTCAGTCCGTAGTGGGGTTCTGGGTGGTGACGTGACCTGCTCTGGCCCTGCTCAAGCCTGTCAGTGCCTGTGACTGACCCTCATGCTGTGCTCGGCAGGACAGGGAGCAGGGACAGGGAGCAGATGGTGGAGGACATGCAGGGATCAGTGCTAGTGACAGCCTCTTTTCTGAACACAGGATCCTGCTCTCCTGGAGGCTGGTCCTCCATAGAGGGGAAGAGTGATCTCCAGACCCTCAGGCTTAGTAGTGAAAATGAAGTATTGGAAATGTTGTTTTCTAAAAGATTTCCTTGTTTTGCAAATGATGCTTGCACTCATCTCTTATTTTGCCCTGGTTCTGGTGCATAAGGGCTCAATGCAGAATGTTGATCTTACTTCAAAGCTTGAAACCTGCTGGGCCTCTACACTTACAGGTTTCTTCTTGTAATACACTACTCATGCTGTTTTAACTATATTTTCATCTTAATGTACAGTAACTGAACCCTTAAATTCACAACAATAATTTCTGTCACTACTGGATGTCCCTTACTTCACAACTGTACGCTGGAAATTATTTTCAAGACTAATTTCTGAGTTTCAGATTTTTGGTAGATATATCACAGTCTCAGAATTACTTTGGACACTTTTATTTTGCAATTGCTAACTGAGTTCATGAAGCAAAGTAAGTATTTTCCATTCTAGAGATGATGAACTGTTTGGTTCACATGTGCTTCTAACACCTTCCCAAGGTAGGAAAAAGGGTGTGGGAATGAGCAACTTCTGTGGATGTTTAAGTATTGTCCATGTACTTATCAGCACACAGCCCTTTAATTAAATCAGATAGCAACTGGTCGCCCAGAGTAGGTATTTTTCTTATCTATTACCCTCAAGGACACCTTTTAATGAACATAACTGCAAGATCTGAAGATGCTGGAACAGTCTTGTCTCCTAGCTAACACCAGGTCCCCAGCTGTGCTGTGCTGCATGTGCTGCTGTGTTCCCAGGGATGGGTGGCTGACAGCCCTTGCTAGATGGCAGAACTCCCTCCTAATCCTCATTTTAAGTGAGAAGGAAATCTTTATCCTGCTCAGGTAAAATATGAGTTAGTTTATATTCCTAAAACCCATGAACTAATTATACAATGAGTTCTTCGTTCACAGAAGAGGGCAGTTAGTAAGGCGGTCTGTTTGGATGAGATTTGGCTTTTGCCTAAAATGTGGGAGGGAACAGTAGAGCCTCAGGAGTAGGAAGAAGCATATGTGGGGAGAGAGTTAAAAAATGGGAAAATGCTGTCTTAGAAGGCGGGTCAGGTTGATGTGGTAGAAAACATGTCTCCTTCAGCAGCAAAATATTGCATTATTTATTAAGGTTGCTTAATGTTTTCCATTAGAAGATATTTATTCCTTTTTTATTAAAAAAAGACTTTGACAGACTTTAACTGCATGGGCTGACATAGTGGGTGTCGTGAGTCTGTCTCAGGTTGACTAACACATGTATTTATTTTTGATGGGGTTGGTGGAACATGTGGAAGGTTTTGCACATGGCTACCTGAATGTTGCAGGCGGGGAACATTGGATGGGAAGAGATATGAGTGACTGGGGACAGCTCCACTTCTCCAGGTTTCTGTTTTTCCATCCCAGCCTCTGTCTCTGCAGACTTCCAGTAAGTGACAGTTAGTTTAGTTTGGGAAATAAAAACACTTTTGTGATGAGGAGAAAGAAGTGAAGCAGTGGCTGTGAAATGGTGTTAAAGGAAAAGAAATAGCTGGGGCAAGAATATGTTGGCTGTGATAGAAAAGAGGAGGTCACAGCTGGGCAGGGTCATGTAGAAAGGCCCAAGATACTCCTGTGGAGCCTGGGAAGGGGCAGTGTGGATGAGGAACACCACAGCAAAGTTCAGAGGCAGAGTAACAACATAATTATGTTGTCTGAGTGCAGTTTGAATAGTGGGCAATAAATAATATCATCCACAGGGAGAATCAGATATACTGCTTGGGTAAAAACATTTGTAGGGAAAGGGCTGGTTTAACAGCATCTTCTAATCAGATAGGTCTGGGTAAAAACTTCAAAAATTGCCCACAATTGTCCTTTCTCCTTTTTTTTTTTTTTTAATTTAGACACAAAACATATTGTTTTAGGGGTTTTCTTTGGTTTTTTTAGTGCAAAACAATGTGTTACCCTAAACATTTACTTTATATGAAAGAATTCATGAAATGAAAAAGGCAAAATGTTTTGAAAATAATAAAACAAAACACTAGTTTTTTACCTGAAATCAAGCTGACAACCAATTCCAAAGCATCAGACTTGTCTGGGCTAATAAAAAACATTTGTGTCCCACTACATTGTGCCACTACATTGTGGATGCTACACTAATTCTGGTGTTCTCTACCTTGCTCATACTGGCTTTTCAGCCTTAATAATAGGTTTCTGCTGCAGAGTGTGAGCTGGAAGGACACTGCGCAGGTGGAGGTCCAGGGGCTGTAATTCTGGGTTTGCTGAAGTTCTGGGTCTTGGCTGCCTTCAGCTTTTCACAGCAAAGGTCTGCTTATCTCTTTTGTCTGTGAAAGAAAGAAACAGAATGGAAACACAGAGTGGAGGTGGAAAACACTGTGTGGGAGCCTCTGGTCTGAGGCAGATGGCGGGTGATAGACTTGGCCCTGATGCTTGGCTAACAAGCTGCCTCTGCAAGAGGCAGAAGGACCCATGAGGTTCCCATGCTGTACTTGCAGGTGGAGCTGACCAGGCAGGAGACAGCTTTTAGGGATGTCTGAGGACTTTGTTATTGCCAATGTTGCTTTGCCATAACAATTGGTAGGAAAGCAGTTTCGGCTGAGCGGAGGCCAATAACTGTATGCAGCCCAACATTCAACTTGCATCAGGTATTTTAATGAAGTGTTTTCCCAGGTTGCCCAATCCCTTCATTAATAATATCTAAAGCAATAGGCCTGTGGTTTCTGTTATAAGCCTATGTTTATATTTGTTCTACTGAAAGGACCTAGTTTTGACATATTTAATTAGTGATAAGAGCCCAGAATAAAAGCTTGCAGGTCTAAAGCATACCTCAGCTCTTCAGATAAAGCTAGTAAATATCTGCTCTCACAAATTTACTGTGGTTGATTCTGGTTCAGGTAATTCTTCAGTGTATGTGCTTTCTTCTGTTGGGCTGTGGTTCCATGAAGCCCTGACCAGGCAGGTAGCTGCTAAATCCCTGTATATATATTCATAATGCTTAACTGCAATGCACTCTTTACTTGCTTAAAGTTTCACATCTTGGGCCAATGCTGTATACCTGCCTGTATATAATATACACAAAACCTTGTTGATTATCATTCTTGTAACTGTGTACAGCAGCTGCTTAACCTCATGGAGCAACACTAAATTTCAAATGAGCATGTGAAAGGAAGAAAACAACAAAACTCCAGGAATAGTTCTAAGGCAGAATAGGAAAAGTTTGTATCTTGTATCATGCTAATGTCTCCAGGAAATAATTTTTTGTTAAGGAAGGGATTTTTTTGCTTTGTGTTCCTTCTGTTAAATGGAACATATCTAGGCTGAAGCTACTGAGATGCAATAAATCCAAACCATAAACAATCAACTCACAGAGTCTCTTTTCAAGATGGGAGAGCATCTCTGAAGAAAATCTGTTGAAATTCATATTTACCCAATCCATCTGCCAATGCTGGCATGTCTTGTGGTAACTTTCATTGGAGATTGTTGTGAAATGTTTGCTTTATTTTTTTCTTCTTCCTTCCACACATTCCCTCCCAACTCCCACTCCCTCACCCTGACCTCACAACAAAGAGATTAACCAGTCTCTACCACAAGTGCTCTGGAACAAAAAGAAAGTACATGTTTTGCTTTGTGGGGAAAGAAGGTTGGTGATGATCCTTGGCTCTGATTTTGCAAGATGAATGGAGTTGGTTTCCTGGGATTTCGTATGTATGAATTTAAAAGAGCTTCTTGTGTGAATAAAATCAAACATATACCTTGGTTTACAGAGTGGAGGCTATGCTATCAGACATTTGGATGGTTGTTTGCTTTCAACAATTAATTGCAAATGATGGAAACCTGCTTTTAATGTGCCGTTAGGCAATGTCATTAGGATTGGTAATCTATGAAAGGCATTTATGTCACGGATAATTTCCAGACTGAAACTAATTCTGCAGCATTTTAATGACTCTGCCCCTGGTGTGCATTCTGGCAATTCCACTAATTCTATTGGACTGTTCTTGTTTCCTTGTCTTGCTGCTGCTGTTTTTGAAAGAGACTTCCAGGGAGATCACAGGTGATGCCAACGTGAGTAGAGTTCTACTGACGTGCTCTTTAGGTCACTGAGGTAACAGTGCATGATAAATGCACTTAATTTCCAATAATGGAATAATAAGCATGAGGGCGAATAACTTACTCAGTAGCCTTGCATTTAACCCATACTCTATCATTCTGTTATGTTAAAGGTTTCCCTTCCAGAAGTGCTGGAGAAGACATTGTAAGATAAAAAGCTCTTGTTCCACTGAATTACTACAGAGGAGGGAAAACACTGACTGCTTCCTGACTGCATGTAATAAGAATTGAATGCTCTGGACTGTAAATCAGAGAAGATACCATCACAGCATGCAGCTCAGACGAGAGCTCAGCTACAGCAGTTTCGTACAGATTCCTGCATTCCTTCCTTATCTGCCTGTAACACAGTGGCACGAGCAGATCCACAGACACTGCTGAATAATATCACTTACATGTATGTCTTTCCAACAAGAGAAAAAGAGAATGTACAGCTGCCCTGCTATCTTCACCCTGTCAAACACTCCTGTTACAGCAGGAAACACTCTTCTGGTTTGTGTTGTTTTACTTTCCATTGAAAACAATCTCTAAGTGAGGAATTGAGACTCAGAAGTGATTAAGGTTTTCCTGTACTGGCCAGTGTTCATGTTAATGTAGGTGCAGTATAAAATGTTGATCCACAGGCTCCAGTTCTCTATTCAATGAACAGGAGAAGGGTGTGCAGAGGTATCATTTCTGTGCTCCCATTCCCACCTAAGCTATATCATGTGGACTTCAGCCAGCACATGGGCACTGTGAGGATAGTAAAATGACTGACAAGTGCTGTGCTCTGTGAACAAAATAGCAATCAAGTCATTAGAAAAAGAAACGTTTAAGACATTTCAATACTGGCCTTGAAAGAGACATTTTCTTGCCAGATGTGTGTAGTCTGGCAGATGCCAAATAACCTGAAGGATGGGTGTGCCCAGAAATTTGTCATCTCTTCCCCAAGTATAGTGTTTGATGTAATGAGACATTATCTCTCCCTGCAGACCTTGGTTGGCCAAATTACTTCTTTTATGATTGATGCTACAATGCCCTTCCTGGACAGCCAGTGACAAATGACTTTTCTGAGTTGCCTGCCAGAGGCAGTGCCTCTGTCCCTGCGGGATGTCATCTTTTTGTGGACCTCTACCATTGTCTTCCTCAGGTGTTTCTTTTTCAGACTTAGGACTCTGATACAATAAAAAAATTAAATTTTTGTTTCTTAGTGGGAAATAGTCCACACATTTAAACATCTTAGTGCCCCTTCTCTGAGCACTTTGCAATTCTATTATGTGCTGCTGAAGATCATAGTGGAACTGCACACAGTATTAAATTTATGGATAAACCCTGGATTTATATGGAGACATAATGATGTTCTTGATTTTGGTTTCTGTTCCTTTTCCAAGAATTCTTATTATTCAGCATGTTCTTTCAACTGCTACTGAGTACTAAATTGATGTATTTATGGAAGTATTTATCATAATCTCAAAATTTTGCTTGAGTCATAATGGTCAGCTTGGAAAATATCATCTTACACTTGAAAATAGGATATTTAGGTTTTCTTCCTTGAGACTGACTTTATGATTATCTGCTCTGAATTTCAGCTGTGTTATTATCTAGTTATTCAGTCTCATTAGGTCCTCTTGAAATTGTTGAAGATTGCCCTTTCCAACTACCCTGAATAAATAAACATCAGCAACGTCACCACATTGCTGTTTCCAGATCATTCTAAATTTGTTGTGCACCACAAATTCCAGAGCAGATCCTTGAATAATGCTGCCTATCACCTCCCTAGAAATCCTTGGTGGATGACCTTGCTGATAGTGTTAGAAATACAGAGAGATTATCTGACAATCACACATAGACCTCCACACACTTGTTGATCTGTCCAGACAACCCAGAGAGGTTTGTAGAGGATGTGCCTTTCTGAAACTATGCTTATGTGTTCCAAATCTACCCCTCTCTTCCCGTGTTTGGTTAGTGTACACCCATCCTTCTTGATGCCAGATATTTTCATGCTTTGCAAAACAGGAAGGCATCCTTAAGGCTGTGAGGTCAAGGAAATGCTGAGCTGGAAGAGTCAGTTTTAGTTAAATAAGTTCTGAGCCCTCCAGCTCCTGGAAGTGTATCCTGCTGCTTTTCTCCTCCTATTCCTCAGGTTTGTGTTGTTTAACCAGTGGAGTCCTACCCATGTTCTTTATCCCAAGATCATTAATGAGACTATGAAATAGCATGGATGCCCTAAAACACGTGTGAAGGGACTGTTCCTCCAGTGTGGCTGTTCTCTTTACAGCTCATCTTACTGTCAGCTCTCTTCCAGCTGCCAGCACACCTTAGGATTTCTTGCAATAATCCCTTGTGCATTGGAGCATGTAATCTTTCACAGGATTTTAGCTGTTGTTTATCAGTTTGTTTCCTTTGCTTGCTTTTTAAAAAGCTTTTTGTTTTCTTCCTAAGGAAGAAGAATACTCCAGCCTGGCTTTGTCTTTGATACACTTGTATTTTGCAGTTTCTGTTACGCTCTGTCTTTCCTTAGACTGCTTTTCCTAATTTGCTCTTAAATCTTAAATGCCATTGAGGTTTGGCTAACGTAGGTTGTTTTTCCTATTCTTTGAATATGACTGTTTGTTTCCTATTATCCACTCATACTGTGCCTCACTGACTCAAGTGGTTTATAGAAAGTATTTGCTATCAAAACTGAGATTTTATAGAGGAGAGCCTTTAAAAGTTTTGAGATTGAGTTTGCTTCAATTGTTGTTTCAATCAAGAATGCACAAAATCATTCAGTTCTGCTTCCACTTTATTTGAGGTAATTTAAATTTTCGTACCCTTAGTCCCATCTTCTGTTTGCTGCTCGTATTAGCATTTTCCTTAATCAATATTTTACATCTGATTTCAACTAGTTTTAGCTTCTGTCTATTCATCCTTGTGATATTAGAGCTGTTCTGACTTATGTAGCTGAAAGTAGCCAATTGTTTAACTTCCACTAAAATGTCACACTCATCATAACCCTCAAAAATTTACACATCGTCACCATGTTTATTTACTCCTAAAACATTGTTTCCTCATCAGTCTTTTCTCTTTCTTGCCAGCTTCTTTGACTAACTGTGGAATTATTGATATATATCTAATTCATTTGTACATGCCAGTGTGTATTTGGATGTACACTGACTCCTGCCCAGTGAACTGCTTTACTGTATGTTAGCGTGGTCCAGTAATAGTTTCTCAGAGTCCAGTTTTTGGTCATGCTTCATGCTAATTTATAGAAGTTTAGCCTTGAGTAATACACTTACTCAGCCTTTGGAGAATGTAAATATTTCCTTTCAGTGTAACTCTATGAGTCGCTCTGGAGGATGGTGAAATTACATGGAAAACTCATGTTTCTTCACTTCCGTCTAAAAGGAATCAGACTTTGCCTGGTTCATATAGGATGTGAGTTAAAATGTATTCTAATTTTTTTTTCCACTTGGGTAGGATCACACTTGCAGGAAAGTCTGTGTGCTCTTGATTTAAAGAATCACAGAACAGTGAGGGTTGGAAGGGACCTCAGGAGATCATCCTGTCCAACCCCTGTGCCAAGGCAGGGTCACCTAGAAGAGGTGAGGTGACACAGGAACACATCCAAATGGGTACTGAATGTCTCCAGACAGGGAAACTCCATGACTTCCCTGGGCAGCCTGTTCCGGTGCTCTGCCACCCTCAATGTAAAGAAGTTCTTCCTCGTGTTGATGTGAAACTTTTTTTGTTTTAATTTATGGCCATAGCTCCTCATCCTGTCACTGGGCACCACTGAGAAGAGTCTGGCACCATCTTCTTGGCACCTGCCTTTGAGATATTTATACACATTGATGAGATCCCCTCTCAGCCTTTTCTCTACACCAAAAATTCTCATCTTCTGCAGTCTCTTATCGTAAGAGAAATGCTCCAGGCCCCTCATCATCTTCCCCTCCACTGGACCCTCTCTGGTAGCTCCTTGTCTTTCCTGTGCTGAGGAGCCCAGAACTGGACACATCACTCCAGATGCGGCCTCACTAGGGCTGAATAAAAGTGGAAGGATCAGCTCCCCTGACCTGCTGTCCACACTCTTCCCAGGATCCCACTGACCCTCCTGTCCACAAGGACACAGTGCCGGCCCACGGTCAACTTGTCACCCACCAAGACTCCCAGGTCCTTCTCAGCAGAGCTGCTCTTTAGTAGGGCAGCCCCAGCCTGTGCTGGTGCCTGGGGCTGTTCCTCCCTGCGTACAGGACCCAGCACTTGCCCTTGTTGAATCTCATCAGGGTTCTCTCTGCCCAACTCTCCAGCCTACCAGGGTCCCTCTAAATGACAGCAGAGACATCAGGTGTATCAGCCACTCTCCCCAGTTCCATATCATTAGCAAACCTGATGAGGGCATCCCTTCTATCCCTTTGTCCAGGTCATTGATAAACAAGTTGAATTAGGCTGGACACAGTACTGATCCCTGGGGAATACCACTGACTGCAGGCCTCCAACTGGATTCTACTCTGCTGATCATGACCCTCTGAGCTCTGCAGCCAGTTCTTGATCCACCTCATTGTCCATTCATCTAACCCACATTTCCTGAGCTTACCTACAAAGATGTTATGTGAGACAGTGTCAAAAACCTTGCTGAAGTCAAGGTTCCACTGCTCTTCCCTTGATGAGCCATCAGGCCATCACAAAGGCTGTCCGATTGGCCATAGAATGAGTTCCCTGCTGCTACAGTGGTAGAAGACATCTCCTTACTGAAGCTGCCTGGGTTTTCCCCTTTGTGTAACAAATGAAGATAACATAAGTTTGCTATGGAAGTGGTCCTTCTGCTGCTTGTGTAGAACTCGTGCAGGCCCAGGGAGCCAGCTGCTGCACTCTGTGGGCATGGGGGCTCATGTGAAGCTTTAATTTTGAGCAGCACTGTCTTTTCTGCAGTGATGTGAGCCGGGGAAGGTCACAGCCTGCTCTTGCAGTGGTGCACAAGCAAAGCACTGTTGTTGTTGTCTGCTGCAAAAAGGCTTACTCACAGCCCTGGGCAGGTGCCATAACATTGTGTGGTGGTCTCAAGATAAAGGCTGCCAAAGACTCAGATAAGATTGCTACATTTCCTCTTATTCAAGACTAAAGATATATTCTTTCTACTTTTATTCACAGACTATATGATTGATTTAGCTACGTGCAGTGCCTTTTTTATGGAAGAAAGTAAATTGGGATTTATGTTCATGTAGGAGGGGAGGGGGAGGGCAGGGAAACTGTGTTATGTACATCCCCTGGCTGTATGACCTCCACTTGTCTTTGGTGGTACCTGGATCCTTCACCTGCAAGGTTAAAGGCCCTGTTGACACTGGTGGCATCAAGGCTTCATCCCAGAAGATCACATTTGTAAAATTCTCAACCATTGTGTACACTTTCCACCCAGCTTTTTCAACTTTTTAAGACTTCTTTTTTTGCTTCTTTGCTTATTTTTATTTTGTTCTTGTTTATAGAATTGCTAGAAATCTAAGAATTATAGCAAAATAACAGTTTTCTCTGTGTGTATATTTGTGTGTGTATATGCATGTGTGTGTAAATAAACTTCTAGTCCTGAAATTCTAGAGAGTGTTGTTACAGCGTACTGGTCCAGGTGGGGTCATTAGGAGCACTGCATAAAACATATATCCTTCTAGATCTAACACATATATTTCATCTATTCCTGTTACAACAATGCGTCATTAAGACAGTCCAAGAATTTGGGTTAATTGCTCTCCACTGCTAACTTGAAAAAAAGGACTATTATTTTCTCCATCAGACTTTACAAATCAATACCATGACGTGGAACAAGGTATCATTTGACATCTTTTGCCTCAGACTATTTTAAGGTACAAAGCAAAAGTATTTGACGTAAGCAATACCCTAGCTGGCACAATGCTTAAGCTCAAGCATGAAAAGAGCAAATAGAGAGCAGAACACAGTGAAAAATCTGACAGCTGGTATTAATTGAATATGTTCAGGTCATTACACCAAATTGAGCCTCCCTTCCTTATCTCTATCTCATATTTGACTCTGATCCTAGGCATCTTCTAAGAAGGATTCACCAACTTCTAGTGATTTCTTTTATCCTGACTCTCTTCTCAAACAAATATAGCTGGTTTTGCTGAAAAATTCCAGAAAGATTGTAACAGACATCCAACATGGCAGACTTAAGTTGGAACAGTCTGTCTGGGAAAGCTGAAACAGGGAGCATAAGCATGCATTTTTTTTCTAGAGGAGGGTTAGTAAGGTAATTAAGCACATGGTGTGCTAGTAGTGATTTATGATGTCTTCTGAGGAGAGAAACAGCAGCTGATATTGGGATATTGGGACTGCTATATAAACAGTGGTGATGCATTCTTTCCATTCACATAAGGATTTTTCTAACACCTCATTAATTTATTAAAACCGGAGAGCAAATCTTGAATAAAATAATGGCAATGATCCCAGAATAATTAACCACAGATGGCAAAATCTGTTCAGTTAAACAACACACACACAAAACAGGGTACCATTTATTGTGACTGTTGCTGTCATCTCTGAATGTGCATGTTGACTTATTAATGATTTTGGAGCACAGAGAGTGGTTATGTCTTCCTTCTATAATTAGTATTTATTTTCAGCAGCTGTTGAAAGTTGTTGTTTTTGTGATACTGAGTCAATTATTTTAGGTACAGGAAAAATTAACAGTGAACCATCTGTTTTGGGATACATTAAGATCTCATTTAAAGATGATGTTGAATAATCATATTTGCATTTTAAACTTTTAAAAGGAGAACTTAGTGTTTCTCTGGAAAAGAAAATAATTCTATCACTTTGATATTTTTCAAACAGTCAAACTTTCCTAAATCGTATATATTCCTCCAATCCCTGGAACATGAGGTAGTACACCAGAGAGTACACCAGAAGGATTATGATGGGCAGGTGCTAAGTTTGTTGAAGTATCCTTATAATCATAATAATTTTAAAAAACATGAAGTAGTTATAAAAATGCAATGTATACTTTTATAGGCCAGATGTTCCCCTTTATTAGGGTGCAGGATAACCCTCAGGATTTCCTTCTCATCCGGACTTGTTCTCCAACGGATGAAGCTAGTGGGTGTCTCTCCATTGCTGCAGGGGTGGCACAGGATCCAAAGCCTGTGAAAGCCGTTCTGTGCAGATATTGGAGCTGGGAGATATTTATACAGCACGCGTGTCCCGTGCACAACAGGCCCGAGTGTGCTTGCAGTGTGTAAAATGACACCTGCCAGGTGTTAAGTATTTGAGAAGGAAATCTGTGCCCTCAGATCCTGGAGGAAGCAAGAAGCAAGGGTCTCTCAGAGATGAAGGCACAACAAGCAGAGGTCAGGTGAAGGCAAGGCTTTTGGCCATGCAGCTCATCTTGACTCTCCCCTTGTGGCCAGTACACAAAGCCAGCTAGGTAAGTTAATTTGTTCTTCTTAAGATGCATAGACTGAACAGGCCTTTGGAGGATCACATCCCTTTTCACTAGCTGCAGAGGAAACCTAGGAAAGCCTGTCAAGATAGGAGAACTATGTTTTTGGTGACTATAGGCAGACTCCGAGGAGCTCCACAGCTCTTGCTCAGGCGCCTGATTACCTTGTTTGGTTGAGTTCGGCTTGCTCTTTTTATATACCGTTAAAAAACAAACACGCACTGATCTGAGCAGGCAGAGTACCTGTTATCCTGTACCTCCTATAGATGAGTGCCTTCCATGTAGAGTGCTCTCTATATACTAGTTTTCTGTATTGCATCCTACTGTATCCTAATGGGAGGAAAGTTAGAACTGAAATGCAATTTTTTTTTCTATTTACATTAATATCCATCCAATATTCTAATATACTCAGTGCTCCACACTGTGATTATCCGTCTCTTCAGTATTTACACTACAGGAAGGATCAAAAGACATCTTCATATGACTGATGATAATGAGGACTGTACCAAATTTCCTTCTTCATGCTTTTGCTCAATAAGATATCTAGTTTTCAAATAAATGGATTTCATAAACAATTTTGAACTAGGGGGCTTTCATCTGATTCCTGTTTCAAGAAATCAGAATGATGGCTGATGTATTTCTACTGACTACCAGGAAATACTATTCATAATCTATACTATGTCTCTCATAACTCGCAGGGTAATGCCACATCTTTTGAAAGCAGAGTAACTGTACGTGCTCACTTAAGCCCTATAATATATCATCACGTGTGGGAATTAAAATGTCATGGTAGTTTGTGATAGATTTTAAGATAATTTAATCTGCAAAAAATGAAAGCAGTCTTCTCTGAAAAAATCTCTTATTTCATAGCTACAAATATCATTCAAATCCCTCTCAGACTTTATCTAGGTGGTAGTTTTGATTAGAGTCTCCATATATAGACTGTGTGTGAAGTAAATATTCAGTTTTCTTAATAAGAAGTAAGAGGGGAGCCCTTGCTGTGCCCAGCCTTCTATGTGCCTGCTGACCTGGGTGCATGAGGGTAATATTGCTGGCTTAATTCTCGAATGTTCATCCCTCAAATCCCCTTCAGGGGACGGATTTGCTTTCTCAAACCAGCTAAGAGAAAATCTAAGACCCTGGCAATCTCAATAGAAATGGGATCTGGAGGCATGTCCTCTAACACACAGATTACTCCAAGGACTGAAGACACAGCCTTCCCTTCATTGGCATGTGGGGAATCTCCTGTGCCTTCGTACTAAATATGCATAACTGTGCAGAGTGTAAAGCTATCCCTACTAATGCTTTATGGTGAAACTACCAATGAATGTGGTTAGACATGGTTGGTAAGCACTGAAGCAAGCCTGGGTAGTTCTCCCAAATAACAGGCCTTATTTCTCTAAAGAAAATGGGGCAACAAATTAGAGCCTAGCAGATCATTTTCTGCAAAATAACAATCAGTTCAGCAGAGAGAGATAAAACAGTAGCAATTTTTTTTCTTTAAAATGTCAACAAGCTCTCCATTAAAGCAGAATATTTTCAAACTTGAAAGATTAAGTTATTTCTTCCTGGACTTTTTAATTGCAATATACTATTAAATCACAGTAACACACTGTGAATAAAGATGTTGCTATCAAACTTCCATGAATAAATGTTAGGGGAAAAAAGAGTTATTTATACCTTCCTCGCAACATGTCCTGAAAAATGGAGTTTTGAAACTTAAACTCCCATACTCTTCTGGCCAGAAAGACTGTATTTTAAGTAAATGAAAAGTAAAGGACTTAGAAGACCTATAGCACACGTAATTTGGCAAATTGATGCTGGTAATTGCATAGCTACAAGCTTAAAATGTCAGATTTACCTAACTAATAGTTACAGAATCATAGAATATTCTGAGTTAAACGGGACCCACAAAGATCATCAAGTCCAGCTCTTAAGTGAATGGCCCATAGAGGGATTGAACCCACAACTTTGGCATTATTAGCACCAGGTTCTAACCAACTGAGCTATAATTAAAGACAATATTTTGGCCACTGAATACATACATGAACAAAACTACATCATGGCATCATGATCTAATCAGTACAAAGGACCTCAGCCTGGAACCCACTGTACCCAGACATGCTGTCTTTATAAACAAACTTAGCAGTCTTATGGTTATAGATTGGTCAATACTCCATTCAAAAGTGATCTACAAAACCATGAAATACTTCTAAGATTTGCAAATGCAAGTCAAAAATGGAAAGTGGTTATTGAAAAATGCCTTCATATGAGAACACATATTGTAGAAGTCTGATAGCTCTTTTTGTGCCTCTTCAGCCTTTGCTTGTCTTATTTTACTTTCATTGTTTTATTTTAAATGTCAGGTTTTCCATGACTTTTTTTTGTTTTTAAAAAGGGTAATTTCCTAACACAGTTATTTCTTTACTGAATTCAATTGTTCCACCTGAACTTTTCCTTTAAGTAGGAAAGGCCTTTCTTTTTGCAATGGGAGTTAATTACACGTAATTTTCTCTGTCTTGCACTTATAATTTATAGTGCTAGGGTAAAAAAAGTCTCATTTTGGAAAATGAAGATACTTAAAACCATTACTCCCCTCAGCTGAACATTATCTTGGAACAAAAAAAAAAAGAAAGTAAATATTTTCCAGATATAATAAGTTGCCAAAACTTGAAAAAATGTCATTTTGTCAATTTTTTTATTTGTTTGCTTTTTCTTTTTTTTAATTAATGAGGTCACCCTTAAGTGATGTCTTTTCAGTTGCTCCCATCACCTTTTAATAGTCTCTAACTATGTCAGCTCCTACTATACCACTGTGCCTGTGTTTCCTATTTTGGAAATCCTATTTTGGTATCACCATTAAGAGCACCTAGAAAGTGCACCCTCCAAAGGGTACCCAGAGTGCCTAAGATTTTCAGAATTTGTCAAATTATTCATTTATCAAATTCAGATTTGCAGAAATGTTTCTGGCAATTAGGAACCCTGAAAGAGATCTCCCTGTATTTAGAGGCTCCAGGTTAGACCAAAGCAGAGAGAAGATCACTCTCTTATTGCTCTGTGTTTTAAGCATCTGTATTGGTCCAAGTAGGTTAGTAAGTAAGATGAATTGTTACTTTGACCTAATGCTCACACCAGCATTTGGTACAGTTCGGTTCTGTGTAGTGTAACTAGCTCCAGTCTTGGGAGCAGCATTTTAGCTGTTCCTTTCCTGCTATGCTGATTCTGTTTTGGTTTTGATTCTTAGCATAATTTGATGAAAACCAACCCTTTGTCCTGGCTTTCTATGACACATAAATCTTGAAGTCAGTTTTAAAGTGCTAATTAGCTTTTAACATTATTTTTTAACTTCTAGTGTGATGTCAGTATTTTCTAATTGTGTGTAAGGCCTATTTTGAAAGTGCTGAGCTGGGTCAGGAGGACAGACGAATGTTTAGCACCACGGAAAAGCAGCACAGCTCATAGACAGTGATTAAGGATTAATGATCTAGACAGCTAAGAAAAAAGTACTGTCTTAGTTTAAAAGGCAGATATCTGCCAAGGAAAGCAGGAACCCTCCTGGAGTGGAAGGAATCTCCCCCTCCCTAAATTATTGTAGTTTTGAAAATTATGAGGCTTTTGAGCTCAAATGTGGGAAAAGGAATAACAGCTCTTTACTAAAATAAAATAAAAAAATATAACCCAGCAGAACAAACAACAACAATACAACAACAAACACCAGTCACAGACTCCCTGCCTGTCACCCGCGTTCCCCTGTGGTGTAGCTCTGGCCACACCTGGGTAGGTGCACTGGTGAGGCAGGCGAGGCAGGGAGGCTGCAGTCCAGAGGGAGTGGTGGCTGCAGTCCAGCGGGAGTGGTGAACGCAGTCCAGTGGAGGTGGTGGTTGCAGTCTGGTCGAGCAGTAGTTGCAGTCCAGTGGGAGAGGGGGCTGCAGCCCAGGCTGACAGCAGTGCTCCTCTGCAGCTCCTGGAGTCGGAGCGAGAGAGTGTGTGCCAGGGTCCGGGCAGGCTTCATTATATTCCTGCAGGAAGGTCCATATCCCTCCCCCGGGGCGGGGAATTTACCAATGGAATGATGAGATAAGAGGGTTTGGGAGGTTCTGGGCGGTTGGGTTGTTCCAGCTGCCCATTGTCCATGATGGCCCATTAACAGTGGTGGCCTCCTCAGGATGGGTGTGATTACTGTTGGTGCTTTCTGGGGGAAGCTCTCCCAGCTGTGTCTTTTGTGAAGCCAAAAGAGGCCCCACCTCACCACAGGATTCCCCTTATCTTATCTAATCCCAGCTTGCAGTCCCATGGGCTGAACATGCACCGGGCAGTTGTTACAAGTGACCTGTCATTAACAGCTCATCAGGGCTGATGCAGATGGGGGAGAATACATTGTTTTACTACATTCCCATAACCCCAGACAAGTACCCAAACCACTTTAAATGAGTTATCAGAACTTACATTGAAAATTCAGCTGAGTTGATGAGACCATAAAGAAATATTAGGAATAGGTCTTAAGCCATTTCAAAGCTGGACACTTTTCTGTAAAAATGGGGGTACTCCTCCTTTTTCACATGGTGTGTAGGGAGCTTACCTCACAATCTGGACACGTAGAGCCTCAAAAAAATGCCTGAGGAAACATAAAATGACAAGTATCCACACTTACCTGGCTGATGTGAGTCTTCTTAATCCTCAAGCTATTGGATTCAGTTTATACTTCATACACACAACTCTTCTCTCTTCTTCCAAAGAATACTTCTCTTCCAAAGAATGCTTTATGCAAAAAGATTGCTTTTTTTTTAAAGATAAGTTTTCAGCTTCTGCATTTCAAATCTAAGCCCTGAACTTCCCTTGGGCTTAACACTTCTCACCTTCCTCTCAGATCAAAGGACATCTGATCTGCTTGGTAGAGGCATGCAAAGCTTTTGTTCCAAGAATGAATGACAAATTTGCCTGTGTGTATTCCATGTGTGAGTGTGTGTTGAAAGTCCTTGTGCCACACGGTAGCTAAGAGCCTGCTCTCAGATGTGCAGAGCTTTGCAGTCTCTGAAGACTATAATTGAGTGTTGGGTATGACCGTCTTAATGACCACCTTAGTGGTGAGGAGTTGTCCCTTGGTAGTTTTTTCTGTTGATGTACTAAATCCCATCAAGGTGAACCCCTTTTGTGTGAAAAAGGTGCAGTATGAGCAGTAAAGTGTTCAAGACTCTACTCATAGGAAATGACCTACTTCTCTGAAATTACAGTTTGTGATGAGCAATTTTGGTTAATGGTGGTCTTAAACTTCTCCTGTTAGAGAACAGCATTTTCCTCTAAAATGGTTCAAGTTTACAGTCTCTCTTTGTCATGTTAATGACACTGCATAGGGCAGAAATTTTGGGTACAGTTAGAGAACACAAACCTTTAGGAATGCTGTCAGACTGTGGGCTGGACAGGTAATTTTGTAATTCTGTTTGGATTAATTACTTCCATTTAGAGATTTTAAGTTGTGAGGAGAGATTTTTATTGAATCAATTAAGGTTGAATTTGTTTTCTTCTTTTGAGTGTAGTAGGGTTTTCATAAGTTAAACATCCTTCTTTCATACATTAGGGACCCTCTAACAAATAAAGAGGCACTAGGAACAATTTACGTGTTCCCAGGATTTAAGTTCTAATAAGTCCATAAGGAAGTGATGGCTGTTATGTACTGCTCAAAACAGCTTTTGAGTGATGATGGGGCTGTCACCCACATACTTCACAGGAAATACTTGCAAGCTGTCCTGTTCTGAAGATGGATCAATCTAATAAGTTTTGCTTCCACTGACACATTTTAAATACTTAAGTGTTTGCACTTATTTGTTTTTCATTGACCGCTTGTAAAGATTTATCACGTTCATTTTAAATTTTAAAAAAGTTAAAAATAGGATTTGGTGTGTATTACCCCCATATTTTAAGGATGATTCAGATAGAAATTTGTCTTCACAAGGGTGCTGCTTATTTCTGGCAAAAATCTTAGTAGTAATAGGAGAAAACCCTGTTTGTTTTTTTTTACTAGCAGCCACAAAGGTATTAAAATCTGATCTGGCTTATAGTACATCTTTTCTAAAAGAGAAGAGCAAAGGTAAAGTGGACTACAGTTCTAACAATTGAAACAGAAAGGTAAGCTTTGTGTCTTAGTTTGAAAGA
>WBMZ01007691.1:0-48838 GCA_013400975.1 Atrichornis clamosus
GCCGGCAGCGCCCCCGCGCGGCGGGCCCGGGACGTCCCGGGATGTCCCGGGAGAGGTCCGGCGTGTGCGGGGAAGGGTCCGGGATGTCGCGGGGGAGGTCCCGGAATGTCCCGAAAGGGAACCGCGATGTCCCGCGGGGCTCTCGCAGTCCGCGTCTCAGCCTCGCCGCGTGGACGGAGGGGCTTCATCCGCACCCGGCGATAGCAGCTGGACATCGGTGTAATGAGCTGCGCGGAGCAGCGATGGGCCCGGGGGCTGCAGCCCCCACCGGCTTCTTCCTGCTCCCACGCCATCTATGGTGGGGAGGGACGTGTGACACCGTCATCGTGTCCTGCCGATGAACCGTGAGGGGAGCAGGGGGGTCTGGCACGGCCGGGGGCTGCTCGCACGTTGGGCGCCACGGAGTGCTCCATGCCTGGCATCTAGTCGGCAGCGGCCGGTGCGGGTTCAAGAGTTCAGCCCTGTCCCTCCCCTTCCCCGAATGCCACCACCAGCCTGCCCGAACCAATTTTTTCCCTGGCTCAGGAGAGACATGGCAATGGGAACCCTGCACCTCCTTTGGGCAGGGGGTGCCTGCCCAGATGCGGCACAGAGTGGACTGGTGGAGTGGGCAGGTGTCACGGTGTGACTGGGGGGGGTGGGTGGCACGGTGCCATGTGTGCGGCACATGCCCGCAGATCGCTGGGGACCACGAGGTTGTGAGTGGGGACACCTATGGGATGTGGCTTCCTGTGCCTGGTCCTTTTATGCCTGCGGCAAGGTGGTTGCGTGGGGACATAGCCCACGCTGTCCCTGGAAGCCAGACATCTCCAGGTCGTTGTCCAGGGTGGTACCCAGAGCCGAGGTGCCCCAGCATCTGCACCGGGAGGCCTGTCACAAGACGCTTGTGGTATGCAGACCCACACAGGTGTGACCACTCCATGGTGTGTGCCCTCCGTGACACGGTGCCAGCGCATCCTCATGCATGCCTGAGGCGCAGGTAGCAGAACGGAGCAGTGTGGTGACACTCAGCGGGGACACTGGAGTGAAGGGGGGTGCTGGTGCGAGGGGCCTGGCGGCCCGTCGGGGGGGGCATGGGCGGTTCACGGCGGGGTCACCCCGCGGTGGTGGCACTCAGCGGGGACAGTCTTAATGCGCTGGGACGGAACCTTGGCTCTTTCTAATCATCGCCTGAGCGGGTGACGCCCCCAAGCCCTGCAACCCCCTCCCCACTCTGCCGACCCTGACTCTGGGCGAAGGGAGCACAAACCTCCGTGCCAGAATGTGGGGGACATGGACAGGCATGCACTTGGTGCAAGGTGCCCTCCCCTCAGCCCCTGTGCTCTGCGGGCATCCTGCATCACGGGGTACCCCTGCCCGCTTGTCTGGGGTGCAGGACTGGGCTGTTGGGAGCCTGGGCACCCCTGCGTGGGGGGCTGTGGGGGACACCCGGGGTTGTGCAGGTTGCCAGGGGGTGGCAGTAATACACCGACATGGCAGGACACCACCAGTGTGTGCCAGAGCGGGTAGGAGTCCTACCACAACCAGGCTCACCAGTATGACCAGTTGGCCCTTCCAGCACCCTCAGGGTGCCATCCTGGAGGGATTTGACCAACCTGGTGGGGACCAGTCGGCTGGGGCAGGATGGTGTGGGTTCCAGGGCTCTTCTCTGGGGAGGGGTCCATGTGCCAGCCCCCCTGTGCTCCGGGGTACCCACTGAGAACCTGATGCGATTCAGGCTGGAGGGCCCTGTCACAGCTGTGCCCTCTGCTTGGATGCTCTCAGGGTCACTGCAGGGTGACACAATGGACTAATCCCACTTGGCTTTCCTTGTCTGTCCCTGCTCAGACCTGGCACACTCGGTGCAGGCCAGCAGGCAGCTGGGACTGTGCTCACCAGCTGGTGAGGCAGCTGCCCAGGGGTGCTGGTGCCCACAGACCCTGCCAGCCAGCACTGCCGTCTGCCTCCCTGCCCCCTGCCCATGCAGAACAGGGCACACCTGAGCCCCAACCCTGGGCACAGGCGGGCATGGCCCCACACGGGAGTCACGGGCATGCAGCCACCTGCAGGCCCAGCTGGGGATAGGGGTTGGATTTCCAGGTGCCTCCCAGATGCCACAGGATCAGGATGGCAGCAGAAACCTGGCACAACCCTGAACCTCCCAGGCGCTGGCTGTGTGGCAGGGCCACGGTGCCAAGGCCCCTCCTTGTCCCCGATATCCCTCCTTGGCCCTATGCCTGCACAACCCTTGGGGCAGGATTGGCCGGGGGGTTGCTGGCCCTGGTGTAAATCTGGCCAGGGTTGGCAGAGGATGGAGCACCCTGCTTTCCCCTGCACTCCATCCCCATCTGCCCTGGCTGTGCCGTGTGCCTGCTGCTTTGCTGACCTTGTGCCATGTGCCACGCCATGCCATGCTGTGCCACAGGAGTGTGGGTGGCCAGAGGGACTCGTGCCTGGCTAATAGCAGCCCTGTGCAGCTGGGGGTGAACAGACGGCCCTGGCGTGGGTGCTGGGGGGGCTGGGGGGCCGGCACTGCCTTCGCTGCCGTTGCCCAGGAAGCACCCGTTTGCCAGCCAGGTGCCTGGCGTCACCTCCTTATCTGGGAATAAACAAACCCTCCTCAGATCCGGCGCCAGGTGCTGCCCCTGTGCCCATGGGACCAGCCCTTCCCTACCCCATGCCCTTTCACGCCTGCTGCTCTTCCCCTATGCTGGGAAGTCCATGAGTCCCTGGGACAAAGAGTCCCTCAAATACTGAACGCAGGCTCCCCTTGCTCTGTTTGTGCAGCAGCCTCCGGGGTCTCTGCACAAGGCAGGCAGTACCTCCAAAGCAGGGCACAGAGTGGGACCACCTCTGCCCCTGCCTTGGGGCGCCCCCAAAACATCCCAGCACAAAATGGGACCTACACCTTGGCCAGGGAGGTGTCCTGGCAGCCCCAGTGACCATGGTGCCAGGCTCCCCAGAGCAGGGTTATGGCCCCCCTCCCTCGTTAGCCGCTTGTCTGTTATCTCCTGCCGATAAATTATACAACACAAGCGCCTTTGAAAGGCGGCCAGGCCTCCATCCGGTGGGGCAGCCTTTGGGGGCCCCACATCAGCCATCGTGGGCTGCTGCCAGCTGCTTTTGCTGGGGAGGGGGACACGGACAGGGTTTAGGGCACTGCCCTGGTGATGGGGTGCTGGAGATGGGCTCCTGGGCTGCAATATGGACCCAAAGGCAAAGCAAAGGAACAGTGGGGGTGGGAAACCTGCCTGCACTGTTTGCCCATACCTGCTGCTTGCAAGCCTGCCTGAATCTGCTACCCATCCCTGTCTGCACTCCTGCCTGTGCCCCTGCCTGCACCCCTTGGTCATATGCCCATATCCTGCTGCGCAGTTTGGGGTGTGGGGCGACAGCGGTGCCCGGGCTGGTGGCCGGTACTTCAGAGGCAGCGGCGATCCCTGTTATCCGCCGGCACAAAGGAGCCGAAACGCCGCCACCGTTGTGGAAGCAAACAAGGGCAGGGTGAGGCTGGGAACGTGGGCAATGGCCGGCACCTCCTGGCACCTGCTGTGGTGGCATCCCTGCCCGTCCCAGTGGGGCAAGGAGCAGGGTAGCACTGTTCCCATGCCCAGGAATGGGGGTTCCCCCATGCACCCTGGTGCCAGGGAGCCAAGGCTGTGTGGGCTGCCCAGGAGTTGTGCACTCCTATGCTCTCCCCCCAGCACTGTGGGTGCCTCCATGGGGTGCAGCAATGAGGCCTCTGGGTGTCCATCCCTGCACCCTACTGGGCTGGTCCCCACCTGGGCTGGGGGTCGGGCAGGAAGAGATGAAGCCGAAATTAAGCTGTTAATGAGCCCGTCTGTCACCAGGCCACCAATTACCCAGGCTGGGAACGAGGAGATGATGGAGTGCGACTGGGGGAGGGGAGCAGGATGTCGGGGTCTCCAGCATGGGGGCAGCTGGGGAGTGTCACCATCTCTCAGGAGCTTCCTCATTGCCACCAGGCATGTCCTGTGGGGTGGGGGACAGAGGGTACCAAGGGGTGACCAGGCCACAACCATACCAGAAGCCCCAAGGGATCTGGGAAGAGATTAGAACCTTCTTCCTCCTCACTGAGATCCTGGGTGAGAAAAAGGCTTCTGAAGAATTCAACCCCAACCACTGCCCCGGCTGGCACACGGGGTGTCACCAGTGTCACGAGCTGGCTGTTCTCTGCACTCAGAGCATGAAGGGACACGTGCCTACGGGGAGCAGAGTTAGTGACTGTACCATGGGGATGCTCCCAAACCCTCTGGTTGCTCCTGGCCCCCAGGAAGGGGTGCAGAAAAGAAGGGGACTTATAGCACCCCCTCTTCCCACTTTGCCCTGCTCAAGCCTGCTGTGGTGCATGGCAGAGGCCCCTGTCACTGTCCCTGTCCCCAGCTGGGATGGGCCAGGGAGGCCAAATTCTTCCAGGCCGATGCTGATGTCAGTTTTTCCACGGCACCTCTCGGAGTGGGGCCGGCTGCCTGTCCGGGTTGGCGGAGGGACAGGCCATCTCCCCAGCTGTCATCACGCCTGCCCGTCCCCATGATGGCCCTTAGCGGCACCCGGCCCCAGGAGGGACCTGGGGGCTGCTGGAGCTGCAGGAGTGAGTTCCTGCTCCTTCACGATGGAAGGGACTCTGTGCTGGACACTGGCAGCATCTGGCAGCTGCCTGCGATGCCTCTGCCAGACCCACCGAGCTGGAGGGTGGGCTGGGATGAAAGCTGTGGGATTTTGCTGGGCTTGGAATTAACTTAACGGCTTTGGAAGACAAACAGATTAGGGAGCTGCAGGGATTGGGGCAAGGATCAGCTAAATTGGAAGCAGAGGCGGGAAGCAGCACCCTGCCCAAGCCCCACTGCCCCTGCCCAACGCCCCAGCCCAGCCCCATCCCTGCAGCACCCCAGCCCAGGGTGCCTCCATGGGGTCCTCACAGTCTCCTCCCATGGCCAAGCTGGTGGTGGGGCTGGTCGGAGCTGGCTCTTTCCTCCAGCCTGGGTCTTGGCTACATGTCAGCAACCTCCGGGCGTTGCTGCCTTCCCCTTCCCTTTCCCTGTCCATCCCTTTCCCGCTCTCTATGTCTCTCTCCTTGCCCTCCCTTTCCCCAGCATCCCACATCCCCACCGCATCCCAGCCGGGTCCCTTCACGCCTCTCCTCACACGCCATGAAGCCACAGTTCCGAAATGAGCGGTCCCAAAATAAGCTTCCTCCTCGGACTCCATAAATCTCAGCAAAGCGGCGAGTCATGGGGTCAGTCCTGCAGTCCCCTTTGCTGGCAGGGTGCCCTTCCCCATCCCCACGTGTCCCCCCCAGCACTCCAGGAGGGTTTGAGGTTGTGTTGCTACCCCGATAGTGTCAGGTCCTGGGGGCAGCCGCACTCACTGGAGATCAGATCACCAGTAATGAACAACATCTGGGCGTGGGGGCTGGGGACAGAGGGAACAGAGGGGACAGCCCTGTCCCCCTCCAACAGCAGGCACATCTCTGGGGACACTGGACAGCATCAGCACGCTTCACTGCCCCTTTTGGGGTGACACCCCCGTGGCAGGGGACCCCAGTTCTATTCATGACCCAAGCCTGGCAGGTCTCAGCCAGGTTTTGATGGTGCAGTGGGGAGAGAGTGCCTGGCCTGGGGGTCCCCGAGGAGGAGGCGGCTGTGCTGAGGAAGGCTGGGTGCGGGGACAGCCTCCTGCTGCCGTGGCCCCCCTGGCGCCCCCGTCCCCCTCCCGCCCCCGCTTCCTGCGCAGGCGGCCCAGGGAGGCGATGAAAGCAGCCCCAGCAGATGTTTCTGGCTTGTTTTCATCTCATTAACTGTTTCCTCTTTTATTATGGGATAAATTATTAATTGTTCAGTGCAAGGAAGAAAGGAAAGAGAAATCCTGACGGAGAACCCGCAGGCTCTGGGGAGGGTAGCGGGCAGGGGTTGGCACAGCCTGGGGCAAGGGGAGGGCAGGGGGGATTTAGGATCTCTAGGGTGTAGGCAGCCCCTTGCAGTACCACCAAACCCCAGGTGTCCTCCTGAAAAAAGGGGGCAATGCAGGATGCAGGAGGTGCTCTGGGAGTTGGGCAGGGGTTGGCTGCTGGCACCTGGCCTCCATCAGCAGCAAAGTAACCCAGACAGACAGGGCATTGGCGAGGCTGGGTATGGGACCCAGACATCTGGGCACTAGACTCCAAGCCCCCTGCCCAGAGACCCCTAACCCCTTCTCCCTACCTCTCTGGCCCCTGTGGTCTGAGAGTGGACACACTCACTGCACCTCCTGGACAGCCCCAGCCCTGGCACCCCTGACCCCCCCGGCTCCCCAGCCCCTGCCCCCCTAAAATATTCATGCCCTGCAATGACGAGCTAATTTAATTGCCCTGATGGGAAGCTGAATAATTTACGTTCTTTTTAAGCAGGGTCAGGAGACATCATTAGCAGCTGATCTGGGAGCAGGGAGGGGAAGCGGCCAAGCCTTGACTCTGCTGCTTGGGCATACCAGGTGGGCAACGGGGATCAAAAAGCATCCCCATCCTGGAATCCCCATGGCTGCGTTGCATGTGGTGAGGTCTGAAGTACCAAACCCCTGGGACCATCCTATGAACCCTCCGCCCTGTGGGGTGGGAAAGTGACCCCAGGCTGGCATGTTTTGTGGCTCCCATGGTCCCAGGATCCTGGCAGGCTCTGAGACACAGCCTCCCTCCATTCTGTGGCCTTGACAATGTTTAAGGCAATTGTGGTCTTAAAGTCTCTTACACGTCCCCATCATTGCCGCTTTGGTTCGCGGCCAGAAGCGATGGCTGGGATGAAATATGGCTGGGAGAAGGGCCCGGCGCGCTCCGGATTCCTGAGATAAGAGGGACAGGCGGGACAGGGACCTTTATTTACATTTTTTCCTGGAAATTTCAGCCTCTCTCTGGTGAGACCCCATCTGGCAGCTATGAAGATAAGGGGGACTTGTGAGGGGGATGCTGGGGGTCAGGATGCCTTTCAGGGGACTTATTCCCCCCCAAGCCCTGATTCTCACCCCAGGCTGTGTACCCCGTGCAAGTGGTGGGCACAGCTGAGCACCAAGGCAGGGCTTGGGACTGGCTCCTTCCCCAACAAAACCCATGTTTCTTCCTCTCCACTGGTACGACAGCGATCTGTATGTGGGGCGCCTGATCCACCACATCCCCTCACCCCCTTGTGTCAAGGGGAAGCTGTGTCTGCTGCTGGCTGGGCCCCACCTTGGTGGGGAAGGCACAGCCTGGGATAACGCTGTTGTGATGGCCATGCCAGGAAATTTCAGGTCAGAGGCCACGGCAAGGGCTGCAGCCGGCTGCCCGATAATGCCTGGATTTCCTCCCGGCACTGCCCAGCGTCCGGCTGGTGAGGAGGGATGTGGTGTGGGGGCTGCCTGGCAGCAGCACCTTGAATCCTGGCAGGAACAGCCCCAGCTCCCTCCTAGCCCCTGGGGGCACAGCAGAGGGGTCCGGTGCTCCAGCAGTGCCGGGGGTCCCAGACTGCACCCCTTGCAGCACTGGGAACATCACTGTCCCAGGGATGGGGGAGGGGAGCTGCTGTGACCTGCAGGTGCCTCCTGCACCTGAAGCCCTGGGGGTCCTGCCCCCGCTGCCCTTACGGCATCAGCTGGGGAGTCTCCCTGGGAGGTCCAGGGGTGGGGGACAGAACCAGGACCCACTGCAGCCACTCCATTTGCCAGAGCCAGCTGGGTGGAGGCACAGGGGTGTCCCCACACCGAGGTGTGCGGCCACAGGTGCACCTTTGCACACACAGACCCTCACACATACACACAACTACACACGACACCAATGTCCCATGCAGAGATAGATACAAGCACCTCCTCCTCCTCCACGCACTCAGACACACACAGAAGGCTCACAGGTGTGCACAGACCTCCCTGTTTGCACACAGCAGCACACAGGCACCTGTACACGCACACCAACACACGTAGATGTGCTCATTGTGGGTGTGCACACACGGACACTCATGCACACCCCCAAGTCCACATGCACACACTCACCACGCGCTGTACACTCCACACCCATGCACATACACAGGTGGTCCCTGTGCACGTGCACCCCCCATAAATGCACACACACACGAACACACACGCCCTCACGCACACAGACACAGCCGCCTGCTCCTGCCCTCACGTGTGCCGCCTGCCCGGGGTGCCGGCGGGTGCTCCCCATGCAGCCGCTGCCCCCAGGCTGCTCTCTGGAGTTCGAGATCGAGGAGGAATTTTAAATGTATTGACCCCTGACCCTTCCCTGCCTGCGAGGGGAAGCCAGACCCCAGGCTGCCCCCAGCCGGATGGGGATGGGGTGGGGGGCCACAGGGGTTGGGGAGCCCTCAAAGCTCATGGAAGGCAAGGGGGCACCGTGCCTCACCCTGCCTTTTTCTGCACCCCACGTGCCTTCCGCCTTGGGGAGCACCAAGAAGGGTCAAAACCTTCCTGCCTGTAGCACTCATGGCTTGGGGATGCCACAGCTGTGTGCCCCACACCAGGGAGGCTCTGTGGGAGCGGGATGCCCCTGCCCTGCCCTCTGCAAAGGGTTCCGGGCCCCCTACCCGGCTCCTGCCCAGCTCCCGGTATCCCTGCATCCCACGGAGGGGCTGCGGTGATGGCAGTGTAATTAAAATCGCAATTAAGCGCTGCCACTTACCAGAAAAGTCATACAGTTTGGGGATAATTATCTGACAATATAACAAGTTGCTCAACATTAATCAGGCGCTGATCTGCTTTGGCAGCTGTGCTCCCAGCTCCGGCCGCTCTCTTAATGGCATCCTTCAGGAGACAGCAGTAAATCAGGCCCTTACGGCGGCCCTAGGGGCAGCACGATGTCCCCGTCCTGCTCCCTGCCTGCGTTTCAGGGTTTTTGGGGTGCCAAAGCAACACCCTCCCTGCCCAGTCCCAAGGTACTTCGGTCCTGCCTGAGGGTGCTGAGAGACACGCAGGGCAGTGGAGCAGGTCCCAGGGGATCAGCCCTCACCCTAAGTGGGAGGGATGGTGGAGTACCCCTGAAAGGAGACATCCTGGCAGGGATGGCTGTGCCTGGGAGAGATGCCCCAGGCTGGGGGTTGCCCACTCTTCTCTTTCAAGGGGCAGCCAGAACTCCTTACCCTCTCTAAGGATGGCAAAGGGACCTCGGATAGTTGGAGGACAAGGAGTGAAAGGGGACACGGGCTCCCAATCCCATCAATGATGTGGGGTATTAATGAGCATTATGGCTTGTATTTGTCAGTGGTAATGAAGTCGTTGCATTGTAACAATATTAACTCTGAAGCAGAGGCGGGTCCTCCCACCGCATAACCGCAGCATCGCCCGGGGACTGTCTTCATGCCGGGGCAGACCCAGACATTGCCCCATCCTAGCTGCATCCCCAGTGCTGTTCACTGTCTTGGATGCTGAGGGGTCCCAAGCCACAGGGACTCCTCGGTGCCACATCTCCCTGACCTGGAGATGAGCTCTTTCGTCCCCCTTCCCCAAATTTACCCCCGCAGCCAATGTGCTGGCACAACTCTCTTGCAGCGTGTTCCTCCCGTGCTCCTTTGCCGCAGCCCCGAGCTCTGCCCTTCCACGTCCCAATCTCTGTCCCAGCCTGCCTGTTTCGAGGGGGAGGCAAAGCCCTGTACAGCTCTGACTTCTAAGGACCGGAGATGAAAGCAGAGCTCGTCTTCTTTGTTCGGGCTCTGGCCGGCGTGGGCTGGGGAGGGGGAACCCGCCAGAAAGAAACCAGCAGCTTAACACATTCACTTCGCCCCTAATTTGCCGCTTCTGCCACAAAATCCCATTACAAAGGGCTTAGTGCTGCGCCCAGGAAGAGGTCACCGCTGGGGGCCCCCGAGGTGATTTTCCAGCCACAAAAAGCACGAGAAAAGAGCAACCCCATCTCCCTCGGGCACTCCCCAGCACGGTGAGGGATGGGCACCGTGTCCTGAGGTCCCCTGTCCCCTGCCCGTCTCCTCCACCCTGCACCTGGCAGCAGGGGAGAACAGTTGTGGAGGCGCAGCTGGGTCAATTCACCTTTATGACTCCAAAGCCAAATAAAATGCGGATTGGCATTGATCCGCAGGTGTTGAGTAGAGCCATAAAACACCGGTTCCAGCAAACGGGCCGGAGAACCAGCTGCACTGGGCTGGGTCCCTGTGGTCTGGTGGGGGATGTGGCTGTGGTGGCCTCCTAAAATACACTGGAGGCAATGGGGTGACCCCACGACTGGGTGCACAGGGAGGATGCTGGGAGCTGTGGTGAGTCCCGAGCCGCTCGTGATATCCCTGTGCCATGGGGACTGGCTGTGCCAGGCTGGATGGAGATGCCTGCCAGCCCTGGGTACCTTGCTCAGCTGGGCTGGGGGGATTTAGGGAACCCTGAAGGCAGGGTATGTACGTGGGGATACAAAATGGGCAAAGTGGGTACACGCAGCTGGAGCTGGCCATGGGTGGGTGGGTGTGCACCAGTGGGTGCAGCTGTGGGTGTGGGAAGCTGATTCCACACTGATCGTGGCAGTCTGTGCACAAGTGGACACACACCTGTGCAAGTGTGCACAGACCCTTGGTGGGACAAGGACAGAGCAGCTCAGCGTGGCGTAGTGGCCCATGCCACAGCTTGACACACCGGGATAGGGTCATGAACCCCTGTCAAGGGGACAGTGCTGGGTTGGGGCACAGCTGTGTGCTTGGCACTGCTGCTGTAGGCTCGGGCACGCTGGTGGAGCAGGGAAGAAGGCCCGTCGGCACTGAAAGGAAGAAGGCGAGCGCCCGGGCGGGATGGAAATGAGCCCCCGGGGGTCCACTCAGCACAAAAGCGCCTGCTGGGGTGGGCCGAGACCTTCCCAGCCCCTCGCCACAATGTTTGCAAATACCAAAGGCCACTTATGGCGGGGCCGCCAGCAGGAAGGGTGAGGGGGGTTCCCATCATCCCCTTCTGGCTGAGGGCTCTTCGAGCCCCACAGTGCCCCACGGATACACCATGGCACCCCAGATGGTGGGGCGAGGTGGGCAGGAGGTGCCCATTGCCTTTGTTGGTGTCTCGGTGCTGGAGCCGGGGGAGCAGGGAGTGCTGTGGAGGAATGTCACCACTCAATGCCCACCATGCTGGGGCTGACAGCCCTGAAATCGGGTTGTCACATCCCGTCTGGGCAGCCCTTCACCTCCATTTGTGGGGGCTTGTTCGGCTCCCGCCTCATTCAGCCAACACAAACAGCACTTAACCCTCTGGCTCCCGCCGGCCCAGGGCGGGGGCTGCCGGCCCCAGGCAGGGCACTGGGCACCGGGATGTGCCGCAGCATCTGAAGGGATACCCCATGGAGCCATGTTCTTTGGAAGGAAAGTTTAGGGTCCCCAGGACCCCTCACCCTCACCTCAGAGCCCCTAAGAGACAGCCTGAGCCAGGAACGTCTGCCTGCCCCGGGACTGGGGGGCTCACACCAATCCCTCTGACACCCCACATCCTTCCACCGCTGCCTCCCTCCAGCCCCCACGACCACCCTGAGACCCCTTCCCACCCCCCCGTGGGGACACCCACCCCGCAGCAGCCCTGGCTGCCAATGAAAGCAGGAGCGGGAGCCTTTCCTTTGACACAATTAAGCAGCCCGGGGTCCCAGCGCCTCGGCTCACCGCAGTGTGTTAAATTAATGTAGCAGAAAAAATCATTATGCGGGGACACAGATGGAAGTGACCAAGCAGAAAATGCGATGTGCAGCGGCAGAGGACCCCTCTTACTCGTGTAAACACCAGGGGGAAGAACAGGTTTCCCAGCTCCCAGGCAAGGAGGTGACTGCAGCCTGCCAGGGCCTTCCCCCCCACATTGCCAGCGGGGCAGGTCCTGGATGGAGCCAGACATGGGGGTCCCACGGGCAGGGGAGGAGGTCAGATGGTGGGACCCCTTGGGGAGCAGCTACCCTGGGTTTGGGAGGGCTGGCCAGCGAGCTGGGCGGTGCGTGTGGCCGGGCCTCTGCTCACAATTACCATGTCATTATGTGCCGGCACAGCCGTGGCTAACGGAGCAGAAAAGAGGCCCCTGCTCAGCACCCGTGGGGAACGGGGTGAGGGGGCCCTGCGGGAGCACCCAGCTACACATGTGCATGCACCCATACATGCACCCAGCACACGTCCCCATGGGTGGGGGCTCAATCCCCGTGTACCATCACCCAGGGCTCCTCTCCCTGGGTGCACACCCCAGTCTCACCTGTCTTTGTGACCCCAAGGGACTTGCACTCATCCCGGGGACCCTCTCAGTCTCCAAGGGAGCTGTCCTGGAAAGGGCTTCTGCTCCCCAGGGAGATAAGTCCAGAGCTGACATGGCCCTGGGGCTCAGCTCAGCAAACACCGAGGGCTGCAGGGCTGCTCCCTGTGACTTTGCAGACCAGTAATCCCAAATACTGGGCAAAGTGTCCTCACACCAGGATCCAGCATGGGGCACAGCAGGATGCAGAGGGAATGGAGGGGTGCTGAGCACATGGGAAACATGAGGTCTGATGTCACCAAGGCAAACTGTCCTGCTCCCTCATAGGTCCTACCTGCTGCTAGGACAGGAGCTGAAACCTCCCAATTTGAATCCACTAGGAATGCCTCTTCCAGACTGGATTATCCCCAGCTGGCCAATGTGTGGCATACAAGGACTAATTTACACACTTGCTCGTTTGCCAGGAGCTCCCAGGTGCCAGTGTTTGGACATTTCTCGTGTCATCTCTGCCTGGACATGAGGACAGATGGGGGGTCAAGGGGGCGGCTGGGCACTGGCGCGGGGTTATCATGCTGGGGTGGCGTGGGATGATAACCAGAGCTCCCTCCTGTCAACACTGTGGGGTGTGAAAGTAGGATGGGGACAGGGACTGTCCCCAAACCCCTGTCCCCATCTTGGGGATGCCTTGGCATGGCGGGTGCCTGCTCCCCGCTGCCTCCCTGTCTGGCTTTGTTTCCATTGGGCTGTGTTCCCACCCGCCCGATATTCATGTGGGCCCCTTCCCTCCCTGGGGGGCTGCTAATCCCCCCGAAACGGGCCAGGGATTGTTGACCGAGCTGCCATATCCCTTGAACAAGCAAGCCTGGGCCCCACAGCTGCCGCCGGATTAAGAGTCACCCTTTCGCTGCCACAGCCCCCACGCCAAAGCCTCTGCCCCCCCCAGTACGCTCAGCCCCCCATCCATGGGCAGGGGGGCAGCCAACGGGACGCCAAGGAGATGGTTATTTGGGGCACTCCTGCAGTCAAAGCTGACAGGTTTAGTGTGGCTCTGCCAGCACCCGAAATGCCTGATCTCCTGGCTCTGGCTTGTGTCAGTATTGCCTGGGGAGCAGGGGCCAGGAGCATGCCAGCGTGCAGGAATGAGCCCCGGGAGGGCATGCTGGGAGGGCGGCACTGGCACTGGCTTCGGTGGCTGCCTGGTTGGTCCTCTTCCTGCTGGCGTGGGCAGAGCTGTGCATGGCAATGGCACAGGGTGAGGAGCAGCTCTCACGCTCCAGAATCGTGGGTCATCGGAATTACATTAATTAGCGTGTGCTAATGGTATCTAATTAACACCCGGCTGTGCTGATGCAGAGCTTGCTAAGCCGAGCACCTGACCCCTGCCCTGCTGCCTCAGTTTGCCCACCTGCAGCACGGGTGAGCCTGGCACCTGGTGCTCCTGAAGCCAAGGGACATCAAATCAACAGGGAATGTTGCAGGGAGAGGGGACCAGCTGCTGGCTTGTTATCTGGGCCAGCCCTGCCAAGTGCCCCATCCGGGGCAGCCTCTGGCTATCTTGTTATCTCAAGAGCTCGCTCTGGGCCGGGGTGGACATGTCCTCACACAAAGTGGGTGTTGCTGGATGCCCAAGCCAGCGTGGCTTGGGGGTACCCAGGGATGTCGCAGAGGGTGAATAAATCAAGGTGGGAAGGGCAGAGTACTGTGGGTCTGTCTGCTCCTGCTGCAGAGAGGAATGGTGGGGGCTGCCCTTTGTAGGGGCAGTCAGGCACCCATGGGTGCCATTCATGCCTGGGGAGATTAAAAAACACCTTTTGGCTCCACTGACAAGCCCCCAGAGCCTCATAGCTGCATTCATCCTGGTTAAGTGCTCAGGGCAGATAAAGGGTCCTCAAGAGTCCCCAAGGAGCTGGCTGAGATACTTGTCCTCAGAGTGCATTTTTGGTGGCCAGCAGCCTCTCCCTCCCTCACAGGAACCCCCTGAGCCCTGCAGCAGCCTCAGCAGCGGTGCTGGGCACCTACTATCATGGGGTGTAAAGAGGAAAAGCCCTTTACTCATGCTGTGCCCATCCAGCCGCTTCTGGAGGCTCTGCCTCTAGGTGCCATGTGAATTTTGCTGGGAACACCAGCTCGAGGATGAGCCCTCCTTCCAAAGCAGCTGGTGTAATGTGTGCCATCCCCCGGCGGGTGGGCTTGACCCCCACAGTGCTAGGGGATATCTGGAGGCTGTGGCTCCACAGGACACTGAGGGCTCCCCAGCACCAGCATTTAGGGGCATTTTGGGACCAACCTCATCTGGGCAAGGAGTTGGTGCAGGGGGGAAAGGCTACTTCAGAAATTGCAAACCCGGGCACAAGCTGTCCTGCCTTCAATGCAAGCAGTGAGTGTGAAGTTAAGAGATAAAGAGGGAATTAGGAGATAAAGTCTGCGTAATCCCAGTTGCTCTATGCAATTAAAATGAGCTTCACCCCGCTGTAATTGGATGGAAGCTGCCTGCCAGCGTCAGTGCGACCGGGAGCGTTGGGCGAGCAGGCGCGGAGGATTCACCGCACCGAGCACGGAGACTTATCTCCCTGCCAGGAAAACCGAGAGGGCAGCGGCACAGAGAGCGGGAGTTAATGAGATGAAAATGGAAAGCCTGGCACAAAGGATTAGCTCCCGGCCGGCTCTGCTGCTGAAATCCCAAGGTTCCCTGGAAAGGCTTTCCTTGCATCATGGATGCATCATGCCTGGGCCTGCTTTGCAGAGGAGGCATGTGCTTGGAGCAGCAAAATTTGGCTCTTCTTCACCACTTTGACCCCTCAGTTGGAACTGGGCTGTCCCAGCCACCAGCTCCGCCTGCTCCATCACATCCGTGCCCCAGTGCCCAGTCTCCCCCCAGAGGGTCCCTGCACAAGATGATCCCTAACAGCATTTACAGCTGCTGGTATTAAGCAGAAATAAAAAACCCCCAAGTGCAGATTAAAAGGACACTGATGGAATGCCAGGAGAAGAATTACAGCCCTAATAAACTGCTGCCTTCTGCTGGGGGTGGGTGACAGGGGGGTTTACGAGGCCATTTAAACTTCACTGTCAGAAAGGTGTATTAAAGCCATAAAGGTCTTGTTGCCTCTCCTGTCCCCTGGATGCCGGAGCATGGCTGTGGTCATAAATCCACCTGCTTGCAGCCCTGGGGCGAGGGGCCCAAAGCCCCTTGTCCCTGGGAAAAGCCAGGAAGAGCAGTGAGGCCTCCTTGGCTGGGGTCTTGGAGGGTGACGTCAGTCCTGGCGCGAGATAAATGCCGACCGCGGGCCGGCAGGGACAGGATTATCTCGGCGCGGAGGCTGGGACGTGCCTCGTCCATCACCCACTGCCCACCCGCCGGGAGCGTGTGAACGGGAGCTCACACCCCTGGTGCCAGCGCACCCTGTGCCCTGCCTGCCGCCTGAGCCCAAGGGGACAACAGGACAATGGCAGGGACCGCAGCATGGCTGCTGTCACGCTGTCAGGGACAGCCCCTAGATGTGCTGTGCCATGGCTCTCTCATCTGGGTCCTTGGTCCCATGAGCCCCAGAGCTGGGGATGTCATGGCACCGGCCCTCCCCGTCCCTCTGCCTGGCTCTCCCCATTCCTGCACAGTTTTCCAGGTTTGTTTGCACAGGTCTGATGACGCTGGCTCACGCACCTTGGCACTCCTGCTCCGCTGCTCCTGCCCTGGGCTTGGCTCATCCTCCTGCTCTGCTTCCTGCAAGGCATGGCTGTGGCAGAAACATCCGCCACCTCCACAGAGCTTTTTGCTTCCCTCCTCTCTATCAATGCCTTGCACAGGGTTCTTCTGTTCCGTTGTGGGATAGGGATGAGGAACATCACAGGGACAGGAACAAGGATAGGGACAGGGACAGGAATAGGGAATGGGGATGGTGCTGGAAGGTGCTTTCCAGCAAAAGCCACCTAGCACAGCCTGACTCACCACCCCGGGAGTGGGTCATGGTTTCACCTTCATCCTCCCGGGCCACAGTTCTGTTTCCCCTCCTGGGTGACAATGGGGACAGCATGATGGGGGAAACTACACCAGGGAGGTGGCAGGGGTTGAACCACCCTGAAAGGTGGTGACATGAGGCGCCCTTCTTTCCAGGCACCAGTGTGGAGCTGCTGGGATGGCAGGGATGTGCTGGGCATCAGTGGGGCTGGCTGGGGAGCCCCAAGAGCAGGCAGGGCTCAATGGGGAGAGTTAAGGGTGGATAATGGGTGCCTCTCCCTGCAGTATGGTCTGCTAGGAGCCACTCACTCTCTCCACTGCCCCAGTTTGGAGGCCCTTAGTCCCTGCTGCTTCCCACACGGGCTCATTAGCGAGTTCAGAGCAAGAAAACCCGTTAATGGCACAAAATGACTTCAGGCTGTGACAAGAGGAGTGGGGACCCAGGTCCAAACCCTCACAGACAGTGGGGACTGCTGCATTTCCCCTTCCCTTTGAACCTCCTCAGCTGCCTGGAGCTGTGGTTTCCCCTAGCACGGATCAGGGCATCTGGGATGGTGGGACATAGCAGGGTGTGGCACTCAGACCCCCCACTCACTGCTGCACCGGTCCCCTCCCCAGGCTCAGCCCATCTACTGCGGCTTCAGCGCAGGACCTGGGCTTGGGGCGTCACTCTGGAGTGTTTGGCTCTTGCAACAGGATGGGTCATCGGAGTTTTGGTTTTGCCAGGCTTCCGGTCATGCCACCCTCAGGGGAAGGCGTGTGGATGGGGTGCTGCCAGGGCCCGGCAAGCACCGGGCCGGTGGGCGAAGCCAGCGTGCCTGGAGGTGGCCCGGGGCCCCCTGTGACTCAGCCTGCCGTGGCAGAGGCAGAGGTGGGGTAGCGATACCGGAGCTAAAAAAAACCTGGCCGAGCGCTGGGAAGAGGAAATTTCTCATTAGCCAGAAATGTGTGGCTGAACCAGTCTGACACCCGGGGCGGCCCCCGGCCCGGCGGCGATACTGGCCCCAGCTCCGAGGGAGATCAAAGCGGGAGAGAGGCAACAAGGGGGCTCAGCAGCCGTCGAGTGGTGGCTGTGGGGGGAGCGGGGCAGGGCGAAGGGGTCTCCTCACCTGGAGATGCCAGATTTGGGTGGCAGGAGGGGCTGGGTGGTCAGTGGCGTGGGTGATGCTGATACTCCAGGACTGAGCAGGGGTGATGGCCAGTGAAACCTGGGCATGGCAAGCTGGCAGGGACCAGGGCATCTCTATCTATCGCACCCAGCCATGCAGCAGTCCTTTGCTCCCCTCGTTCCCAAAGGAGCCAATGTTTCCAGCCAGGGCAGCACTTGGTGGGAGCGATGCAGCCCCTGGCACCAGCCCCAGCCCTACCAGCAAGACCAGTACTGCTTTCCATCTGATTTCCCCCTGAAGACGCAGACTTTCCCAGACCACACTGCGTCGAGGCATTGCCCTGGTCTTGTTTAATAACCCAAAGCTGTTTTTTGCCTCCTGGTCCAGCACTGGGCCAGATTTTGCTCCCCAAACACGGCAGACAGGCGCGGGGTGATTGATGTGGGCGCATTTGCTTGCTGGCTGCGCTGCCAAAGGCGATGTCAGCTCCCAGGCATCTGTAAGAAAGCCGCCTCCTGCTCCCCAAGGCAGCCCCCCGGCCCTCAGATCCGCTTTTCCGGAGCATCCCAGGCTGGCTGGCAGCTTCTGGGGGTCTTGTCCCACATGGCCCCTCTGTGGGGACTCTCAGCCCTGATGAGAGGGTGAGGATGCAGCCCCAGTAGCAGAGGGCAGGGAGGATGGGCTGCAGCGGCAGCAGATGAGGACAGATGCTGCACCATGTGCAAGTCCTCTGCTAGCAACCAAAGGAGACTGGAAGGAAGGAATGGAAAGAAAATGATTAAAACGATTTTTTTTTTTTGGTAATAAAAAAAAGCCCTGGGAAAAAGCCGCGTAGGGTCCTGGCATGTGAACAGAGTCTGTAAGTGGTCTTAAAAATTACCAATAAATAATCTTAACGGGAAACAGAAGGAGCAGAGCTGGGGTGTTCGTGGGTGTTTCGTGGCTTCTTGTGAGCATGGGAAAATTTGCTGGGTCCTGTCCCTCGTGCTGTGGGGACAGCCCCTTCCCGGGCCATGGTGTGTCCTTGGCTCCAGCCACGAGGCAACGACCCGCCTGGCCGGCGTTCGGCCCATCCTTGGCTGAGCGGATGCAGGATGTGGCCCCCAGCACGGCTGTGCCGGCCATTCCCACGGGCGCAGGGTGGCAGTGGGGACGAGGCATGGTGAAGGTTGTGGGGGAAGCCTGTGCCCTCACTGCACCGTGCCTCGTCCTGGCCTGCCGGGTCGCAGATGCGCTGTGCCAAGCCGTGCCGAGCCGTGCCGAGCCGTGATCCCTTCCAGCTGTGCCGGCCCCAAGCGGCTGACGGGGCTGCGGGATCCTCTCCCTGCCAAGTCGTTGAGGTGTCAGCCAAGAGTTAGCAGGGAAAACGCCAAGCAGCCGGCGAGCCGGCCAACCCCTCATCCTCAGCCTTCCTCCTCCTCCTCCGCTGCGGAGAGCCTCCCACCCTCCCGCTGGAGCCCTGAGCCCCCGGGCCACCCCAGCAGGGTTCCCTCTTAGCACCCAGTGCGCCTTCACCGCAGCTGTGCCTGCGGGACCCCCCACCGCCGCTCCCAGGGTGTCCCCCCCATCCCGGCCCCTCCACCTGGGGCGCATGTCCCCCTCCTCTGAGTCTGTCTGGAAAGGGACGATCCCCCCTCCCCGAACTTTCCAGCTCTCTGCAGAGCGGGAACAATCGTAGCCTTTGTCTTCCCTTAATCTCCTGGTTAGGAATTAAAAGGGGGGAAAAAAACCCGGCAGCACAAAAGGCTCTTTTGCACAGGCTGGGAGGGGGGAAGCGCAGGACGCAGCAGAGCACAGGCAGGGGTGCAGGCAGGGCTTGCCTTCCCCCCAGCCCAGCCTGGCCACCACGCTCCCCAAGGGCCACCCCATGCTGCGCCCATCCCCACAGCCCCACGATTTTCCTGCAGTTGCACCCCAGGGCTGACGGCACCGGGAGCATCACCTGGTCCCTTCAGCCCCTCAAAAGGACCTCATGCTTTGGCTGTTCCAGGAGGTGGCAGGGAGTATCTTTTGGGGGGGACTTGGGCTGGGCTTGCACCCATGTGGGGTCAAGTGCCTGCTGCTGACTGCCATGGACCCACTTGCACACACACAGTGCCCAAACAAATGCTCATCTGCCCAGACAGGGCTCCCCACCACCCAGAGTCCCCCAAGAACCACGCAGGCACGACAGACCTCCATAAAATTCCTTAAATAATTTAATTGAAAAAAAGTCTTTCCGTTAAAAAATATTTTTACAAACGCACGCTCGCATTGATTTCCCTGGCTGCTGTTTTTCACTGTTGCTTTTCTTTTACCATGGAACACAGCTTTCCCCCAGACCTGTATGGAAAGGGAGGTGGCAGGTACAGAACGTGGAGAGCTGCTGGGTGCACCCCTGGGTGCATCCCTGAGTGGGGAGACCTGGCGCTGGCTGCAGGGATGCTGTGTCCTGCGGCATGGGAGCAGGGTGTGCATAGAGAGGGGTGGGAGAAGGGGTTTGTTGTTTAAAATAAGAAGAACCCCTCCCCAAAGCAAAGCCAGGACAGGATGGAGGGTTGAAATGGGGACGTTTGAGATGCACTAGGGTTGGTGGGACCCCAAACCTTGCAGCAGCAGGGGCTGGGGGGCAAGGGAGGCAGGGGCAGCCTCTGCGCCCCACTGTGCTTCCAAGTGGGGGGCTGCAGGAGGTTAGGGAGCCCCAAATAGGATCTGCCACCTCTAGCCACTTGCTCTTAAAAGCCTCCCAGTGCTGGGCTCCTCCTCCCGATCTGGGAGAGGGATGAGGTCTGCCCAGCGCTGCCATTTGGGGTCTCACCACGGCAGGGCCAGGGAGCAGCAGGGTAGGGAGCAAGCCAGGATGGGAAACCCCAGTGGAATGGGGCTGCGGTGTCTCTGGCAGCCAACATCCCAGATACATCCTGCAGAGGAGAGATGGTGGGATGTGAGGAGACCATTCCCTGCTGCAGGACCCGCTGCCAGCTGCCCTCCCGGACTTGTTTACTGTTCCCTGTGGAGGAGGATGAGGTTAATGAGAAACCCAAGGGCAGGCCAGTTCCAAGGAAAAGGGAAAAACAGCACCTGCCCCGTCAGCCTGGGGAGGAGGGGATCGGGGCCAAGCACTGGGGAGCATAGGGAGCACCCCCTCATTTACGGTAGAATCCACTTGCCCCTCTGCACCGTCAGCAAAGCACCCCAAAAGCTACTTAACAAGGTGTACTGCAGCTGAGGGGGATCTGAGAAACCCAGGATGAGCAAGTGGGGTCCCTCTTGGCTACTGTGGAGCAATTCCCCCTGGAATGAGGGCAGGAGACCTCCAGATCTGCTCTTCCAGGGGGTTACCTTGCCGCCTGCTGCCGGTCCGTTCGCCTTGCTGTGCTCCTCCTGGCTCAAGAACCACCATTTCATAGAGAGGAGGAGCAAGGCCAGTGATTGAGGGATGCCGGGGCTGTTCCAGCACTCCTGCTTGGAGCCTGACTGCCCAGGGGGTGCAGAGGATGAGTGGTGCCCTAGAGAGAAGCCCCGGGGCTGTAGGGACCCTCTGGCACAGGGATGGGCAGTGAGCACGGCTGTTCCCCACTTGGCTTTCACACTCCCCGTTTGGTTCCCACAGTTCCAGCTTGACTTGAGGACAGTATGGGGGAAAAATTGCTGGATTCCTAGTACATTAGATAGTTTCCTGGTTGGCTCTGCCTTGGATTCAGAGCCTCCACCCTACGCACCCCATGGGGAGCGCACTGGGTCTCCCAGCACCGCAGGGTTGGTACAGCATCACTACCTGGTCTCTGTGGGACAAACTGAAAACATGACAGCAAGAGAAGGGGGGAGCAGAAAGGAGCACACAGCCAGCTTGGGGTTGGCCAGGAGGAGGAGGAGGAGGTGGAGGAGGATGACCCTGGTGGGCAGCAAAGCTGCAGGCAGCCGGGCCCATCCAATGAGAGCGCGATCGAGCAAAGGAAACTCGGGTAAAATTCTTATTGCCTTTATTCTGCCCATTGCCTCCCACAGTCCTGCGGCCAGCACACACCCACGCACGCATGCACACACTCACGCACACTCAGGCACGCTGGGAGTCTCTCCCTCGGCTCGGAGGAACCGGGCTGCAGTGAATCCTCAGGAAAAGGTGAGTGAGTCTTTTGGCAGCAATCACAGCGTGTGTCAGGAGCGGGCAGCCGCGCCGGCGGCACCTGCTCCTTCTGCATAAAAGAGGAGGCTGGGGGAGCCGCGGCCCCCGGCGCAGACCCCGCCCCAGCCCCGCTCTCCGGCCCCTCGGGGGGAGCGCGGCTGCCGTCGGTCCGGGGGCGGAGGGTCCCTGTGCAAACGTGCTGACGGCCTCGCTCTGCAGTCCAGAGCTGGCCAGGAGAACCAAGAGGGTAAGAGATGCGGAGCTGGGCACCTGGTCCCCCTCCCTCCCCTTTCTGCTCCCTCTTATCTTTTTTTAATATATCTCTTTTTTTAAATTTTTTCTTTTTTTTTTTGCTAACTCCCTGCATAGTAAATCGGGTTCAGGTTCTGGCGTGCAAAGCCAAGAAAGGGAGCGAAGCCTTCCCTTCGGACACGTTCCAGTGCAGACCCTTGGGCGGAGGGCTTGCCAGGGCTGGAGAAGAGGAGTGATTGTCTGGGGCTGGTGGCCCCAGCCCTGTCACCGGCTTGGCCTCCCCCAGCTGCTTCCATATGAGGACCAGAGTTAGGGAAGGCTTCGGACGTGTCTGACGGACTCAGCAACTTTGGATGGGTCAACAGTCTGTGGCCTCGGGGAGGTGAGGGAAGTGAGGACTGGGGGGAAAATAGGGTGAAAAGAAATCCAAGAAGCAGAACAACTCTTCAAACCGATGAGCACCGAGACAGGGCGGGAAGTGGGATGTGCCATCTCTGTCCCATAATCCATCTTCAATATGAAGATGTGTTGCTGCCTCGCCACTCCAGGACACGGGACGAAAAGCTGGGCTCCCTCTCAGCATGAGTGCCTTCAATCCAGGGAAGGGCATCCCGTCCCATCCCGTTCCGGGCGACCGTCCGAGGCAGAGGAGCGCCATGTGGAGGGGAAAACGGGAAGCTGAGCTGCACCGCAAACTGAACCTGGTTTGCAGGTTCCCTTGGTCCGTTCCAATGCAGAGTCCCCTGCGGTCAAACCTGCACTGGGAGTGTCTGGTTCATCTGCAGCCTCATGTCCTGAATGCTGCTCAGGATCTTCTTCTGGTGGCCTGCTAGCGTCACCCCTATCCTCAGCAGGTCCCTGCAAGGAGAAGGTGAAGACTCAGCCCCCAGCCACCAGCAACATCAACATGTGGCCCTGCCTCATGCAGCTGCAAGGCAAGGCACCTATTCATCTTCATTACAGCCCACTGCAGTCCAGTACTCCCCTCTAACATCACAGGGGACTGGATGCTGAATCCCAGACCTTAATTCAGCCCACCACATGCCCAGGTGGGAGGAGGTGGCTGTCAGAGAGGTGAGGGACAGGGGACCGTGTGCAGCAGCCCCAGCCCCAGTCTTCTCCCTTCCTCCCTCCAAGCAGGGACTTACTCCGCAGTCATCTGTGCCACCAGGTCAAAGGAGGCAAACCCGGCATTGACGAAGTTCTCCTTGTACCGTCCCATTTTGATGGCATCCAGCCAGTCTCCCACGGTGGTGAAGGTGGTGTAATCTGGGACAGTGCGGTCCAGGAGCGGCTGGGAGATGCTAAGGGCAAGAGAACCACAGGTTACAGGGAGTAGAGGACAGAGAAGTGTAACTGGAAGCAGGGGAGATTTCTTATTCCTGCCTTCCCACAGCTCTATTCCCAACCACTCCAGCATTCCCTGGGCTTGGGGGGGAAGTCCTGGCTGGAAACGGGGATGTCACTGACCCAGACTGGACGCTGGCGATGACTTTCAGGCTGGCAGCATTGCGGATGAGCTTGTCCAGAGTGTTGACAATCTGTGCAAATTTGGGCCGCAGGTTGCGGTCCCGCACCCAGCAGTCCAGCATCAGCTGGTGCAGTGCAGTGGGGCAGTCCATAGGGGGTGGCAGGCGGTAATCCTGCTCCACTGCATTGATCACCTGCAGAGAGATATGCAGAGGCAGGCTGTGAGCCACCTGGGCTCCCACAAGTAGCCTACAGCTCCCAGTCCCCTGCTCCCCAGGGAGCACTTACATCCTGGTTGGACATGTCCCAGTAAGGTCGCTCCCCGTAGGACATCACTTCCCACATGACGATGCCGTAGCTCCACACGTCGCTGGCTGAGGTGAATTTGCGGTAGGCAATGGCCTCAGGAGCCGTCCATCTGATTGGAATCTTGCCCCCCTGCATGGATACACAGCTCCATGGTTTAGCACATACCTGAGGTGTCTCCCCCCACCCCTGGATCGGTGGATCCCCCACAAGTGTCCCATACCAGGGAGCTGGTGTAGGTGGGGTCAGCCGGGTCATCCTCCAGAAAGCGAGAGAGCCCGAAGTCAGACACTTTGCAGACCAAGTTGCTGTTGACCAGGATGTTGCGGGCAGCCAGATCCCGATGCACGTAATTCATCTCTGAAAGGTACTTCATGCCAGCGGCGATGCCTCGCATCATTCCCACCAGCTGGATGACCGTGAACTGCCCGTCATTCAGCTGCCAGAGGAGAGATCAGAGGGGTTTGCAACACCCTGAACAGATTGAGGAAGGTTCCCAATGCACCACCATCACCTTCCTCCTCCCTAGAGCCACCGCTCTTCTCCCATGTCTCCATGTCTGTGCAGGGCTTAACCCCAGGGACGACAGTGTGACAATGCAGAGGGATGGGGAAGGGCTCAGAGCTGCTCTTCCCCATGGACTGCAGTCCCCAGCCCAGGGCAGGAGAGGATGGATGCTCACCCGGAGGAAGGAGTCAAGCGCACAGTTCTCCATGAATTCCGTGATGATCATGACGGGGCGGCTCTTGGTCACCACACCCTCCAGGTGGATGATGTTGGGGTGGTCAAACTGGCCCATGATGCTGGCCTCGCTCAGGAAGTCTCGCCGCTGCCGCTCCGTGTAGCCCACCTTCAGCGTCTTGATGGCCACGAAGATTTCACGGCGGCCGGGCAGCTTCAGGCGCCCACGGCACACCTCGCCAAACTCCCCTGTGGTGGGGAAGGAGAGAGGGGGACAGCACAGTGAGCCACAGGACAGGGTGAGAGGCGGCAGTCTCAGCAGCTGCTGTGCCCAGCCCCAGGACTTGCCTGCTCCAATGACCTCCTCAATTTTCACACAGGAGATGTCAATCTCTTTGGCGAATTCCCGGACAGCTTCGTTGGGATCCTCGTAGGTGAAGGGGTCAATGTACACCTTCATCCCAGGGGTAACTGCAAGGGCAGGAGTCATCACCAGGAGGGACACAGCACAGGTGACAGATGCCAAGCCACTTGGCTGGCTGTCAGCCCACCACTGGTTAGCAAGGGCTGTGCCCTTGCGTGGGGCAGGAATTGGGAGAGAGCAGGCAGAGTCCATTTGCTGGGCTCTCACACTCACCATATTGCTGCAGCTTCTCTGTGTACTCAGGGTCGGTGTTGTTGCGTTGCTTCCTGCCCAAAGGAGACGAGAGGAGGTGTTCAGTAACCATCCCTTTCCTGATGGGGCAAAGACATTCACTGCCAACTTCCAAATCCCAGCATCGACAGCCTATGCCAGAGAGCCTTCCCTCTGGCAGCCTGCATGCAGAGCCATCCCTCCACCCGAGGTGCGATGGGAAGAGACGGCCTAGTTGTGCTGAGTGGATGGCAGGCAGAGCCCAGCTCGTGCTGGGGAAGCGGAGGCACAGTGCTCCCACAGGACCCCTGCTCTGGGGCCCACATGTGGCAGGTCCAGACCTTCGCTCTGTGACTGGAGCTGACAGAGCTCTGCCCATAGGTGAGGGGGAAAGCTCTGTGGCAGACATGAGCAACCCCCAAACCCAGCTCTGAAACCCTCTTCCCTGAAAAGCCAGTACCTGAAGCAGACGATAGCAATCACCACCACAACGATGACGAACACCAGCCCTGCGGTGGCTGAACCCACGATCAGAGGCAGCTCCTGGAAAGTCTTGCTGGTGGAACCTGATGGAGGGAGAGGCAGAAAGCAAAATCAAGCTGGGAAAGGAGCACACACAGGAGGGCTGGAGGATGGAGCGAGCCAAGTCCTGGTACCTACCGCCCTCCGCAGTTGTCTGAAACTCCGTGGGGAGGCTGTAGCGGCCGTATCCCGCCACAGTGCGGGCCCGGACCTGCACCATGTACCGAGCATTGGCCTTCAGCCCGTCCAGCCGCACCGAGTTCTTCTGGCTGGTGACTGTGTTGGCGATGCCATCACTCTGGCCTTGCTGTAGGGGAGACATGTAGGTGTCACCTCTGTGAAGCCACCCCCCATTTGCTGGCTCCCACATCCCCCAGGCACCATCTCCGAAGGAGCCCCCTTTGCCATGGTGCAGGTGGCCAACTAGAAGGGCTGGAGGAGGCAAAGGCTGCTCCTGCTTTACCTTCTCTGAGTACTTGATCTCATAGTCAAGAATGATGCCGTTGGGTCTCTCCGGAGGAGTCCATGACAGTGTCATGCTGTTTCCAGTGCTGCTGTGCAGGTGCATTGTTGGCACAGCAGAAGGGGCTAGGAAAGAGAGCAGGAGAGGAATGAGCCACCTGTGTCAGGTTCCCCGCCTCCACTATCCCACATCAGTGTAGGGGATGCTCTGCCTGGGACCTGCTTGGATAATCTTGGTGGAAAGGCATGGACAAGCTTTGAGACTGGCCTCCCCTCTCCATAAGGAGGTGTGATCTCAACACCAAGGAGAGCCTCAGAAACAGCACTGAGGTAATGCTTCACCCCATGCCTAGCTGCAAACTGGTCTGGGGAAGGGCCCTGCCAGCCCCAATTGGGGCTACCTCCTCTCCTCCACTTGCCAGGAGCTCTGCACTCCACCCCAGCAGCAAGACCCATGAAATCAGATCAGAGCGCAGTGGCTGGAGATTACCAGCACGCTGGAACAGGGCCAGAGTGGGAGGAAGAAGGGAATGGCAGAGCACTTGGCTGCCTGAGAAGGTTTGGGCTAGTGCTGAGCCTTCCCAGGCGCACAGGGTAGAAATCTCATTTCCTTCCTCCTCCCTTCGCAGTAGGCACAGCATCTCTGGGGTAGGTCTAGGAGATCCAGAGCTCTCCAGAGCATCTGCCGACCCTATCCATATCCACTTGCATGCATTCTGATCTCATCTCCTCTGGGGACATGCTTTAAACAGACAGGACAGTTTACCCAGGGGATTACATGCAGGCACAGAGAGCCAGTTACGTGGCACCAGAAAGGACTGCAGCCTCCCAGGCTGTCAGCAAGAAATCCCTGCTCTGCTCCACTCTGTGGAGGAGATCCAGCCCCTGCTCCCTGGTGGCTCCACTGACCTGCCTGGTTGGTGGTGATGTTGACAGAGGCGAAATGGGGAGGGTAGGGACTCTTGCTGGAGATGCCGTTCACAGCCTGGATCTCGAAGGTGTACTGGGTGTGGGCCATCAGGTTGCTGATATAGATGCGTCGCTCGGTGAGGCCGAGCTGGCGCGGCACGAACTCCACGTTGTCGTCGCAGCGGGTGCAGAGGCGCCGCTCCACGCTGCACTTCTTGCAGATGACGTTGTAGAGCAGGTCATCCCGCCCGCCCGTGTCCTGCGGCTCGCTCCACTCCAGCACCAGCGACGTCTCGTTCACGTTGGAGATGACATTGCGAGGGGCTGAGGGGACGCCTGCAGGGGGAATGCGGGGGTCAGGGATGGTGTGTCCTCACCATGGCCTCACCATCCCAGCTCACCCTGCACATGAGCACAGCACACTCCCCCATTCCAGACGTGGACCCCCACAGCTCCTCTCGTCCCCCCTCCTTGCCCAGGGCAGGACTCACTGGTGCAGGCGCTGTCTGCAGGGTCTGTGTCTGCCCGGAAAAAGCCATTTCGACAAGTGCAGACCATTGCTGCTCCAGACGTGGTCCGGCTATTGGGAGGGCAGGGAGAGCAGGGACCTTCCCCCTGCTTAGACTTGAAGGTTCCTGGGCCACATGCTGGATGAAAGAAAAACAGACCTGAGTTATAAAGTGAACCCAGAAAACATTCACTGCCCCCACCAAGGCTGCGCAGACCCTTCCTCACTGCCCTGCCAAATCTTTGATCAGTGTCTTGAAGACCTCAGGCCTCCTATGAGCCTTTCCACTGCCATCAGCTGTGCCTAGGGATGCAGTGCTCCGGGCGAGTGGGCTGCTGGAAGCACCGGCCAGCCCAGGAGCAGCCCTGCCAGGAGATGCTGTGCTCCAGCAGCAGGCCTGGGATAATTTGAGATGAGAAGAGCTGGTCACCACCAGTACGGGGGAAGGGCAGGTCCATCCAGGAGGTCCATCCACCAATTTTGATTCTTCTCTGCCCTTCGTAAGGGTTTTGCCACGCTCCCTGCCTGCAGCTGGTTTCCAGACCTGGCACCCTTCATAGTGTCAGGAAAGAATTCCTCAACCCCGTCTGCAGCAGCCCCTGCGAGAGGCCTCCACCACCCAAAATCAGCCACTCAGCCCCAAACCTTCCGCCTCAGGCTCTTAAGCCACTTCTCAGTCCTGGGGCGGTGGCACCTCCCGAGGTCGGCTCAAGTGGAGCGCTGAGCGAGATGAAAACATTCCTGCAGGTCCTTGGCTAAAGAGCTGCTTCAGCATCACCGCCACCTCCCTCCTCCGCTTCCGATCAGGGTCCTTCAAGGAGCCGCAAGTCCTGGGATATGGCCTGATTGGCACCACAAGGTGTTTATTTGTAATGAGGGGCACGTGAAAGGATTAACAGCACTTTAGCTGAGGAGCGGAGCGGCCTCGGGAGCCTGACCCACACCTCAAAATAGCCCAATTTATCACAGTGCTGCCCAAGGAAGCAGATTCCCTGCTCTGTGTTTGCAGACGGATGAGGTGAGAGACCCACTGGCACCAACTCTGCTTTGGCATCACCCTGTTTGCCACAGCTGGGGCAGCATCAGAACCAACAGCCCCGAAGAAGGGCACGTCCTCCTCGCTCCACCGGGTTAGGGAAGGTCCACAGGCACGTAACCCTCCCACCTCCCACGCCTGTCACACATCATCCTGAAAACAGGGGGAGATTTCCTGGTGCTTCACCAGGCTGTGGCAAGTGGAAGTTTCCTGCTATGAGGCATCTCTCGACACCCTCCGTGGAAGTTTTCCGGCTGGCTGCAGCCCCACATGGGGCGTGGAGTACTGTGAGTCACACGCAGCGGGGCCGGCCCTGTGGGGACCTGCACACAGCTCCAGGGTGCCATCCTGGGCCCCCAGTTTGTCCAGACACGGAGCGGCAGCAGCCCCAAGGGACAAACCCTGCTCCAGCACGGTGCTGCTGGGCAGAGGGATGTGAGAACAGCCCCTCAGAGAGGACCTCCTGCCCTCCAGTCCCACTGCCTGGATGGGTGTCAGGAGCTGCTTCCTGCTCCCAGGGTGCGAGTCGTCTGGCAAGGAGACTCTGGTCAAAACAGGACCGACTACATGGATCAACTGACTCCAGCTCCTTGACCTGAGTTCACCCAGCCTCTGGGCCTTCCCCTTGGAAATGAAAGCTTAGCCCGTCCCAACTGTGCAGGCTGGAGGGCCAAGCAGTGTGCAGACCTGCTCCTTGGCGAGCAATGGGAGGCCAGCAGGTCCAGAGCTTCTGTCTTCCCAGCCCGGGACATGCAGGGATGCACCAGAAAAAGTGGACAGCAGAGGCCCAGGGGTCGCAGAGCAGCCTTGGCACAGGCAGACTCACCCCGTTTGGAGTCGCGGGCGGTTCAAACTGGGTGGATGCAGATTCACACATAAGGAACCAGATTGTTGAGGAATGAGAGATGACTGAAACCTCTTGGACAGGAACGCTCTGGGCTCAGAAAGCTGCCAAACATGCTTTGGCTATGGAGAGGAGCCCAGATCCATCCATCATGGACAAAACCCCCTGAACAGGCTTGTTGTGGGGAGAGTGAAGCCGAAGCAACCAGAGCTTGTGTGAAGCTGACAGCCCAAGCATGGCACGGCAGCCGGGGACAGCCAGGTGCTCTGCAAAGGGTGCAGGAGGGATGAGGGCACTTGGCCTCCTGCACATGCAGTGCCAGCTGGTGCCCAGTGGGTTATGGGTACGGAGGTGACAGTGACCTCCCAGACACAGGAGGAAGGGACCAGCAGAGCTGTCCTTGAGTAGCTGCCTGCCACCTCTAAGGAGTGCCCAGTGCAGACACAAGGGATGAAGGCCATTTCTTTGCATCCTCATGCCACCCCAGCAGGAGGGGAACAAGCCAGTGTCCCAGCCGTGTTAAGAAGGAGAAGAGCAGCAGGGGGACTGAGGCCCAGATGCACTCCAGTGTTTAAGTTTCTAACTCTGCTTAATAAATCAGAGCATAAAGACCTCGGTGGCAGCGCGACAGCTCTCAGCCGCCACATTTGAAGGCTGTAACTGAGCTGAAAGCTGATCCCAGGTCCCTGGTGGATAAGCCGCTGTGTCATCTCTTCTCTGCAAGAAACTGCCTGTACAACAACCACTGTCTTGGCCGGCACGCTGCGGAACGAGCCTGGGAGCTCTGGAGTGGGAACGTGACTCCATCCAGCCGGAGCCGGGAAGCCAGGCTCCTCTCTCCCTACCGAGAGCTTTGCATAAGCACTTTTCCTGCTGAAGTGTCCTCAAATAAAATAACAACTCTGAACCTCTGCACACAGATCACATCTCCTGGTGCTGTGTTGCGGTCACCTCTGGGGAGAACATGACAGTCAGTGACAGCCACAGGATAACAGGTCAGGGAACCGAAGCGGAGCTCCCCAGTCTGAAGAGGAGCTGATGGTTTGATGGGAGGGAGAGGCAGTCTGGCCTGACAGGGGGGATGGGCCACAGAGGGGATTTGTGTGGGGTGTGGGAGGGAGGGAGAAGAACGGTAACAAAACCCTTGCTGCAAAGCTGCCCCTGCACCCCCTACGGGGCATCATACACACGGCATGGCAAACCCGGCCATCCAGCTGCTTCTGGCAGCCCCTCCAGGATTTTCATCAGCTGCCCACCTCCAGGTCCTGATCCTGCCTCACAGAGCTGCAGCACAGGGTTGGGGGAAGAGGAGGGCACTATTCCCAAATACAATCCCCACCCCAGTGAATAAAGGTCAAGGAAGGCAGCTGAAAAAACCCCACTGAAATAAAACCCTCCTGGCAGCAGCAGAGAGCAGTGACTCATCCCGTAGGCAGCCTTCATTATTGCATGGGATGCAGGCAAGCAGCAATGAATTATGTGTGCATCCCCAAAACTTTGGGGTACCCCTCCTTGGGAAAGGCAGGGATAGCCGTGACACACTGGGAAATACCAGCCCCAAACTACCATGTTTCGTGTCTCGACTGCTTTCCCATTCACACTATACTATTCTAGCATCCTTTCAGCTATTTCTCTCCCTGTAGGACTGAAGCAGAATGCCTCGCCTGAGCCTAGATAAATTAAACTGATCATATCCCTTTGCCCATCAACCCTGTAATTTCTTTAGAGGCAGCAGTCGCGTTTGCCTGGGACGAGCTGTGCTTTATGAACCTGCACAGCTCGCTCCCTTCCCGCTGTCGTAAGTGGCTACAGATGGAGCAGAGCCGTGGAAGCAACAGCCTGGCTACAGCCGAGGCGGTAACTCTGTTTTTAAGTCTCTCTTAAAAGGCAGTTATTTAAAAAAAAAAATAAAAAAAATCACCCTTTGGGTGAAAATATTTCACACTAGCGCAGTCCAAAAGTGAATGGAGTAAATTTGAAGTGAGAGAAGGGAAAGAGCCCTTGGGGGTTTGAAGTGGCATCCAAAGAACAGGCAGGAAAACAATTTTTTTCTTTTTTTTTTAAGAAAAAGCAAAAAAAATTTCAATAAGCAAAGCTGCCTCTTGAGCCACAGCGGGTCACAGGCAGGACGGCAGGGGCAGATTTCCTCGACTGTGTTACAAGTAACCCATTGTGGAGCTGCCTGGCTGTAAACCGGCAGCTCTCCCTGCCTTCCCTGCTGCTGCCTTTGATCTGGGAGCCCGGGCAATTAATCCCAGGCAGTTTCACTTCCTGGGTTTCATGCAGCAAGCCCATGTTGCAATGCAAAGCTGCAAACAGTTGGCAAGTGCAATGCTTGCTTGGCAATTTTTTTTTTTTTTAATTCAGGGTGATGTTTTCATTAGTCACTGATTGCAAGGGAAATTTATTTTTGAAAAAATTCTGATTTTGGCCCCAGCCTGACCTGCACTCACCTACTTATTCTGTCCGAATGTTCAGAGCCTGGTGCCATGAGAAGAGACATCAAAAAGACTGAGGAATGGTGTCACGCTGGACACTCACCTCCGGTGCTCTCATGGTTTGGGTATCCACGGACTGCACCACACAGCCTCAGTCCCCCTTCCAGCAGGATGCAGGCTCTGGGGGCACTGTTGCCCTCCTCCAGGACTCCCCCACGGGCAGAGGGCCATGCAAGGAGGAGGCTCACTGCTCACCCTGGCACAGCAGCCAGCCAGACCCCAAACCCTTCTGTCTTTGCATGAAGCCAGCAACACGAGAGGTGCAAATCCCAACAAATCCATCATGAGAGCACATGCCCAGGAGCATTTTTGGGGAGCCCCTTGACACAAAATCCCCTGAACTGTTTGGGTGCCTCCTAACCGAAAGGAGAAGGGCTGGGAGAAAGACTGAACTCCACAAGCTACAGGGCTTGGGGTGAGAATGCAGTGCACCCCAGCCTGTGGAAGCATGTGGGAGCCTTCGTCCCCCTCCCTGGCCAGCAGCTCCTCCTTGTCCTCTAAGAGCTGCCTCTGCAGCTCCGCGTGGCAGGGAGTGTGTGGGAAGCGGCACAACCCCCAAAAGGGCCGTGTGCTAATTAAATAAAGATAATGAGGCTGAGAATGAGATGCCAAATCAATGCTGTGGCAACTCAGGACTAGAGCGCCAGGTACCAGCCTGGCATATTGCCTTACAAAGCATGCCAAAGAAACTGCCTTCAGTAGGGCAGGATGAGCCCTCTGCTCCCGAGGGACCGGGATACAAGCTGCATTGTAAGAGGTCTGAATGCAAGGTCTAATCTTGGCGCTGGATGGAGATAAAGAAGAGGAGGAGGAGGACAAGATCTTCAAAGGCCACTGAAAGTCTGGGGAAAGGGGGAGATTTACAACAGGGCTTATCCCATCTAAGCAGTAACTGGGTATTGTTATTTATTAAAATGCCATCTGGCACTCTGGAGCGCTGCTCGCCCGTGCAGGGAAGCCTCAGCAGGCTCCCCGGGGTGGGAGTGACGAAACCCCAGCTCCGGAGGGCTGTATCCACACTGCTCCCCATGACAGAGGGGCTGGGAGACTTCTTGGTGGTGTTGGATTGTCAAAATGGGGTAAGGGAACATGCAGCCAAGAGGAGAAAAGGAGCTGCAGCTCCGGCTTCTCCCAGCCCTTCTTCAGCTGTTTCCACTTAAAACACACGATCATATGGCGGAAAATCTGATCCCACAAGCGCAGCACAACTTTCCCAGAGAAATGTGAGGACACTGCCGCTTCTGCCCAGCGAGAAGGCAGGCTGCCGGATGGAGATGTGCCCATGGCCCAGCGTGGCTCCCTGCCTGCTGCAGCAGAAGCTAGGGCTTGGTGGGAAATCAAAGGCACTGGGATAAACGCCACATGGGGGTCTGTTCAGCTTGGAGGATGTGGAGACGGGACCTTGTCCCAGGCTCCAGCGATGCCCTGAGCCCAATCTGAGAAGCTCTCAGTCCTGCCCTCATCCCTGAGGGATGCTAACCCTCAGCACAGTCCAGATGCTGGCTGGAAAGAGTGTCACCTTGTACCCAAACCCCATTCCCTTTGGGAAACAGCCAACACCCTGTATGGTCTAAGATCTCCCAGTCCAAGCAGGAAGGAAAGCAGCTGCCCAGGAGCGCGGACCCCAGTGCACAGTTTTAAGTGTGGACGGATGCCTGGCACTGGTGTCCATCTGCCCCAGGAGGAGCCAGACCGGCTGCTCACAAGACTGATGCAGGGGGCTGTGGCTCTGAAGTCAGGGCTACACTGGCACCAGTGTACAACGGTGCTGGAGGCTCTGGATTCCCAGCAGAGCTGTGGCCCCGTGGAGACTGAACTCTCCCTAACTAGCCACAGCAGCACAGCTGTCAGCTACGCTGCTCCTAAAGCCAACGGAGAGGCCAGCCTGGCCTGAGCCCCACGTCACGGGCCATCCCAAATCACATGGCCCCTGCCAAGAGCAAAGGGCTTGTGCCAAGCATCCCGTCATCGGCGAGCACGAGGCATCCAGGGCTGGGGGCCCAGCCAACATCCCATTCCCTGTGCAATGCCTCCAGCCAAGGGGAATGGCAACCTTTCTGCCCTAAACCCCAGCCAACCCAGGCAGGGTTCTGCATGCCAGAGACAGCTCCCAAGAAGAAAATCACCCCAAGGGAGAGCAACACTCATCCAGACAGATTTTTCCTTATCAACACACCGAAACTGGGGCTAAATAGCAACACCAAAGCTATCGTGGGAGAGCATGGCAGCTCTAGGACCCACACAGAGCTATCCTGCTGTTAGGGTGGCTCTCCATCTCCAGTATCTCCCTGTGCGGGATGTGTTTCCTTCCCTTTCAAGCAAGAAGACGGAGCTTCAGATCCCCTGCCTTTGTGCTGCTCACTACTATCCCGGCTGCAAGCTTTCAGCGCTGGCAGGGGGAGCATGCACCCACATGGCTTCTCCCATAGCAGAGTCCTGCTCACCACCAGGGTTTCCGAGTGCCTCCACACAAGCAGCGTGAAATCACACTTGCCAAGAACAATCACTCACCCCAGCCACAAGTGCTGCAGGATGGAGAGGGGGAAGATGTTGGAATAGCAGCAGGGGTGAGAGAGAGGTTTTGGTAATGCTTAAGTGTGCTGGATCCCTGCTGAGGACCATGTCTTGAGCCACAGCTCCGTGCAAGGAGATGCATCCTGCAGAGGGTAGCACTGGTGGTTGTTCACCAGTGTGTCACAGCAGACACCACGAAAGTCCAGACCGCGAGGGTTTTAAGGCTTCTGACTCAAACTGCAGACCAGTCCTCTGACGTATCACCCTGCTCCCTTCCCAGCAAAAAGCCTCCAAAACCAGACTGAGCTCAACACAAAACCACCTCCTTCACATCAATGCACCCATGAGGACAAGCGCCATGATCACTTGCCATGCACGTACCTTGGCACTGGGTGTCCTTCATGGTCGGCTCATATCCAGCAGCACACGTACAGGCTCCCACAGGTACCATCCACTCGCCGTCGCCGTTGCAGTACAACTTTAGGGGCACAGACACCTCCACTGCGTTGGGGATGCAGGTGCCTGGCGCGATGACCAGAGAAGTGGGCTCGGCCCCCGTTAAAGTCTCCGGGAAGATAGCAAAGCCAGCAATGGTGTTGGAGCATTTCTTGTAGAAAGCCCGGACAGAGATGAGGGACATGCAGGCTCCCAGGTCTTGGAAAGCGAGATAAAAACCATTCTTGGAGAGAGGGCCAAAGCTGCGCACCTTGGTGTTCACGCGGCCAGACTCCAGCTTGGAGAAGCTCTCATCTGGGGCAATTGTATCCACTTTGATATAGGGGTTCTCCATCCAGAAAGGGCTGTTTGCAGAGGCAGAATCCGTATCTGACTCATAATAGAAGAGGTTGAAGGTCTCTTTGCAGGAGCCAGGGATGTTGGGGATGCTGTTGCAGTCCCGCACAGTGAACTTCAGCTCCACATAGACACGCTGGACATCCTGGCGCTGGATGAATTTGGTGCGAAGCCAGTTGTTCTGGTTGGCCTCCCGTACGTTGCAGACCTGGTACGTGCGGATGGGGTTCATGGCCTCATCATAACCGCTGACTTCTTCCCACTGCGAGTGAGAAGTAAAGGGTTAGATCCCCAGCCAGGGACATCAGTACCACAGACCTATCGTGAATGGCACGGGGCGGGGGAGAATGGGCAACACTCAACAGGGAAGAGCAGCAGCTGCACTTCCACCCGTCACAACCCTCCTGGTCATCAAGGTGACTAAGAGCAAGCCAGGCCAGGGACCATGGCACTCCCACTCCGCTGGCAAGGAGTCAGGAGGAGATGGTTTCATGAGGTGAGGATAAGCACGGCAGGGAAGGGGAAAGATGCAGCCAGCTTCACAAAGGCACTGGTGAGCAACCCTGATTCCTGTGGGGCCGGGGCCAGGGCCAGCTGTGCCCTTTGGAGATCAGGACCAGGGCTGGCTCCAAACTTACCCCTGTTTCCGGATGAGTTGTCCATGCCAACTCAGAGGTCACCCATTTCGTGTCCATCAGGGTCTCTGGAGAGAAAGGAAGGAAAGAAGTAATTTGAGATGAAGGCCAAGATTAGAGGGAAAAAAACCAGGAGGAGTGGGGGAGAGAACTGAGCCTGACATTTCTGTGGAAAACAGCAACTTGGGGGGTGAGACATGGTGGGAGGAGGGGGGAGCAGCACAGACAGACTCCAGATTTCTCTTCTCCCATCAGGAGAACAGGAAGAGCGAGGCGTCCCTGGAGAGCTGTGCTGGAGCAGGCAAGCAGCAGGATGAGGAGCTGGCCAGGTGACGAGGCGGAGATGGGGACAGGTTGCCATCCCTAGCCACCAGCACAGCCAGTTGTGCCCCCTGGCCAGCGTAAGGGGTGCCAAAGGAAGGAGACCAGGCGTCCCCATCTGCACCCTCCCCCTCTGCTTTGGCAGGGCGCGTATTTACTGTGGCTGGGGTTGAAAGGGCCCGTTCCCATGACAGGGTGGTGCGGGCCAGGCAGGTTTATCCAGAGGAGGAGGGACTGGCAGGCTGCTCTCCCAGAGACGCCCCACATCACTCATTTTACAAGAGGGGAGAAGAATTTGACCGTCTGGCCAACATTCCTGGAGCAGACTACAAGACAAACCACCCCGGCAGCATTCCCCGAACAGCCCCAGCCCCAGCCTTGGGGGAGCGAGACGCTTGTCTGGGAAGAGCTGCAATTGCAGGCAGCTGTCGCTAATCCCGGGCAGAGCCGCGTGGCTCCGCGCGAGCACCACGCGCAAAAACTGGGAGCGAAACGCAAGGATGAGAGCATGGCGACATGCTCAGGAGCCAATGGCCCTCTGTCAGCTGCTGGCCCTGCGACCCCCGCCCCAGGGAAGGTCCCTAGTCTGTTTGGAGGGGAGCAGGCACCCCAGGGTCCTCTGGACCCTCTTCTGCTTAGGGGGAGTTTGGCGGAAGGGGGGTGCAAATGCCTGCAGACTCTGGTGTGCTCAGAGGGGCTTTGCTGCCTGCACCGAGCAGGACCCAGGACCAGCGCCAAAACGCCTCCCTGACATGGGCAACCCCCTCCCCAGCTGCAGGCATGGCCCCATCCCAAACCCGGTGGAACTCCCCAAAGGCTGCCCATCCATCCGTCCACTTCTCAGCCCACCCATGCTTGAGACGAGGGCCAGGGAGCCATGGCTCTCCTAGAGCCAGCAGCGGACTGAGAACTGCTCACTCTCGCCGACTGGGGCACAGGACATGCCGGGGCAGCTTAGCTGTGCCAGCACCATGGCTCAGCCCCACAACAAGAGGCAATTTCAGCTTCTTTCCTTCCACCCCAGGAAAGCCACAGGCTGACCCGGCCAGGGAGGAAGTGTGGAGGAGGAAGGAAGCATTCATGCACGGCAGGGTTTCGGATGAAGCCTGACTGGAGGTAAACACCTTCCTTGTGCGTCCCACCCCAGGGAGACCCGCCAGCAGCTCCCAGACCAGCACCCACAGACAGGCCGGGAGCACAGGCTGTGGGTGCCACCGTGGCACAGATAAACAAGCACACCTGGGGACACGTGGGCTCTCTGACCTGCCTTGTGGCTTGCCAGGTTCCCAGCTGGGCTCGCCCAGGCTCCTCGCCTGAATCAAACACAAACACAGTCCCATTGCAGGCCAGTGGCACTAGCAGTGGACATGGCACTGGGGACAGAGGGAGGAGAACTCATGGTACCAGCTACCCATCAGGAGAGGGGCAGGGGGCAGCATCTGCAACAGACACCAGTGCAGAGGTGGTTAGCTTACTGGGCAGTGGTTATTTGCTGTTTCTCAAGAACACAAACTAGGGGCATCTGGCAAAGACAAAGGGAGAGAAGGAAGAAGCCCTCTGCTGGGTGGGTAATGCAGGAGGGTTGGGGTACAGGATAGGCAGAATGGAGCTGTCCACCCATAAGGCAGCCCTCTGCTCGGTCCCATGGCACTATCTGCCCAGGGGACATAGCAAGCTGCCATCCCTCTCCCTTCCCATTTCCCACACCATCAGTTACTGAACCCCAGCAGGAGCCCAAGCACAGCTCTGCATGGCCACCAGACCACTGGAGACGCTGCTGTGCTGGGGTGGCCTGCATGGGGAGACCCCTGCAGGGGGTGGCTGCCAGGGTGGGCAGTGCCAGATGGTCTGGGAGCAGGTTCCAGAGGGGGGCTCTGGACCTGTCCCTCCGAGGGACAGGTCCCGTGCTGGCTGCCCTAATAAGGACACAGTTGTGCCGTGGGGGCCCAGACACGCCGTGCTGGCGGCGAGCAGAGCCAAGCATGTTCTCGGTGCTCACAGCACTGGGCTGCCAAGTCCCGGTGCAGATACTCTGTGCAGGTCCAGCCAGCGCAGGGCCCCGCTGCTGGCACAGGCAGCTGGGGGGTGTTTCTGCAGGAGGAGCAGGGAAGAGATGCCCTGCGTGCTCAGGGCTGGGACTGCTGATAGATGAGCGGCTGCGGTGGTGAGTCAGGCTGGAGAGATGGGGATCTGGGTGGCAGGGTGTGCCCGCAAGCAGAGCGACACAAGGATGCTGTGGCAAGCCATGGCACAGCTTGGACTGACCAGACCATGGCGTGTGTTTGCTTCCCAAACCTGCCCAGGGTGTGTGGGAACTCTCCTGCACAGCAGCAGGCCCCGTGTAGGAAGCCCTTGCCATGGCAGCCGTCCCCTCCGGCAGCATCCTTCCCCTCGAGCGTTGGCCCTGGGCAGAACCTCAGTTTGGACAGGAGGCTCACTGCCTGCATCCTAATTTGGCAGCATCTGCCATCTGACCAGCAGAGGAGAGAAAAAACTGACAGAGCCAAGCTGGCTGCTGGCGTGAAAGCCATGTAAACCATACAGAGAGAGTGGGGAGGAGAAATAATAAAAATAAAATCACCAAGCAACTCAGCTAAAGGAAACAGGCTGAGCATGGAGGGCAGAGGGAGTTTCCTGCAGCCACGGGAGTGACCCAGGTGGGGTCAGCAGAGCCTCCCAGACCTTTGCAGCCTGCCACTGTGAAGGTCATGGGCGGATGGCCCCGTGGGCTGCTGTGCTGCTGTGCTGCGTGGTCCCAGGACTGGTGGCACATACTGAGCTGAGCCACAGAAACCGCTCTGTCCTCAAAGCTGCTGCAGGGCTCTCACAGCTGGCACCAAACCTGTGTCCTCTCTCTCGCAAACCCCAGGGCATGCCAAGCACTGGCCCCCCATGAACGGGCATGTGCGTGCCCAGGGCTGGGCAGCCCAAGCACTGGGTTGCAGTGGTTCGGAAGCAATCAGCCGCTCTCTCCTTCTGGTCGTGGTGCCAGAGGTGGGCTGAGAGGAGTCACCAGTGATTTCCCAGCGCGGTTCAGGTTTGCAGGTGCTTCAGAAGGACATGAACAGTGTCAGGGCTGGCTGAACAGTGAGTCAAAGCCACTTCAATCCCGCACACCACAGTGAGCCTGGTCCCATTAGTCAATGGGAAATTTGCTCCCAATTTCACCAGCTTGGGGAAGTCACCCTAAGGCTTGCTTTATCACTGTCTGCAGTGCTGGGAGTAGTCCTCTCCTTACCTTCAGCTGAGCAAAAGCAAGGGATGGAGCAGGAGCATCGCTATGCTCAGCAAGTGCAGCCAGCCATGGTTGACTCCACATAAAAGCAGGAGCTGCATGGCAGAGCGGGATCCTGGGACAGGAAAAGATCTTTACTCCTTGGACAGGCCTGTGAGCATCACTCTGGCTGCTTCCTCCTTGCCCTGCAAATCTACATCCAGGCACACCCCAAGCTGCAAAGACAAGGGGTCCCCCAATATCAGCCCTCCCATCACCTCCACAGAGTCCCCAGCAGTTCACTAGGTGTTTGAAGCCCTGGCAAGGACCCATCTGGAGTCAGGGACCTCTTTCTCCTGGTGCTGAGGCTCAGGAATGCGGCGTGCATGGTCTGAGGCCAGCGAAAACGTTTGAACTCCCCCCTTAAGAGGCCCAGAGAGCCCGTCTCGCGCTGTTGAGCGGCAGACGCGCGCAGCAGCGATGGCTGAGCCAGAAAAGGGGGGGAAATATCAAAATTCTTTCAGGATGAAGCCACTGGGGAAGACTCAGTTGTCTCCACCAATAGGCTCCAATTTGAACACTCTCTCCTTTGAATACAGGGACTGACAGCTTTTATCGAGATATGCTGGCAATGTAGGATGCTAGCTCTTTGCCCTGATGAGGAGAAGGCGGCTCATACAAGTCCAGAGCATCCCGGAAGAAGAAAGGGAGACAAGTTAGTAAGGACACCCACACAGCCTTGCTGCAAACAGAAGAACCTGTTCTGCAACGTGCCCATGCTCTCTGGGAGCTATGCACACCACAGCACCATGTCCTGCAGGAGCCCGGTGTGGGGCGAGTGGCCCAGACCGGCCATATGTGGCCACTTGTCCCACACTGAGCTCCTGCAGACATCATCAATGGCTGGGCCGTTTGCCCTAGGACATGGCTTGGCTTCCACCACAGTGGCTGCTAACACTGGTGCTCTTCCCCTCACTGCCATGCTTTTTTTTAACTCTGGAAGGAAAGGCAGCTTGTTTAGGGATGCGCTTTAAATCTTGGTGGCTGCCTGCTAGTCAAAAAGCCACCAAAAGGGGCATCTCTCAGCGTATTTTAATTTCCTTCTCGGTTTTGAAGATAATTACGGCAGGAGTGAGTGGCCTTGCATGCTCCCCATTCAAGCACCTATCGGTACAATTAATCCCAGCACTGTTCTGAGCAGCGGCACAAAGGGCCTTTGGTGTAAGGTCCTTTATCTGGGAACAAAGAGCTGCCTGTGGGAGAGAACCTGAGGTTGCACTTTTCCCGCTGACAAGCGTTCTGTACACAAAAGCTGAGCCACAGGAGCGCCCTGTGAGCGCGTCAGGTCTGGGAGACCCCGCAACACGTTTTCTTGAAGCATGTGGCTCACCCAGATCCCTCCTCCTCCTCCAGGAGGGTTCTTCCCCCTCTGACCCCAGCTAAACCCTGTAGCTGTCCTCCCAGCCAGGGGATGTCCCTGCTCCAAGGCTAGAGGATTCCACATGCTGCCTGCATTGAGGAAGCTCTCCTGTCCTGCTCAGGCCACATGCTCTGTGGATGGAGCACACCACAGACGGCAGCTTTGGAGCACAGGAGGTGGCGTGCTGGGAGGTTTCGGCACTCGGCAGCCCCTTGTGCCGGAGCTGCACTGCAGGGAGGAGAGGCACTTGCTGATGCAGCCGAGAGCCAGAAGAGCAGGGAGGAAGGCTGCAGCCAGGGTGGGAGGCAGCAGCCAGGGCACCAGCAGGCCTGGCAGCACCCTTGGTGGGAAGGGGGTACTCGTGGTGGAGGTGCCAGGCATGGGGTTTGGGAGCCTGGGGATAGTTCCAGCAGGCACTGTCTGCTAGTTCCCTCTGCAGGGACAGGGCTGCCAGCACTGCCAGCGTGCAGCACAGCCCACATGCCCTCCTCCTCCCCCAGGAATCCCATCTCTTCTGGGAATCCCCTGCACACGCGGCCACCTGAGCACCCAGCGTAAGGCCAGGGGGCTGTGCTGGTCCCACCCTTGCCCTCCCCGGCTGTCAGGCTGGGCAGGCCAGGCAGTGCGGTTCAGCCCAAGGGAAGGGCTGGAGCACTCCCTATCACCACCCACGCTGGGAACCTGTCCTTATGCCGAGCAGGGCGCCTGCTGCTCCCCAGTGCTGAGGGGAGAGACGCGAGGCTGCCGTGGGAGCCGGCCCCACTCTCCATCTTTTTCCAGGGAGGCATGGGAGCTCTGACTGCCCATGTCCACCAACGTGCACTTGCCCCAGGTCCAACGCAAGCCAGTGACTTGTCAATGAACTGGGAACAAAGGCAAGAGAGGAGGGGAAAAAAGAAAAAAAGGGGCCTGTATCACAGCTGTGGCCCTTCATGCCAAGGGCGTTTGGCCCATCATCAAAGGGGATCAGATTTGCTGAGGCAAATGATGACACATCCACTTCAAGCGGGGCAGGTTCTGCCTGCTGCTGGAGGCGAGCCACCAGAGTGAAGAAGTACTGTGGGCACTTAATAATAGACTCATTATTTCTGCATTATGGCAGGGCCCAGAGGCCCCAACTGAGATTAAGGCCCCTCTGTGCACACAGGGCGCATGCATGCACAAAGGCAGGCAGTCCCTGCCCAGAGAGCCCAGTCAGGAGTGGGCAGCACTTCCAGTCCCACCATCATTCACCATTGCTGGTTCCAGCCCTGCCAGCACCATGGTAAGCTCACAGCAGGGCCTGAGATTCCGATCCCAAGGATGCTCCAAGGATGCATTCATTCATTTTCCAATCCCACACCTGCACTGGGGCATTAACCTCAAGCCAGGAGATGGTCTCATGGCTCTGAGCCACTGACCTGCTGCACCTCTCTCACAGTCCTCCCCATCTGACCCCAATGCCCTGCACCTTCTGCATTGGTCAGATCCAACTCCCAGATGACTGGGAGCTGCCTAGCATGTGGGACGAAGAGGAACAGAAATACTCCCTCCATCCAGTTCTGCCCTGTTGCTGACCCACTATCCACTAACTGGCTGAAGAGGGTTTTCCGGCCACGTGCTCCTCACCAGGAGCTGTTTCCTGATGTCTGCGAGACAGACTGAAGCATGTGACAGAGGACAGGTGCCAGCTCTGGCAAAAGGCAGATCAAGTGGCACCGCCTGGGATGTGGGGAGGGAAGGGTGCTCCTTTCTGCCTGGTCACAAACTGGATCAAGGTGGGAAGGGCAGATTTCTGCCATTTTAGGAGCAGGATGATGCCAAGCTGGGCTCCAGCACCCACCAGCATCAATCACACTGTGTGCACCCCACTCTGAAGCACAGCATGCGGAGCCTGGCTCCCGCCCTCCAGCTGCACACCAAGGACACGTGCAGCCCTCTGCCCAAACCCTGCCAGGTCCCGCTGCCAGGTTCTCGTGCTGCAAGAAGGCCGTACAGACACTGGGAGAGGACAGCAGCCAGCTGCCTGAGTCCAGCCCCGCACTGCAATTACTGTTCTATTAATACCACGGGGATTTCGGATGTCAGAGCCCATTGTGCTACACCAGGGTCAGCTCGGCCAAGGAAGAGCTGCCATCCCTGCTCACATGGTGGATGCACCCTGGTACTTGCTGCTTCAGCTTGCCCAAGAGCAAAAGATGCTTTTGCTGTGCCAGGCTCTGGGCAAAGGGGAATGGACAGATACCACAGACAGCCTCTCATCCTTGCCTGCTCCCAGACACACTGCTGGCCTTAAAATGATTGCTGCCTACTTGGGACAGGAATGTCCCTGCCTGGCCCAGGGGAAGGGGCTGTCCGCTGCAGCTCCCTGCCATAGGGACAACATGACCAGTCATGCCAGGCAGGCAGGAGCTCTACAGCCAGCAGGCAGCACAGATTTATAGGTCGCCATCCCCAGCAGGAACGGCCATGCCACCGTCTTCTGCTGCCACAGAAATAACTCATCCGATCACGAGAAGCCAGACCTGTTCGAGCCATGAATGCCATTGACTAGGACACAGGCAGGAAATCAGTCTGCAAAGCCACCTCTGTTTCCAGGACATGTTATGATGGGGACACTCCTGTCACCTCCCTCTGTGACTCCATTGCTCTGTGGCCATGGCTTCATGGGGCAGGTGTCCCCACAGGGACAAGCTGAGCTGGGCTGTTGCGGGTGGATGGAGAGCCCCAAAGTCCCCAGGGGAAGGAAGAAAAGGCGGCCGGTGCTGCAGACCTGCCTCCGCAGAGTAACTGTTTGCGTCAGGCTGAGATCCAAAAGGCCCCTCTCTCCCTCCAGCTCCATTTTTTTCCAGGTTGTACTTTTGGAAAGTGCCCAGAGAAGGAGTAATGATATTTAAAAGAAAAAAAACCCCACCCCTTCCCCAAAAAAGGTTACTCGGTGCACGTCCAAAGGCTCGCCCCACAGACGGGTGGCTCAGCTGCCAAGCTCCATCCCATCCAGGCAGCGCAGAGCAGGAGTTTCTGCCAAGATCTCCCTCCTCTCTACTGCCTGGGGCAGTTGCCCAAATCTCTACGCCGCTCTCTGCTCACTTCCTCGGCTCTCCGAGAGCACCAGGCCCATCTGGAACTGCTTAAACCCAAATATTGCCCCCCCCCCCCTTCTCCACCTCCCCCACCCCCAAAGTCAGATTCTTCCAAAGTTAAAACAAGCACAGAGTCAGGAGGGGGTGCCGGGCCAGGCTGACTCGCTCCTTCATTTCGGTTTAATTTCTGGGGAACTAGAATAAATCTGTTCCTGGCGATCGTTCAAGCCCTGCACATTTTTCTCATTAATAAAAAAAGGCCTTGGATAGCACGCCGTGTGTGCATGCCCCCCTCCCCGTGGGGTCCCCCCTGCGCCCCAACCCTTGCTAGGCAGGCGCTAAGCACCCGAGAGATGAAGGACTGGGCGGAGGGGACATGGGAACAGCGGTGTCCTTTCTCAAGAACAGGGATGGGTTTCGGCAGCCCAGCGCGACGGCCACACCTCACAGAGGAACAGAGAGGCTCAAATCGCCCCGCAGCTGCTGCTGGGCAGCAGAGTCCCGGGGGATGACTCCCCTGGGAGGGGACATCCCTGCTGCCCACCCCTCTGGCACTGCAGCCCCTGCAGGGCCCCCGGGGCATTCCTGGGGAGGGGGCCGGGAAACAGGTGTTTGTCAACAGCTCCTGCCACATGCATGAGAAACGCCAGGCCCCGCAGTGCAGTGGAGCTCAGCAATGGGCAAAAATAAAATAAGGAGACCCCCACAGCAAAATCCCCTCCACCTCAGCCTGGGACCCCTGGCCAGCACAAGCTGGCACGTGCAAGGAGAGCAGCCATGGGGCCAGCACTCGGCCCTGCTGCTGCGCTCCAGCCTCCTCCCAAGATGGCTCCTGTTCCTCTTCAGCGGGGCGGCCATGCAAAGAAAGCACTGGGCTCACTCCCTACCGACTCACAGAGCACAGGCTGGAGGGCTGGGCTGCACTGAGGGGAAAGTAGGCACCAGGGGAGGGATGCAGCCCCTCTGGGAATGGCGGCACTGCAGGAAGGGGATGGTGGCCCCGTGGTAAGGGGATGTTGCCCCACTCCCAAGCTTGGGCCCACAACTGCTCCACAGCTGTGCTGAGGGCAAGCGATACTGGTCTTCAAGTGCAGAAGGATTAGGCTTCACCAACAGTGCCAAGCCAGTCCCTCTGCAGGCAGGACGCCCACCCGCCCTCCCTACAAAATGGCTCCCACATGAGGGAACAGCCCATGCCGTACTAACAGCACCGCCCAGCTGGAGCACAAGGCTGGGTTTGGAGCAACAACAACAAAAATGCAATAAAAAAACCAAAACATGACTTCAAATGGGACCGTCCCAGTCGGTGGGAGTGTCACTTCAACAGGCTGCCCAGCCTTCAAGATGGCAGCCCATCCCCTGGGGCGTGGGGCTGGGCCTGGCTCTGCAAGGAGCTTCCTGGCCATGGAGGGGCACCCCCATCCCCATAATTCCCCAAACACTTCATGGGAACACGCCGGACCAAGAAACAACACCAAATCATTATGGCTTCAACCACGGAGAAGCTCGTAGCAACGGCAACCACAAGCTCTACCGCAGCCCTTGGGTATAACCCCCCTTTCCCAGGGTTCTCCTCCGGGGAAGGCTGATACCCACCCTGCGGTCTGCATCAGCTGGGAATGGGGATCCCGACCCCAGGGCCGCCCCAGCACCCTTCCCCCAGCGAGGCTCCCAGGCGGAGACGCTTAATCCCGACAAACCAGTTTGACTCAGCACAACAGGAACAGCTACAATTTTAAAAACATGCAAGTCTGTGATTCAGATTGCTGGGGCTGTTTTAATTAAACACCAAGCTCCCCTGCTCCAGCGGCAGCAGCAAACGGCTCACGGAAAGAAAATGCAACAAACTGGTTTCCCCAAATATCTCTTGCAGTAAGTCATCATAACAAAACAAGGAGTTTCGGTTCATTCCTTAAAAACCAGAGGCCGCTATTCCCAACTGCAAGGGCCATGCATGCATGGTCCAGCAGCCACAGCCTTGCTGTACACTGAGGGAGAAATGTGGGGCTGCAAACAGACCCTGGTGCTGCAAGTTCTCCCTATCCCTGGCTCTCCGCATGCTCCACTTGACACAAAGGAAAGCCCTTCTCCTCCCCTTCTCAGGAGAACGGATGGGAAGCCTTCCTCGAGTGCAGCTTTTAGTGAGGAATGGGAGATTTAATGAATCCAGCGAGTGTTGCGGAGCCCCGCGATCCGCTTTCCCTCACAGCCCTACCCCAAGCATCCATAAAACAGCAGGGCCAACTTCCCCCATCGCCCCGCCAAGAAACATGCCATTTCTGTGAAAAGTAATTAAACAGAAAGCAAATCTCTCTGCCAAGAAAATACCTGGCAGTTCCAGCACAGGGGTCAATTAAGCAGAGGTTTGCCGGTGCAGAGAAGAACATGGTCAGCCTGTGTAACCCCCAGCTGGGGTCTGGGAGGTACCACTGGGCAGAGCCTAGATGAAGAAAATTCCCCCAAGAAATTCTCCTGCATTGGGGGTTTGGCTACTTCACTAGAGCCCAAGTCGTCTCAGGACTACGTGCAGCAACACAGTGCTTCTGCATGGGAGTTCGTGGGGGAGCACATGGGAAACCCCAAGTTTCAATGGAGTCCCGAATCCACAAAGGCTGCTCAGAGCAGGAACTGCCTGGGAGAGTGGCTCCTTGGGAGAGCAGGTCCCTGTCCCAGCCCACCTGTACCCCCAGGGCAACAGGCAAATCTAGTCTGTGGCTGTCCATACTCCCTTGGGCCAGGGTGTTTTGAAGCCTGGGGTTTTACCCCTGGATGGTCGGCAAGGGCAGCACATTCCCCATCCTGTTCCTCCGCGTCCACTCCCCACAGGGCCTCTGCTCCCACAGCCCCGCTGGGACAAACTCCTCAGCTCAAACCCCTGTGCTGGAGAAAGGATCCGCTGTTGCCCCCGGATAGAGCATTCCTTCTGCAACCGGCCTGGGGACTGCTGAACCAGAGAAGAAAAACACATTGTGACTTCAAACAGACCCAGCGCACTTACAGAATCTGGAGAGAAACCATTTTCTCCTCGGCAGCACAAAGCCCTCACTGAGCTGCTGCCGAGCGCGGCTTTTCCCCTCCACCCCCGTGGGGCCTTGTAAAGAAACCCAACTCCCCGCCATCCCCTTGGGAACGGGGAGCGCCATCCAGCCCCAAAGCCCCCTGCCCTTCCAGCCCAGCACCAGCCACAAGCCCAGTGTGTTGCAACTCGGAGGGGACAGTAAAGCGGCCAGGTCTAGGGACTGCTCTCTGCTGTTGTCTGCAGGACGTGTGTACAGATTTATGATCATGCCAGATTTATGATCAGCACTAAAATATCCAAACAAACGTGCACATGAGATTTACAGTAACCGCTGGAACGCGCCGGTCCCCGTCAGGAAGCAGTGTTGAGCGCGGACAGAAATGCCCAACGCAGCAGAAGAGCGGGAGCTCGCTGACCCTGATGTGAGCAGCGGCTTCCCTAAGCTGGGCAAGGCAGAAGCCTCCCTGTGCCAGCTGCAACTTTCCCTCCAGCTCGAACAAGAGCAAGGGGAAAAAAAAAAGAAAAAAAAAAAAGAATCCCAGGGGAATCAGGGTCAGTCCCAAAAATGCTGGGCGGCTGCCAGCCAGCCCCAAAGTGGTCCCACAGGGATGGCTCCCAGCTGGGCCCTGACCTCTTAGATGGCATGTTCAGCCCCTAACCCCTCCGCACATTTGGGAACCTGAAAAAACCCAGTGACTCTTCAGCAGGGGCTGTTTATTTTCTCTCCATCCAACTCTTTGCACCGCTCCATCCCTGGACAGCAGTGGGGGAGAGACTGGGGCTCCCTGCCTCCCCGAGGACTGGCGCGACTGTCCCCAGGTGATGCACACCAGTGTTGCCAGCCCCCACGCTGATTATCCTTCCCCAATTCCCAAACAGCTGATGCGAAGCAGGTTGCGAGGGGACTACCCGCAAGCGTGGGGCCCTACTGGGCTCCCTGCCCGCAACTTCGTCCTCCGGCACCTCTCCAGAAGGCAGGGATTCCCGGGCGGGTGCTCAGGAGCCTCCATCTCGGGAGGGCTGAGTGCCGGTGGCTTCTCCCTTCCCCTCCTGCCGCGGGGATCCTGCTTAGCCGGGAGCTTACGGACCCGGCAGACCCACAGCTCTGATTCCTACAGCATACAAAGGAGAAGGGGTTTTAATTTTTTTTCCCCTTTAAAGAAAAAAAAAAATCGCACGGAGGGAGGCTGAAAAAGAACGCGGGCAACAATCACCTCCAAAACTTTCTACAAAGCCCAAAGCCGGAGTAAAGATGTTCTCCCAACCACAGAAGCGGGGGAAGGCTCCTGCCCACGGCCACCCCCGGCGCCGCGGCCCGAACCTCCGAGCGTGGGGCGACAGCAGCGGGAGGCCGTGCACGACACCGCCTCCGAGCAGCCCCCGCCGCCCCTCGCCCGGGCGGGGGCACCCACAGCTCCGCTCCGACTTGGGGTTCTCCTTTCCCTTCCGTCCCTCCCTCCCCAGCCCCCTCCCACAGCTCTGGCAGCGGGTTAGGTTACCGGACACCGGAACGCCGCCGCCCCTGGCACTTCTGACTGGAGCCCCGCACACTTTTGTGCCGAGACAAAAACCCGTTCGGGCCCTCTTCTCCTTCTCTCCGGTGCGACCCGCCTTGCCCGCCCGGGAACCCCCGGTTCCCCAGCGGGGCCGAAAGCCTCTTTCCTCGCTCAAAGCTGGGGGTGCAACGGCGCTGCCCCGCGGACCGGGATTCACTCTCCAAGAGGAAGATAATTATTCCGCGTTCCATTCCCAACTCCACCGGAGCTCAGGGGTGGGCGAGCCGCGGAGCGCCGACCCGGTCGGGGGTGGATGCAGCACGCGAGGCCACTCGCCCGGAGGTCCCACCTGGAGCCTCGGGGGTTAAGGTTCAGCGGGCGCGGCGAGCCCTGCCGGGGAAGGGATGGAGCCGGACACGGCACACGGACACTCCTTCCGCGGCCCCACCAGTTCTGGCACGCCGCGAGCTCCCACTGAAAGAAATATTAATTTTCCAGCCCTCTCAGTCGTGGCGAAAAGCCTCGAAACGTGAACCGAGTATCCAACGAGGCGCCGCTCCCTGCCAGCAGCCGCCGGCCGCGGACGCCGCGGCTCTGCCGCGCCGGGCTCGGTTCCACGGGGCGTTGACTCTGAAACCTACTGAGAGCGGCTAAGCGCTGTGAGCAGGGCTGCGGCGGCGAGCTCCCCGCGGGGACAACCGGGCGTCCGCAGCGCGACGACGAGTCGAACTGAGCCACGACGAGTCGACGGGCCGGAGACACCCCGGAGGGTGCGTGCACCCGTGCGCGGTCGCCCGGGCCCCGGTGCGGCGGACGGGCACGCCCGCCCGGTACTCACCCTCCAGAGCGCGGCGGCCGCCGGGGAGCAGTAGGAGCAGTAAGAGGGGGAGCAGCGGCGGCGGCGGCGGGGGGGCC
>WBMZ01007692.1:0-75209 GCA_013400975.1 Atrichornis clamosus
CACAAACCCACCACATTCTGTCTGCTGGAGATAAACACAACACAGTCCAGTGCAAGCACAGGAATGAGGCCAAGAAGTGGGCATGGCCTGGGAGGGAAACAAGACCACCCAACACCCCAGAAGCACGATGATCCATATCCAAAAAGATCTGAAATAACAAGACTGTGCATGATCACCAACTTGCATAGAAAGAGAGAAACCTGTCTTCAGAGTGAGGAAAATTATCTATAAAAAGGTACCCCCACCAAGTCTGGGTGTGCACCCCGGTATCCTGGACATCCCATCAGCTGGATCAGTGCTGGAACCACGACTGGTGGTTTTCTTTCTTTCTTTCTTTCTTTCTTTCTTTCTTTCTTTCTTTTTCTTTCTTCCTTTCATTTTCTTTCTTTCTTCCTTTCTTTCTTTCTTTTTCTTTCTTCCTTTCTCCTTTCTTTCTCTCTAATTCATTTCTTTCTTTCTCTTTTTCTTTTCATGTTACCTCTTTATCCAAAACCCACTGTGACATGCCTTTATTGTAGGTCAGGGACTAACATACCAATTTCCATGCCAAGTGTGTAATTTACAAATAAAAAATCATGATTTTTTGTGGACCCTCTGAGATCTGTGATTCCTTTTGACCATGAGCATTTACGAATCTTGAGTGCTTCCTTTCCCATAAGGGTGGGATGGCACAGCTGCTTAACAAAGTGCTTAGAACTGTTACCCCCTGTACCACACAGTGACATTGCTAGAAGAGCAGGATATTACGGTCATGATATGCATAGCTGGACTATGTTTGTTTATTCCAGAATTAGCCCATCCAAGATTTTTCATGTCACAAGAATAAGGAGATTGTAGCACTACCAAGCAATGACTGCAGTTACAATCTACTTGCACCATTCACAGCACATTTTGACACTCCCTTTCTACTAAGTGACATAAAGGGTACAATACCAGTTGGGGCACACTTGTGGCAATTTTTTATTTCTTACCTAGGTGGTACATTAATCAATTGTGTAGTAGCACAGGGATTCTGAGAATGGGAATTCAAAAGTACTGGTTTTTTCCTTAATCCCTTTTAATGACTACAGCATTTTTGTTTCCTGCTAGTATTTCCTCCAAGGAAGCAAAAAGCCTTTGAACTAAACTAATGTTAGTTGTCTATTACTGGATAGCACAAAGAGAGACAGAATTTAAGGACTAACAATATTCTGAAACTGGCATGACCTTAAATTACAGCAGGTTAATAAATCACTTCAAATGTAAATCTCGCTCTGCTCTCACCTTGAGATCTGAATACTTTTAATCAAGTAGCATAATAGAAATTTTGATGATCAAAGGCTGCAACTGCTGGTGGAGTGAGACTATAAGTTGGAGAGACAGCTGGGATTTAACGTTCAGGCTGTTCAACAAAAAATGCTTTGGAAATTCAGTCTCTCAGGAACCTGTAAAACATAACAAAATGTTGCAAAAGGTATCAATATTTAACAAAAGTCATTGTAAATCATATAAAGCCCAGCATGGAAACTCAGAGGGACCAAGGAGACGGGAAGGGAACAAAGGGACTTTGGGGCAAGTCACAAGATCGATGTTCATGAGCTCGACTGCGGATGAGTTGTGGCAGCCTGTGTCCCAGCAGGGCTCTCCTGTAACGCCCTTCCCCTGGCACAGGAACAGTAAAGCCAAGACTCACAAACCTCAGAGGACCAACGATAAACATGGAGTTTCTGTCCTGCTAAGGAACTGGAGGACAACTGCAGCACCAGCAACTTAACACTGCTGTCCTGCAGCAGCTCTTTATGGGAACTGAGGCAAAGGTCCAGTGTTGCTGGTTCTTAGTCTTCTTTAACATCAACACAAAAAAAACCTGTATGCATTCAAAATTTTTTTTTTTTAAATCACCTATATACCAAAATTCTGCATGTATAAACAGGCAGTGTTCAAAAGCCTTCAGTCTGAAAATCTGGGAGGAGGAAAACAAAAGGGCAAATTTAAGGCAGAAGAAAACTCAGAGTGGCATTAACCTCCCTCATATATTTCCCTTCCCACGTGGGCATTGCATTGGGCTGCTAAATTAAAGGTGTTCATGATTTTCTGAGTATATTCTTGTTCATGCATTTGCTCTCTAGGATCTTCTTGGTAAGAAGAAGACAGCATAAGGCTGTCGTGGTTTTCTCCCTGTTTATCAATATTACTGCTTACAGTCACAAAAACACTCCTCATCTTAGAAACACAATTTATGAGTTTTGTGTTCCTCCACACTTAGGAAGTTTCTAAAAGGTGGGAAAATGTATCCTTACAAGAATAATAAGTCTTATGAAACTCTAACTCATGTAAATCAGACCAAACTCCCTGTGCAATAAAAATGAAAGCTTGGCTCCCCTAAAATGAAACATAAACTTCTGATTTCAATGTGGACCAAATTCCACATAAACCTGGAAGAGAAATGGGCTGTAATGCCTGGTTTATTTCAGTGCTGGGGAAACATCCCCAGCAGAGTACCAGGCTACTTGAGCTCTTCAAGATTTTTACGAGGAACATAAAAGCCAGAGATCTGGTACCAAATACCCTGGTTGGCTTTCTCCAAAATGAGGAGCAATTCTTACATATCATGGAGGATTTCAGCACGTTCTCAAATTCCAATACCAAGATTTACTTCATCCAAAGTGAAACCGTGTCTGTAGGTGTGCAGAGTACTGCAGTGCCCTTCTGCCCTGCTACGTTGTCTCCAAAGCTGAGCTGGCCTGGGAATATGGATAACCACAGAGCCAGGGTACTTCACCTCAGCTTAGAAGCGTGATGCACAGCAGCCATCTCTGATTATCAGTATAACAACTGCAAGCTGGATCATCTAAAGTCCAAAAAACCCCTTCAGAGAGAAGCAAAAGCAGGCTTGTCAAACTGCCCTTCCCTGCTGCTTTGTGCCCCAGAAAAGGAAACATTAAAGACATTTTGGCCTTGGTTTTATTTTTATCCAGCATTTTCTGTTTGCTATGTAAGCCAGAGCATACTAAATGCATGTATGTGTGTGTTTATTTGTATGCAGTCCCATACATTTCAGCCCATTTCTTACGGCACTCTGCACCGATAAATCGTACCCATCGCTGGGCCTCAGGTTCCTTCTGTTGCTCAGCAGAGGACCTGGGAAGGCAGCTCCAGGGGAAGGGCTGCTGCTTTTTAAACACTGCATCCCTCCTTCATGAAATGCCGGTCTCAGGAGGAGGCAGAGCCCTGCTTGCAGCGAAGAGTAATTGCCTTCTGGAAGTGAGCTGCAGCTCAGAGCATCCGTGCCTTCAAAATGCAGTTTTCAGTCCCCATCTGCAGGCAGGATGGAGCAGGGCAGCTCAGCACCCCAGCTGGACTGGGAGGCATTGGGCTGAGCTGGGCCTGAGGCTGGGGGTCACTGAGCTGAGCCGGGGTAAAGCTGTGGCACTGCAGGGGAGCATGAGGAACAGCCATTCTGCCCAAATCATGGCAGAGATCTGCAGATGAAATCTTGTCTACCCTTCATCACTTAATCACCAGCTAGAGCTTTAGGGGTCTGGTGTCCACACGTGGCTGTAAAGGAGCACCTGTTGTGCACTTCTGCCAGAGTCAGGCTGGCGGATAGGTACAGGTGTGCAATAGCTACACACACCTATTTTGGTGAAATGGCAGAAAGCGATAATTTTGAAGTTAAGGAGGACAAAGCTCAGACACATCATGTGTGCAGCTGGGGCAGGGCAGGTACACCAGTGGCAGTGCCTCATGCTTCGGGGCAGCACCAGGGATGCAGAGAAGAGCCATGCAAAGCTCTGCAGACACTGAGGGTGCCAAGTGCTCAGGCTGGTACCTTGCTCTGGCGACCCAAAGCAACCCCAAACCACAGCAGCTTCTCAAGTCTCACACCAGATTAGGCTTTCATGACAGCTGAAAGAAGAAAGAGAATCTACTCACTCAGACAACATATGGATCAATTACATGAGCAAAACCAGACCAATTCCCAGATTTCCAACTCAAGGAAACAGCTGCACACATGACAAATTTGGGGAGAGGGGTGCATGCAGTTGAATTTTGAGCTCCATAGCACCTGTATAAAGGCTCACTGCTTCCTCAAACACCAATAACCACCAAGCTCCTGCCTATACCAAGGATTTTGTCCACTTGACAAATTGATCCCAAACCCTAAGGCAGTAAAACCTTAAAGGCAAGTTTTCCTTACTTCCTACACTGGAAAGCCATGATTAAGAGCAAGGTTTTGAGCTTCAGCCTAAGGCAAAAGAAAAGCACAACTTAATCAATGCTTTCATGTAAGCCACTCTTCCCTTTAGCTGAGGAAACATGAGGAAAGCAGAGATTTTCCAGCCCTTTCTCATTTTAGGAGGTTTTACCATCACCTAAGCACTCTCTTTTGCCTGCTCACAGACAGTTTGCTAATACAGGCAATGTTACTCAAATTTGCAAAAGTAATTTAAAACCTCAACATCAGAAAACTGAAAAGGGTAATATTAACCCCTAAGTCCAGCTAGTCAAGGACTGCACTTTCACTAGTTCCTGATGAAAATTACTCTGTAGTAAGTTTTTCTTCATTTTTTGTTCTGACACAGTCCTTTAATTAATACATTTTTACAACCAAAGTAACGAGTTTTCTCTATCATATCTGTCTGATAATATATCTTCCAAGAAAAATGAGATTAATCATTATTTTAAAACATTGGCTTAATGTGGTTTTTATTTCATTTATGAGATCTGCAGAGATAAATCAAAAACACCACCAGTTTCCATCACCCTCCCAGAATGGGATTAATTTACCATAATAAAAATGGATGGGAGCATCAGAAGTGCTCACTCCAAATGTGCTCACAGTGACTAATACCATGAATATGAAAAGCTATCTTAACTGATTCTAAGTTGCAGATAGATCTTGGCAGAAAGGAAGACAGAGGAAATGAATGTAATCACTGCAAAATATGTAAAAATGACAGAGAGAGGAAAGTCTAGACAATGTGAGATGATTGCTGTGCTCTCCAGCTTGGAATGCAAAGCCTGTCTTTTGGTTGTTCTGAGGTTTAAGCTGCCGAACGCACATTGCTCTTCGAACCCATATGGGCAAGCAATTTGCCGTATGTTTTAGTACATGCCACAGGTAGCCAGAGATGTACTACTGCTAATGCTGCAAACAGAAAAAAGCAAGACATGCTGCCCATGTGTCTCTGATAGGTTAACAAGAGAGTGGAGCATTCTAGGCTTGTTTACAAAAAAAAAAGCCCTCTACATGGTAATTTCTCCTTCTCCATGCTTATAGCCAAGCCATGTGAGATTGCCCTGACTTCCAGAATCCTGGCACTAAAGAAATGATCTGAGGCTCTGGGTTGATGCCAAGGTGTCAGCAGTGCATCCAGGCAGCCAAAAGGGCCAATGGTGTCCTGGGGCACATTGGTCACAGCATCACTGGGCAGTCAAGGGAGGCGATTGTTCTGCTCCACATTGCCCTGTGTGACCTCACCTGGAGTCTTGTGTGCAGTGTTGGGCACCTCAATGTAAGAAGGATATAGAGCTGTTAGAGAGAGTCTGGATGAAGGTGTCCAAGATGGTGAAATATCTTGAGGACATGACTTAGATGGAGTGGCTGAAGTCTCTTGGCTTGTTCAGTCTAGAGAAGGGAAGGCTGAGTCAAAATTTGCAACCCAAATGCAATACTAAGATTTTTCCACTCTGCCACATCAATTAAAAATAATAGTATCACAGGCATAACCAGATAATCCTGCTGCTGGTATTAAACAAAGTGCATTAGTACAACACAGAAATGATAATAGGAATATTCTTAGAATAATAATATTCTTAGAAAGAATGAGAAGAATTGGTGCTTGCAGCTGATAATTCTGTAGCACCCACACAGCCTGTGGCTGCCCCGGTCAGAGGAGCATGCTGGCTGGGCTGACTCTCACAACTCTATCCCGAAGGCTCTGGAAATGTTTTCTCAAATAATAACTGCATTTAAGAAGGAGCATCACAGAGAATTTAAAGTCCTGCTGTCTTGCTTGTTGTGTTTTGTCTTTTGGGCGTGTGTTCTGATACCATGAAAGCCTTTGCATTTTTAGAACATAGAACTGCATAGTGCAAGGAGATCTGTGTCTGAAATATGCACTTCGTACCCGTTGCTCCTTGTTTTCTCCACGTGGTTCCTTGTGAAGAGAGAGCCTCAACACTCTTTGTAGCTGCCCTTTAAGCACTGTAATACTGTGGTGAGATCCTGAGCCTTCTATTCTCCAGGGAGAAGAGACCTAACTCCTTTAGTCTTTCCTCATCGGGCAGATGAGGAATGTAGATGGTGTCTTGATCATCTCCTGGACCCTCCTCTGGATCCTCTCCAGCCTGTCTGCAGTGGCATCTAAAGTCAGTAGATGCTTTTTAATGTTCAGTACCACAACCACTACCCTAGCTATCCAATATGCATAATTTTCTTGTACTGCAGTTACAACCATAAGTTTTCTGAAGCTGGGCTGAGTTGAAGTCACAGCTGATGTTAGAACAAGCCAATTCAAAGGCTGAGATCTGGAGAAAAGGCATTGTGGTTCTCAGTATATTTCCCACCTGTGAGCTCCAGGTGCTATATCTGTGTTAGCAATAACTTCAACAAGGCACCAACCTAATCTTCAGTGAGACTCCCCCTTATCTTCATGAGGGAGGATAGATGTTATTTTCAAGCATTAATAAATCTATTTTGTCTTTTATTTCAAGAAAGATTACTGGCCCAGTTAAGAGAATTTGAAAGAAACAAAATATAAAGGTAGTGGCAAAAGCTACTACGCTAGTCCCAGTAGTGCATTCTTTGGCTGTGCATTATTAAGCCAACACAAAGAACATTTCCAGGAATACCATTATGCTGCTGCATAGAGAAAATGTTTCTGATTAGCATGTACTTGATATGCTTGGAAAATTAGTTCTCCTTCAGAAAATTCCAGCAACAAGTGAAACATCTGTTGTTTCCTCCAAGTTATAACAATTACTTTACAATTACTCTTTTGCATACTTTGAATTTCTAATTTTTTATTTTTATTTAGAAAGCCAGGATTTGTGGTGCAACTGGAATTCACAATGTGCACATGTGTGTGGGAAAGAAGAATAGGAAATAATGGCAGTCCCTAACTGTGGCGTTATGTCACCTCAAGGCTAAAATTGTTGGCCATCTACATTATTTGCATTCACTGTATTAATTCCACTCTATACACAATGGGAATTAATCCCATTTCACTACATTCAATGGCTCCTATTTATTCCACGGTTGATGCCAGTGATCCCTATTGTTTGTAGCCACACAATATGCTTTCTGCAGCCAAAACTCCAGCTTCCACCCCCTTCCCACAGTGCGTTGCTTGTGCAGCTGTGGCAGTACCAATGCTCGGGGTATAAACAACACTGAAATAAATGGTGTTAAAAGAAAACCATAAGTGGGTTGGAGTAGCAAACAGCACGGCAGCAAAAATGTGCAGAGGCATTCGGGAGAGGCAGGAATTGCTTAAGCCAGTCTCACAAGTGGTGAAAACAAGTCACAGCAAGCAAGAGCTGTGAAGCACAGAAGGCAAAAGACCGACCAGAGACCTTGTCCCATGATAACATTCACATTCATAGCAGCAGGGATAGGTTCACCTCCTTGTATTCAGTGCAGCTTATCTGCTATCAGGAGTTATTGCTTCAAAAGGTGATGAACAAAGGAGAGGTGAGAAATGCAGGTTAAATATGGTACTTAGCTCTTCCTGCTGTGTTTGCCTGTACAGCATGACTTGCCAGTGACAGCATGACTGCCTGGGGTCACAGCCTGTTATGGAAACAGGGCTACAGATTCAGCCTCCGGGGGTCATTGTAAAGTTATTTCTGTCGTCCACATAGGCTGGATGAGTAAATAACTCACCAAACACACTTAGAAGCAGTCTAATTTAGCACGGGTTTACAAAAGACTGGAGGCAGGACACCTTGCTGAAGGACAGGGGTAAAATGTCCGTGGTTCCCCTCCTGCAAGCTGATGTTTTGTGCTATTTTTATCTGCCCTGCAAACACTTTCAGGCCAGCCAGCAAAGGCCTTTGAGGAGTATCTTTAACTCAGCTGCAAATCTCCAGCCCGAAGACACCATAGGAGACACATGGCAAAGCCTTGTCTCTGCACCCCTACTCCTTTTGAGCACTGGGTAGCCTCAATTCCAGCTGCTGGTGGGACACACATCACAGAGACTGCTCTGCACAGAGATCTTGGCCAAGCAGGGAGGGCTCTCTGCTTCCAGAGGGGTTTCAGAGCTCAATGGCATCACACCTTTACATCTGGCAGCAGCACTGCCATAAGGGATTTGCAAAGTAACAGGAAAAGAGTGAAAACATTACCCCTACAACTCCTTGCCAAAATAGGAACAGTATTTCCCCACGTGTGAGGTCAAGTTCAGAGTTGATCTTACCCATCCTTCAAGTTACTCATAAGACACAGATCTCTCCAGATACACCTGTGTGTCACTCGGGTACAGGCTGTGCATGTTTTGGGTGCTGCTGCTATGCCTGCACAATGCTGCCTGCAGGCTGTGGGGCTGCAGCTGTACAGATGTGGGCAGCTCACCAGGGAGAGATCCGAGTGCTGGTGCAAGACTATGGAAGTCACGTTTGGAAATCTTTCCTAAGAGAAAACAAAACAAAAAAAAACCAAACCAAAAACAACAACAAAAAAATCCTTCCGTCCAATGGCAGCCAAACTAATTACACAGCTGCAGACACTGAAGGTTTCACTGTGGAACAAAACAGTACAGTCAGATTATCTGTCCTAACTAAAGTGGCTAAAAATTTTGCATCTGATTCTATATTACCCACACTCTTTTCCTCTTACACTGAGAAATATCCCAAAGGATCACTAAAATTAGTGTCAAAGATCAACTGAATGAATTCCCCTCTAAAGGTAAATATGACTTTTTAGCAACTGCCAGGGAAGACCTGAGTCAATTTGGCATCTGACTTTTAGACAGCTCAGGCCAAAGAACCCACACAAAGTGGATGACCATGGCTGTAGGTACAGTGAGCAGGGTGTGCAGAGCTGTTGGAGAGTAACCTTTCACCAAGGTCAACATTTACCCCTAGGCTGGTTATCTTTGATCCCAATCAGCACTATTGTAGAGATGGTTTAATGAAATATTTGAGTGCTCCTTCATACACCAAACAACTATTTCACCAAAACTCACTGTTTTAGTGCCATCTTTCACTTAGGTTCCATTTGTTTAACTGCAATTTTCAGTTAGTCAAGTAATTCACTTCCCATTTATTCACAAGCATGAGACAGAGCAAAAGCAGATTTCATTTGATTCATAATCACGTGCCCAGAGACTGGGGTTTGGATTGTGATATAGGCAGGAGGCAGCCAGCTAATTCCTGGCAAATTTCATTACCAATAGGGCCAGGCTCAAGGAGCAGGAGCTGTTTATAAGCACTAGAAGTGAAAAGTTGGTGGGTGTTTAAGAATGCAAGCGTGCCTAAACATAAAGTATTGTAATTCTTAAACAAAGACTGAAGTAATAAATTAAATTAGTAAGAAACGGAGTATTTTTGGGAGCTTGTCCCTAAACTGCATGTGCTTTCCCTTCCTTGAAATGATTAATCAAACACAGGGGGAAAAAACAAAGCAAAATGGACAAATCTTTCTGCAGCATGAGTTTATTTCCTACTGCAGCTCATAAACTTATACTAACTTATACTGGAAAAATTGAATCTGACTAGCCATCTGTGCTGTTTATTTTATGAGAGGTGCTTGTGTCCATACTGAATGTTGTAGCTTCATCTCAAGAGCTAGAAAGGAAATGTCTCTTGATTTCTCTCTCCAAAGAATTCCTTTACTGATAGCAGGAGACATGGCATTACTTGCAGCCCAGAGAATTGACTTTTTATCATGAAAGCAAATCTGCAGAAACTTCAGATTTCTGGAAGTTTGTTTAAAGATGGCAAGGTGTCAGCTGAAGCGTAAAATGATTAAAGAGTGGGAAAAATAGGGAAGAAAAAGGTAAAAACCATAAATTTAAAAAAAATCATATTATTTAATAACACTTTGGGAGAGTTATTTCTAGCATGTTGAAGTAGATATTGACTCTCCAATGTTTAATTTAAACTAACGCTGTACAGGTATTTTACACTTGCATAATTCTGTATTCCATAAGGACCTACATGTGCCAAAGGTACCTGGGGGAAGCTCTCAAATGATGAGCTCACCTGGGCAACCTGACAAACACAGATGGCATCAAACAAATGGGTTTCTTTGCCCTTTCACATTTATTCCTATTGCCACACTGCAAACTTTCCCTGATGAAACCAAGATGGGACTCTCAATCTGACCTGAGCTTTTACACTAATATACAATTAAAATCCATAGTCTTATAGATCTGTTTGTAGATCAAACTCCAGTGTGTCTTTGATATGACAGCACTAAGGCAAGGTCTGCTGATACCTCATTGCCAGCAAGCCCAACCTGCCTTAAACCTGACCCAAGACCGGCCGAAGTGCAGCCCAGCTGCCCAAGCGTCCTGGCTGCTGCGGCAGCAGCCGTGTGCTCCAGCACCAGCCCCAAGCAGAGCCCACTGCCAAGGTGAACTGGGCCAGCTGCAGTGATCTACAGCCACCGGCTGACAAGAGCCTTCAGCCTGCAATATCACCATCCACAGCAAGACCAAGTGACAAGGGAAGAGACTCACAGCTGCAGCCTCCTCTGAATTCTGTAGTTTTCTGTTACTATCCCTGAACTGTCCATTTCAACTTCTGCCCTGTCTCAGTCTTAATCAGGGGAAGCAGCAGCACACTACAGGGAAGATCTTGGTGTCCCTTTTCTGCTGAAAAGTCCTCACATGAAGGCCTTTCTCAAGGCTGTCTGTCTAGGGAACATGCATGACACACCAGACTCGAAGTTAGCAGTGACTGACTGGTAGAGACAGTAAGGGAGAAATCTTACCTCCACCAAGCCCCAGGCAATGCTGGGCTCACAAGTTGTATTTAATAATGCAGATATCGAAGTCTGACAGCAGAACTGTCACCAGAAGTGGGTGAGCAGTTACAGGTATCAGAAGTATCACACACCCTTTCTTTCCTGAGTTACCCCTCTCACAAACTGTCCATAGCAACCTCAGACATTTCTCCCCTTTCTGAGACAGCTCTGGTCGCTACCACCAGTGGGATCTACCTGCTCAATGAGGAAGGCAACAGCCAAAAGGAACAGACGAAATGAGCAGAGAAGACAGACACTACCACAAACACCTTTATCAGCCCAGTCAGCAACACCGGCAGTACAGGTATCTCGAGGTGTTTTGCAGCCAGACACTCCCCAAGGCCAAGTACAACTGCCAGAACTGTCCTGGATGAATCCCCCTCATACAGGGACTTCAAAGGACAGGTGCAGGCTCTGTCCATCACCAGTGACAACATGATGGTGATTTTCAGGAAAAGGAAGTGTCAGCAAAGCAGGATCCTAACAACCCAGCAGAGACTCACTACATTTCCTAAGACTGAAGGTACAAAGGCAGTATTCAGGAGGAAAGCCACAGTACGAGTGAAGGCTCGTTGTGGGGTTTTTTAAAAACAAAATAAACAACATGGGCACCTTCTCAAGATGATTTCCTCAGCTGTCTTGCAAGAATTACATTGGAAAAGATGCCTGCTTTCCCCATACAGTTTGTCAGCTGCTATTTATGACTAAAAGATTTGCTTCCCCATCTCCTGCACCACTACAGATATATTTTGTGCAGTCATGCAATAAAAATGAGATTGCTTTATGGACTAAGAACCAAGAATCATGCATTCCTCCTTCAAAGTCCTCTCTTACATTCTGGCAAATTCACTACTGAGAAATTGGTACCAAAAGTCTACCTAACAAGGCAGCAGTGGGTAGACCAGCAGTACTAAGAGCCTTTTTCCTCCTTTTCCCTCCAACAGGCAAGTTGGATGCCTTGGGGTTTGCAGCACCCAGTAAAGGCAACAGCAGCAGCCCACTATCACTATCTGTAAAAAAAGATAATTCTCTCTACTGTTTGATGCTGGGTGCCAAAGATGGATCTTTGAAATTTGAACCAGTAACATCCTTCACTATTACCTGGAATCAAATATGCTTGCAGTCCAGAGAAGTTTTTGGAAGTTACAAAATTTGGTAGCTACCAAAGGGTTTTAAATGTCCCATCCCTAGAAGGTAACATGAAGAACTAACCAAATTATTAAAGTATCTTTCTGCACTTCGCCTGTACTTTAACTTGCGTTGTTCTATTCTGGCACATACCAGCTGATGTAACATTGTAACTACAAGGAAAGGGTTGTAAAATTATTTTTACTTTTTACAATACACATAATCTGCACATTGGAAGGCTCACTGGAGTCTACCAGAGATAGTAAGCTTACAAGTAGGTTTGCATAGTATATTAAGCAAGAAGCACACAGATAAAACCTTTTTAAAAAATCACTGCTCTGGTTTCCTGAAAGAACTTGTGTTCCTTCAGATTCCAAACGTGGCACTCAGGAGGAAACATGTAAATTTAGCTCCATGCTATGAGCTGTAGAAATACAGCTCTCTCTCTTTAGGACATATCTGGATTTCCCAGTCGTACCACCCAGTGTAAGACAGAGGACACACTCTGCATGTGCTGAGCTTGTGCCTGAACACCGACAGCTGCTTAGATTCCATGCACAATTTTCTACTGGATGGGATGGTTTTGAGGCCAGAATTGAAGAAAATGAAACATAATCTGAAGCAAGATAAAAAGAAACAGTGCACTGGTCAGGTCCTATCACCTTCAGCTCTGTAACTATTTTGGAAAGTATTTAGACATAGACGGGGTCTGGACGAAGGAAACCTGCACAATGTGCAACATTTTCAGGAACAAGCTTAGAAAGCACAAATGAACACAGTGTAACCTACCACCCAGCTATCCGTGGTCACAGGGATACTGCTCACTAGCAGAACACGTTTAAAGTCCAAAGACCACATCGTAGAAAATCCCAAACGAAGCTAATTAAAATGGGGTTTGAGAACTCTTAATAGAACAGTTTTCTGTTATAAAATACCTCACTAATCAGTAAACAAATAAAATACATAAGTTATCACATTCTTTCTGTCCAAATATTGCACATTATTGAAACTTTTCACTTTGATTTCAGTAAGTACTTTAGTTCATTTGTATATTGATTTTTACATGGAAACGTATCTTGTGACAGCAACAAGGTGATTAAAATTGTTCCTTTAAATCCTGGTGAAATAGGACTGAATTTTGGTTTAATATTTTGCAAACAGAAATGGTTATTTGGATCCCACGTCCAGTGGTCTTAATAAAATTTAACTCTTTTGCATAACTAGAAGTGTCTGAAGGTTTGTGTTCCTGCAATGAAGTGCAATTCTGACAACCATCATTTGCATTCCGTGCACAGGTTTCTCTCCCAAACATGCTTTAATTTAAATAGAATATATGGATTTAAATCAAAACAGGAAGACACAGAAATATGCTGGATGTTACCAAGAGATATAGCTCACTGCATTGGATTTTTTCTTTTTTACCATCAACCATAGAAAGCTTTATTCCAAGCCTGACCACACGTTCAGTTACAAAACACGTGGCAAAAAATAACAGTTAACACGCAAGATCTGCCATATTTCTACTTGCCTCTATTCTTATACTGGACTTTCCACATTGAGGGATGGAGAATAAACCTCTCTCATTTTTAACATAATGAATATACCTAAGGGTAGCAAATAAAGGTTTTTATTATTTTTAATTTCATTTCACAAATGTTTTACGTTCCCCAAGCCGCCGTTTGTTAGTGCAACAATCCAGCACAGTGCCAGTTGCTGAGGTATATATGGTTAAACTAATTTCACCTTCAACCCAAACCGCAGTGTTTTCTCTCCCTCCTTTCTTTTTAAAAGTAATGAAAGCCTTATATTCACTATTTCACATTTCTAAAAATAATTCCACTCTTTAGAATGGTTTTGTAATAATGACAGGCTGTAAAAAGCAACAGCCTTATCTTTTATCACCCATAGAACTCCTGCTGTTCTTTTTTTTTTTTAAATATATTTTGTGCAAAATTAAGTTCTGTGTAGGTCTGTACCATAATTTGGAAAAAACTGTGTATAAAACATACTTAATTTTTAAAAACAATCCCAACATCAAACAACAGAGAAAGGAGAAACAGATCAGAGGCAGTTGAAGTTTTCACATGAGAAACTAAATATAGTATGTTCTTAAAGCTCCAGTAATACATTCTTCCAAAAACCAGAATGCACTTTGGTCATTATTAAACATTAGTACAGAGGCAAATAAAATACAAAATGCTTGTTTGTGTTGCTTTATATATAAAAATATTTTTATACCACATTAAGTTTAAGACTCAACACTTCAAATCTTTCAAGATTCTGAAGATTAGCAAACATAGTGCAATGTCCAGACTCTTGTCACCAAATTACTTGCTATTTTTCAATATGAAGCCAGTATTTTAGAAACATAAACTGTAAGAATACTTGCGCCTGGTGATATTAATCCTCCCAAAATAATTTGTAGAAGGAAAGTTTGTTCCAGGTAAGTTAATTCAACAGGGATGGAGAAGTATTTTGTCACACTGAAGAACCACAAGTCAATATGACTGGTCCATGTGGGAGGCAGGGATAAAAGGCAGAGGGAGAGGTGTGGGAAACCCCAGTGGAAAGCACTAGGGAATGACACCTGCTGGCGAGGAATGGGAGATATGTGAAGACACAAGCCTGCCAAATACCAGGCTTTGTGAGCTCTGCTGCTCACCAGGGCAACTTGTTCTTTTTGTTTAACTGTTCTTAAACTTCCATGTGGTATGAATGGCATATACTATAGTGTACAAGAGGAGAGCATCTATCTATCTTTTGCTCAGACATTCAAAGCATTCCTTTCACCAGTAAATAATTCGCTTGTTTAAATATTCAACTTCAACATATAATACATACTGCTCCATAGTTCACCATAATATATTCCAATTAATAAACATTTATATGTATAAAGTTTCTCATTAAAAGTAACAATAAAAAGTGCACATGCACAGTCAGAGCTGCGCAGAACAGCCCAGTATTTCAAATAAATACAATATTTAATTTTTATCAAAATATCATACAGCATGGTAACTATTTACAATTATTGCTCTAATAAGTGTGTTATCAAAGAACACCTCTTGACTTCTTCTGTAATAGCTTTTTAACATCCCAGGATATTTAAACTGCAGCCTCTATGAGTTTAGGTCCTGGAATTACTCAAAGTATTAGAAATTCCCACTTGTTTCTAAAAGTAATATAAAACATTTCTGCTACCTGTCCTACTGTATTGTCAGCACTTTATTTTTTGAATATGTCTCACTTTTCTATTGCAACCAAACATCTACTGATGTTATGTCATCCTCATAAATGATTGGTGCAAATGAAATATTCTAAGCAATTTTACCACACTATCAAATATCAAATGACTTCCGTACAGTGTTACTGTAACTAAAAATGTTCAGCATTGGCTTCAGCTTTATTAACAGATAGAGCAATTTAGTGTAATTGATTTTCAGGATTTCAAGCTCTCAGACACACAGATTTTGACCCTTCCTAAATCTGACCCTTTCCAAAACTAAGCAAGTAAGTTTGAAAATAAAATATAAATGTCCACTAAAATGAACATAAACCAGGGAGAAGATGAAATAAATACAAAGATTGCACAAGTCAGATGTAAACACTTCAGTTTTCCAAATGACATCCTTGAAGAGGTTGTAGCTGCTGAAATACAGATTCAGTGGCTGTTGTGAGGCAGTTTTGTCCATCAATGAGCTTTTCTGTAACACTGTGTTATTTCATCTTCTTTCTATACTGTCAAGATTTGATCTTCCAGAGCTGAAAAATTAGAGCAGTACATCAATTTATTTCTCAAATTATTTCTGTTTACCAGAACTGCAATACCACCACATGGTTTTTCTTATTGCATTTGTTGCATATTCTATGATAAGCAAAATACATTTTACATCCATTCACCTCTAAAAGGAAAAAAGACAGGTAGATGTAGGCAAACTCAATGGCCAGTCAAGGACTTTGTACAACTACAACCTTGTGGAAAGTAATGTGCCTCATAACCTGAATCTTGAAATAGTTTCCAGAGTCTGTAGTTCAGAGGGGGTCAGAGAGAAGGATCCAAGGGGACAGTCCTTCAGCCATGACAAAGTAACACAGTGTAGGACTGGTCACAGCAACCCCATATCCAGTGTAATACTTCACTGCAGTGCAAGACAAGGATAGCCTGCTCTGTCCTCATCCCTTAAAGAGCTACAGAGACAGCAGGGAGGAATTAAAGAGAGAAATCAAACCTGGGATATGAAGAAAAGTTTAAAAAGTTCTTGTATTTATGTGTACAAATGTCTCCGTATTTATGTCTAAGAATTCCTCTAATAAGTGTCCTAAATGAAGTTACAAAGCCACAAAAACGAAAAAAAAAAATGTTTAAAGGGCTGCTCTGACAAATACATCATTATTCTTCTGATACAGCTTTCATTTAATAACCATTTTCAAACAATAAATCTAGTTGATACAGTTAAGAATTAACTGCACTACAATGTGTGATCCACCTACCACCACACGGTGAAAAAAGGATGCTTCTCAAGTATTTACCTTTAGATTAAATCCAAGCAAGTCACTGATGACACCAGAAACAGCTGACAGGATGACAACTTGGGTGATGTTATAAAGCAGTGGATTCATGGTAAGCCCATATAACCTAAAGGGACTGTCCAGTTCCTTTTAAAACAAAACAACAGCATTGTTAAAAAGCAGAAATTACACAAAGGGGGTTTTGTTCACACTTCTATTGAGCTATATTAGATAGTTTAGGAAGCCTTCAAGTCCCAGTGGAGTAAAATATTCTCCTATTATTCTGCATATAAAAAACAATGTGCAAGAAAATATCCATTACATTAACTGTTGACTGATGGTGTCCAAATTACCCTTCAAAATATTGGAGGCTACACATCTGCAGCATCGACCAACTTGCTCACAAAGTTAAGAAAATAGAGAGGTAGGTGCCATCATTTTAGAATTCTTTATAATTTTCCAGAAATCACTTTCAGTGTTAAAAGAGCTGACAGACAGCAGAACCACAAAAAAATTAGAAACATTTTTAATAATGACAGAATGGCACCTCACAACTATGAAAAATTGACAAAAATGTCTTTCATATTGCAACTCCCTTCCTTTTCCATTCATTTTGAGACTAATTACTGATCAACATAGCCAGAATAGGATGATAAAGAAAAAAAATACTAATAATAATCATGTGACTGCCAATATTTTTTTTTTTTAATTGGAATGAACAAAAAATTAGCCCAAATTAACCTGCAACAAAACTAGAACAAAGAGACTATTTCACCAATTTTCCATTACTGGTGTATGAATATAGTCACCCAAACTTTTCTGGCCTAGAAATACATCAAATAAAGGAAGGAAAAAAGAGTTTTAAATTATAAGACTGGATTATATAAAGTCAACCAACTATACCTGCTTAGGTCATTTGTATTTTCTAGCTTTAAATTCATCTTCATCCCTTCTCCTGCATTACATTCTGGGCCTTGAAAAAGGCCTTATAAACCCTTTTTTAATAAAGAAGAATTTCAAAGCTCTGACTCCTCTTTCAAAAGAGGTGAAATAAGAAGGAACAACCTTTTCATTTAGATGTAATGTGGTATAAAACTCTGCTGCAAATACAAAAGATACAAAAGACATGATTCTGAGAAGGACAGCAGAGAAATTCTTTAAGGAAAAAGTTTTTAGATTTTGGATTCATCTTCCCAATTTTGTGAGTAAGAAAATAGGAAGAATATTCAACATACTCTAGTCTTTAATAAAAGCTTAAAGATCAAAAATGTCCAAAATCAAATCTAAAAAAACCCTGAATCCATTTAGCTACTGGGCATTAAATACATAATTGCACTGATCACTACCAAGACTTTATTTAAAGCTCGTAGTAGGTGGCTTAGAAATCTCACTTTTGGGCACGTTCTCTCAGTAGCTAAGTGATGGTCTGAGTCTGAGATTTGTGCCACAAAAGCCAAGTCCCCTGTTGGAAAGGCTGTCAGGCACTTCTGGCAAGAGCAAAACGTGAACACTTTTTCCAAAACACTGATGAGAGCATGAAAAAAACAGACCAGGGGTTGATCAGCATCCAACCTCCCCACGTTCTGACAGCACACAAACACTTCAGCTCATGAGATAATACCCTGAACCTGTTGGGCTTTGTCTATTTTACTTGTCCAGTCTCTCCTTGAATCCAGATAATCTTTCTGTATCCACAATGTCCTTTGACCATCTGATGCAGAGAGAACACTTCCTTTTGTTTGCTCCAAACCCAGGTCCTAAAAGCTTTGTGGTCCCTTATTCTCACACCAGAAGATAGTCACTGACTTGGTCAGGCTCTCCTTATTGCTGCAGCATAACTCTCAAGTTCTTGCCTTGTCAGCTCTGACTCCATCCGTCCTCTCATGGAAAGTGCTCCGTATTTCTTCTGAGGGAACCACCACACACTTTGCTCAAGGTGTGCTGGTGGCGGGAATTATTCATCTAACTAGAAGAAATACTCTCATCTCATACTGGCTGGCTAAATTCAACCAAGTTTAAGCTTCATTTTAAGAACTGCTCTTTGACACACAGGAATCAACAGGCTGAGTGACCAGAACTCAGTGTGTGGTAGAATGAGGCCACAAATTAAATCACAACTGTACTGACACTCAAAATAGACAATAAAATGGCATCATTTCTTTCCCAAGGGTTCATCTTCCTGTCCACGCTGAAGTACCTTCTCTCACACTGCTAGGATACTGTTAAAGAATAAAACTGACTGTATGTAATAATAATTTGCAATTCACAATGATAGCAATGTAACAGACTGCAGTGTATGCACAAGCAGCATCACTGGAAAGAGATGCAGAGCAGATTTAAACCAAAGCACACTCTACTGCCTGTACTAGTAACACAAGTGACTCTTTAACCAATCTATTCTGCTTCTTTGTTACATGTAATATGGGAATAATATTTTAATTCTTACCTTCAATAACTTAGTAGCAAGTTTTAAAACATTGTTCACTAGTGTCAGTTCCTCCTTCTTATTAGGCTTTTTCTCCATTTTCAAGTACAAGTTTATCTGATTTAAAACAAAAATACAAGTATCACCACTTACACAGAATTTAAAGGAATTAATTTGGAAATATTTAATATTTCAACAAAGTGATTATTCAGCAGCCATATGACAAAACTGCAATGACATTTCCACAAGCAAGTAAATTTTTTGTTTCCTTTTTAATATTTAAGAACAAGAACTGGTTCAGCACCATAGGAAAACACAATTCATTATGATATAACAAATTAGATTTGACAGTATTATAGCACCAACTTTAAAATTTAGTCTGATCTATAAATTAGGCAAGAAAAACCACCACATATATGTAAGGTTTACATGCTTTTTCTTCCTCCTTCAACAATTGCCTGAGGTTTGCCAATTCATGCCCAGAAGGTAGACCTAACAGGCAGGCCTTACAGGGCTTAATATCTCCAAAAGTTATTGAACAGACTGAAATGCTAAAACATAATTCTGCTAAAGTGTAATTTCTTTTAAAAGATTCTAGTATAATTTAGTACTTCATAAGCACCTTGAGTGCAGAAAAATCAATCTTTCCAGTGCCTTGAAATATTTGAAAAATTATTAAACTCTTCATTGCTGTAAAAGAACAGTATATTGAACATTTCAATACTTCTGTGATGCATACTTTTTAGGTCATTATTTCTGACAGAGTTAAGGGTATAAATTAGCTCTCTTTTGGCCTTCGAGCTATTTTGAAACATCAGTTTTCATTCTCAAACAATCTATTTTTGATATCCTAGACTAGAATAGAGCTAGGTATTTTTCATTTCTATTGCATAACAAAAGCTAATCAAAGAAAAAAATACCTTGAAAAGTCATCAAACTTTTATTTTAGAATGATAACCTTGAAAATAAAAAATGAACAATTTAGCAGTGTGCTGAAATAGTCCTTCAGGTGACACCAAGCTAGGAAGTGATGCTGTAAGATGTCACCTTCAGGTGACACCAAGGAGGTGATGCTCTATGATGCTATGACGTATGTAACCACCTTGTTGTAAGGTGGGTATTGAAGAGAGGGCCACAGACATCTACACAAAGTAACTGAGTATTATCAGAGCTCCCTAAAAAGGCCACTGTAAGTTCTTACACAGGCTAAAAACAGAAACCTATGCTCAATATATTCCAAGGCATATTAAACTCCTAAACTATCAATTGCATTTTAAAGTAAAATTATGCTTTCAGAGGTGAAGAGATCCCAATCTTTAAAACAAAACTACTGATTTCAACAATTCAAGGTTTATAGGCAGGACTAAACAAAAATAATGGCTCTAATCAGCAACTCTGAAAACCCTAGGAATGTTCAAATCTCTTTTAAGAGCTATTATGATTTCCATAATTTCAATAAAAACTTTGCATCAGGAGAGGAGTTTGAATGTGTACATGCACAGCCATCTACCAAAGCTATTTTGAGACTCAAAACTGACAAAACAACAACTATGGTCAGGCCATACATTCTATTTTGCTCAACAAATTTACAAGACCAATAAAAACAATTTCAGGACTTGAAAAATTACAGGCAAACAGCATACAGTCAAAAAATGTAAAACAATTCATCTTTTAGTTTCCCATCATGACTCTTCTCACTAAGCCTAATAACTGTAGTGTGTTATTTTCCAGGACACTGATTCAGACATATTTGTTTAGATAAAGTGAGGGTCAGTCAATAGTTTGGGCTCGACCTCTCATGAAAAGCCAAAATGTCAGACTTGCATGAGTCTGTCTCAAGAACACTGTAAATATGCTCTAGGATGCAGCTCTAGTAAATGAGACCAGTCCAAAGTAAGTTCTACCCAGGGTGAAGTGTACCTTTTTCATTTTCTGAGAAACAAATCCGAATTCTCTTTTGGTTTTCTTTTCATAAAGTTCTCGGGCATTTTTGAGGAAAACAACTTATAAGAGGATAAGCTGGATTCAATACAAAGATATGCGTTCTGTTAGATGTTCAATTATATCAAATGACATACACTGGTACCTCTAAGTCCACTCACCTGAAACTGGGACGAAGTCACACATTTATCTCAGAAACTGAACTTTAGGTTGCAAAGTGTTGTTTCACTTCACCATAATTAACGCCCTAATCCAAACTACTTTAATAAATCTAAAAGGCCTGAGACCTACCAGACGAATTACTTGTTTAGATATAATAATACATGTCTATACATATTCTCACCTGCTCAGTAAGTAATATTGAGGTATTGCTGTACTTTTTACTTGTTTCAGATCCAAGAGTAACAAATCTTAAGAGAAAAAGAGTTAGTGAAATGCACCAAATTACGAGTTCCCAATTGTAGTGACAATCAAGGAAGATCTCATGCATGTGAAGTAGCTGAAAACAAACAAACAAACAAATTAATTTGAAGTAATTATTACATTGCAATACACGAAAAGTTACATATCTCCACAACTCCAAGAAATATTTCCCAGTAATAAATATCCAGAAGGCTTTTAGGCATATGAAATTTTTGAACCATAACTCTAAATCAATACTGTATCAAAGATATGAGGTTTGAGAAAAGTTATGTTCTGAGAGGTTCAATCAGAATTCAGACTCCTTTTTTTTTCATATTCCTAAAGCAATAGAAAAAATACACTCTAAGACAATTTTAAACTCATGCTCAAACTTGCAAAGGCACTACATGGTATACAGAATGAAATACAGTCTCAAATTTACAAAATTTTATAAAAGATTTACTACTAAATTCTTAATAAAATACTTATAGTTAGCTACCAGGCAAACACAATAGCATTAATTAGCAAAGAAACTGGAAAGATAATACAACCAGAAGCCATTCAGAAGTTCCCCTGTATTTTGAAACACAAGCTCCAAGACAAATCTGAAGCAGTAGGAATCTTCTTTAACACAGATTTGCTTGCTGAAAGATTTTCCACTAGAGGGCAGGCAAATAAAGCCAACAAGCTTGTTTCTCACAAAAAGCATCAACCAAGGTCAATTTCAGTTGTCTTTGCAAAAGTGTGTTTTGATGCAAAATTTTATGAAGAAGGAAAAAAAAAAGTGTTCAAAAAACCACAATGAAAAATGAAAGAAGACACAGATTTAAAAAATAATAATGATATCATAGAATCACAGAATATCCTGAGTTGGGAGGGACCCATTGCACAGAAAAACCCCAAGAATCACATTGTCCCAAGTGCAAAATCCACCATTTGTACTTGTTAAACTCCACACCATTGGTGATCGCTCAGACCTCTAATTTGTTGCTACAAATAAGTTTCTTTAGCTATTGCAGAAAAATAATCTAAGTAGATGAAATGAACAATATAAAATGGAGCTCCATCTTCTGAAAAGCTGTAACAGCTATTACTGGTTTTTCACTGTGGTCTTATAACTTACTAGAAATCACCATGCAAAAGGCACTCAAAACTGTTTTTAAAACTCTTTAAGTCACGGCTGTTTCCACACAAGTAGGATTTCCTCACCTGTGCACAACAGATAAACACAACTGAGATAGTCAGTAGGAAGGCAGATGAAACTATTACATCAACAGAGCGCTGAGGACCTCGACGCTGAAAATACAGGATATGCACATACGTGAGTGAAAACCCACCCAGTCAGCACTGATACTTAGCATAACTACTTCGAATCACACTGTTCTTCACTGTTCAGTTGGGTCAGTTCCCTATGCACCTGCCTCTGACTGCTTTTTGTTAGCCATATTATTATACAAATGTTCCTGGTGGCATAAAAAAAGGTGGAATATATAGATGTGGTTGTGAGGAAAGAAGGAAAGGCATTCTCTCCACAACAATACAACTGTAAGCAGAAATTTAAAACATTAAAGCTATGTTCTATTATCCCAGTGGTGTTATCCATCTTTTACCCCACCCAGCACCACACTAAATTTTGCGTGCTGATGGTTCCTGTGTTCCACACTCTCCAGCCTCCACACCATAACCCCTTAATGTTTGCATAAACCTTTCCCTACTTCTAAAAAGTACTTACAGCAGATTTTAGGGATCAGAATGCTTTACATGTAATACTTGGGCATAATTTCCAGCTTCACCTGGCACATATACACCCACAGCACAAATATACACATAAGCTGGCTTGCTTTACAAATTCCTTGTGTTAATGACACAACTGACAGGACTCTTACAATGAGATACTGTCAGTATTAGACCACAAGTGGTCACTTTTCACCCAACATATTCACCCAAGAGACTTTTCTGCTGGCATTACTAAGACAAGACTCCAACTCTGAACACTCATACTTTCATCCAAGGTGAAAACCAAACATTAACTTTCTCACAATCTGTCTGCCTGCAGACACTGCTGGTCCAGAGTCACTAAAATGAAGCATATACGAGGCATAAGCACCAATAGTAAGGGCACGGGAGAAAACACTCAGACTACACCACCAACCTTTCATCAGCAGCATAGGAGATATGTTATGTTAAACTATAAATAAACATTATTTTAAAACGTTTAAAATGTATTAAATGTATTACCTTATTAAAGCAAAAATAACTATTATTTTACCTTTAGATAGGACCTAAGAGAAAGCCACATTTTTATATTCTGTACTTTCTTCAAGCGAAAGTGAGGAACCTCTGATTTTCTTGCCCTTCTGGCAGATGTTAGATGACCAAAAAGTTTGGCAAAAAGTAGCCTCTGCAGAGAAGAAAAAAAAAAAATTAACTGTTAATTGATTTTCAAAGGTACTAATAAAAAAAATGGAGAAAAGGCTTCACTTAATAGGTCAAAGAAATGCACAATGTACCAATGTAAATTAAGATATGTTAGTATAAAGCAGAAATAAGTGTAGCATATTATTAAAAAGAATAAATACACTAAAACATTTTAAAAGTCTCAATATTCTAATGATAAAATCTAGCTACACTTCGAGTTACTTTCTTCAAATTTTAGACAATGTATCTGCTGTGCTCTTGAAATTGTGGGGGGGAAAAAAAAATCAAAGCTGCCAATTATTTGCGTTAGAGCACACCTACGTCACAGGAGTTCCTTTCAACAGAAATCATTATTAGAAGCAACTTAATTCTATTCTACTGTATTACATTACATCTGTTGAATACAAATTGAAAATAGAAAGTATAAAATTGTTTCTCTGGCAGACCAGTAAGTATCTATATTCTGCAGCTAGTAAGGCTGCTCCCTTAAAAGTGTGAATTGCAATAACAGGCAATAAAAGAACAGGTGGATTACTTCCAACAGCAGCTCTCACAACATCCGGCCACAGAACTGATCTAACAAGGAAGCAGGCAGGGCCTTGGCCAGGGATGGTCCCAGCCCTGGAAGTGTTCAAGGACAGGCTGGATGGGGCTTTGAGCAACCTGATCCAGTGAAAGGTATACCTGTCCACAGCACGGGGTTGGAAAAAGATGATCTTTGAAGTCCCTTCCAATCCAAATCATTCTATGATTCTATGACTAAGAATAAAGGTTTTAAATGCAACACACTGGTTGAATACACTGGAAATTTATAGAATTCTTGTCCTGAAACTACTTCTCCTCTTGGAGACCTGAGACAAACTGGGACATGACTAAGTATTGGGTTAATGCATTGAGACTGTTTTCCCTCAGAAATTGTCTCCATGAAAAAAAAACCCCGAAAGTGTTTAGCTACAGAGACTTCAGTCCATTGCAACTGAGTCATCTCCTAAAGTGTAAGCCCACTGAAGTGTTTGTCACCACTGATCTATGACTCATAGTGTGCTGAAGAAAAGTTTAAAATATCCCCGAAGTCAAAAAATACAAACATTAAACCCTGTTTTGCTTTGGATGAAGCCTCTTGGTTTGCTGTGCGTACCTGTTTATATGTTCTCTCTGCTACACAGAGCAGAAAAAAGAAAATCCACACTAGAGACACCCGGACCACAAAACTTATAATAACCATGGAGAGAACCAGAACATCTCCACCTGATCCAAACGCAGTCATGCAAAGTTCAGTGGCAGAATTTGTAGTTAGTTGTTCTAAATCTTTAGCTTGGGAAAGTCGAAAGACAAAGGGCATTAAACCCAAGATTAAAGATATGACATTTCCAAAAATCTGATAACCAATTCCTGGTATATAGCTGTTCACCTAAAAAAGAAAACAGGGTATATATTTAATTTTGAAATGAATTTGACATTAATTCAATAAATAAAATATTAATTGTTTTGTCTTATAACAAAGAACACTTTATAATCTGATAAGTTATATGAAAACTTCCAGCATCTCCACACTTTACTATTAAGAGAAAGGAAGTCCTCAGAGAGCACTTAATGCACAGGTATCAAGTAAGACATAATTTAAAAACTCAACAACAAAATATCACATTTAAACTCTGGTGCATATTCCTGAATTAAAAATTCACTGAATGCTGAATTAGTCAAGTGTGCCAATCAGATTGTGCTGCTTAGATCCTGCACGTTGCTCCTATTTGTGTTTTGGTTTAGGTTGTATCTTTTTTAGTGGAATCAAAGTGTTTACAGCACAGACAGGACTGGAGTCCCACTGTGCTCACTACGGCTTTGCTACGTTTGCCTCTGCTGTGGACTGCACCCAAACCTGTGAGGTCTCTGAGCCAGGTAGACATCAGAACTAGGTTTGTGAATATGCTGCTTTTTAACCAGTTGGAGATAGTATCAACTTGTCAAAACTAGTGAGAGTTTTCGTAAGCTATGCTAGGATTTTATTTTCAACTCTATCAAATACCCACGTTGTCTATATTGAAGAAAGAGCACAACGTCAATTAAATGCATTTCCAACTGTTTCCTGAAGAGGAGTACTAAGAAAAAGGAGGGAGGACTAGTGAGACATCCCACTCATCCTCTTAAATGTGTGCTTCCTAAAGAGGAAAGCTTTCTTTTCCAATCCTAGCTTTAGCATCCAGATACTCAGATCTGTATATTCCTAACCTAATGCATTACTTGTTCATTGAAATCAAGGAGATAAATACAAATATTCACAGTATGTATCACTTTATACCAATAAAACAGAGGTTGGCTATTATGAGCAAGCACCTAACAATGCAAACACATTTTATTGTCCCAACACTCAAGATTTGGTAGCTCTTTAATCTGCTACTAACAAGTAAATCAGAGCAATGTAAGCCGTAGAACAATAATGTGAATAGCAGATACTTTAAAACAAAAACCCAAACAACATCAAATAAACAAATAAAAAACCCACAACCAACCAAAACAAAACGAAAAAAAATCCTAACCATAAAACAAGCTTATTTTTGGTAGTGCTTAGACTTCTGAATACAGTACTTGCATAAAATAAAATAAATACTCACTCTGTTCATTATCATACCACTGATTTCAAGCACAGACATATCTGCTTTCTTGCAGTCATTACCCTCCCATACAATTGCACTTATTTTTTCTAGTCCTGGATTCAAACTGTGGATCCAAGGCAAATGACTCTGGGAAAGACAAGGAATATATTCCATCAGAATTAAAAATCTGTTGTCATGTCAATATGCCTTTGTGAACAATATACTAACAAAAACCAAAACAAAAGCAACAAAAAAACCCCTCCAAAAACACCCACCAAAACAATCTTTAGATTGAAACAAATATTGTTATATAGCATTTACTTCTACTATATGCTAAGCTCATTCCTAAAAATCATCCCCTTCTTTTCCAAGAAACAGCTGTGCATACAGAGATCTCTCCTTCTTCATACTCCATTTTCTAATAGTGATGAGTTACTGTAATTAGGGATTTATTGGTTTCTTTGTCAAGCATAACAAAGAAGAAAGAAATATGAAAATGAAGTTCTACTTATAAGTAATTTTAATTCTTAATTAAGACACATTTAATGGATTTTTTTAATTATTTTTTTTTTCTCCCTAACATTCCGAAAAGCACTCTTCTCAGGAAATAACTATTTTTTTAATATGCTCATAATGATACTTGCGTCCTTTACAATCCTTGTTTTGGATAAAGACCTCCCCCATTCAAAGTGGATCCGGCCAGACTCAGAGAGCAGTAGGTGTCTAATCAACACCCTCTGCTACAAGAGCCAAGCAATCCCAGGCTAATCTACTGCGTGCACTGAGGGCTCAGGGATCTTTATCTCAAACCACAGAGCCAAGTGAGAACTGAAGGACATGGCAAAATGTTGAGGTGACAAGTTCTGCTGTGCCATTTCCTGACTTTCCTCAGCCCTGTCTCTCTCCTCTCCTCTCCCATTCAGGTGATTAAAATTGCTCTTCAGCTTTAGTCATCTGGCAGCATGTGCGTCACACTGCTGGAAGTGGTGGTGCTGGCAGGGGCAAGGGCATGATATTTTTAGATTTTAATTTATCATTGATTAAAAGTAAAGTTTTGTTTGGTTTTTATTTTATTGCTTGCTTTAACAGTATTTATCTGAAATCTTTGTAATCTGCTGAGTACTCAATAATCTCCCTTTTTATTTCCATTGAATGAAAAAAAAATGATTTATAATATTAAAACAGCGTAAATATTTGTTGCAGGATTTTCTTAAGCATAAATTTCCAAGTTCTCCCTCTAGAGGGAGCATCAACACCAGGAGCTGAAACTCAAAAATTTACAGGCTGCAATTAAATAGAAAAGTCCTCAACTGGTCAAGTCAATATAAATCCTCAAATCAATATATATATACTGCAATTCAACTCACTACTCCAAGGCTTATGTTCTAGTATTTTATGGAATGCAAGCAAGAACTAAAAATAAAAACACAAAGACTGCACGAAATCCAAACTGCTATTATTAACTTCAAGGTCAAAAAAATTGTAACTGAATAGAATTTAGACATATATCATACACTCATGACATCATACCCATATACGTACATATAACACTGGATATGTATGTTATCTTTCTGTTTGCTTTCCTTATATATACATTTTTATATAAGCAAACAGATGTCTGACAACTGCTTGTAAAAAGCAGTATCACTAGAGGAAAAAAAAAGGGTGAGTGAATACCCCTTCCAAAACCAAAACAACAAGAAATTAAACTAAATAAAAACAAAAACAAAGGAAAAAACAAACAACAAACCCCCAAAACAGAAAAATAAACAACCAAACAGAACCACCCATCACAGAGGAAACTTACATCAATCAGCACTTGCCCTAAATTAGAATTAAGATTCAAACACTCAAATATTCTATAGGCTATTTTGATATATTGCCATACCCTCTTCATCTGACAAATTAATGACTAACAGAAATCAGGCTTTCCTTGTTTTAATTCTATAAAATCACTTTAGCTTTGTTACTTCCACCTACTACTGTTCTTTCCCCGGGGCCTCCTGTGACATACGATCAAACAGGTGACACTGAACTTGTGTGTGGTGTAAAACACCCAAATCGGTGGATACCGACCTGATGGAATGGGTCATCTCTGTATTCCTTCTTCACACACGGATTCACTTGAGGGCTTTCCACGTCCGTCTCACTGGTACAGGACGAGTGGCACTCGGCACAGTGCAAGAGGTCCTCCCACAGCACATCTTCGGTCTCCGACTCCGGCCTCGCACTCTCGGAGTCTTGTCTGGAGCTTGAGCACCGAGAACTGCAGCTCGTACCTGATTTAGGTGTATCCTGAAAACGAAATATGCACTGGAATTAGTGCACCTTTTTCATTCTACATCATTTCCTGGCAGAACAGTTGTAAAGCTCAAATTAGCAAACCTGCATTTATCTGCATTTTTATGTTCCAATCCATTATCTTTCTCATCAGAAAGATTTTGATGTTTATTGGAGGCGTGTCTAACAGGTTGCACATTTTAAGACACTACCAAAAAGCAACAGTCCATGGCCCTTGCTTTGTTGGGGAGGGGCTCACATGAGGAAGAATTAAATCATATTCATTATTAAAAGGAAATAACTACTTCACAGATTTTTAGAACTCATTAGTTTAGAATTTAACAGCAATTATCAAGCCACAGATTCAAGCTGTATCTCAAACTTCTGAGGAATTGACTCTCAAAGTCCCCTAAGATCACATTGTTACTACTAATACACCTTCTCAAAGCCAGAGTGAGAGCTTGTTTGAAGACAGTAATGCATCAGGTATAGAGAGGAAAAATAAGCAAGGGTACATAGCTAATGCCAGATTTATGTGTAATCTGCACAGTCATACGTAAAATTTCCATTTTAAACAACATGCACTTCATAAACATGCATTCCTTAGTAAACTCAAATTTTACTTAGATCTTAGATAAAGAAAGAAAAATATTAAGTTTGGGACATTCCAATCTCCCAATGCATACACATGAAACAACCTACACTTGTCTTCAGAACAACAATGCAGAGTTTTAAACTACTTTCTACAGCAAGCAGAATCTATTTCCTGCAAGAGAGGGTATAGTATTAAAAGCAGTACCTGCCTACTCATTGCCATCCTCTGGAAATTTCCATTCCTTCTTAACACAAAATTTATTTCTTTCTACTAATTTCTGTTGAGAACATACACAATTTTTTACACTGAAAAAAATAATTAAGCAATGTTTCAGCAGACATACTAACTTAATATGATTCATAATGCATTACTGCTATCTGAAGAAGTGTTCTTCATTCTTTCTGATAAACACGCCTAATGTATTTTATATAAACAATGAAATATTTAGAAAAAAATTTGGTCTGAATTCTTTCTCCTTCTTTTATGAAGTGAGGGATAACATCAATGCAGAAAGAGTCTGAAGGTTTTTTTTCTTAATAAGCAAAGAAAGAAGGTATTTTATAGAAGGCAGTCACTACTGGGTACCACTGAGGTCTGAAGTTAATAAAGAAGGAACACTTAAAAAAGCTTGTCCGACAACAGTTAAGCAGACAAGCAAATATGAAGACAAAAGAAAATGCAGAACAGAATTTGAGAGTACATCCACTGACTTCACTAATTTATTTTTTTTTTACATACAAAGAAAGCTTTCACTGATTCGAAAACTATTGTTTCATTTCCTTTGTGATGGTGTGGGGGAGGAGAGTTGGTAGCAGGGCAGAAAAGCTTCCTCTTTCATGGTATCGTCAGATCCCTCAATGGGGAGTAAGTACAAAACAGTACTGCCAGAGCTACACGTGGATTAAACTTTGTCTCTAGTTTCTGAAGGTATCTACGCAGTCACCCCTAGCTCTGAAGACCTCTATGCAAGAGAAAATATATTTAGGCTGAAAAAAAGGGAAAAAAAAAAATCAGCAGTAACAGTGTCTTTCTGCTGCCTCTTGTCAAGCACTATGGCTGCACAAGCACACAGTGAGGAGTCATCTTCTGCAGCAGGAGACAAACAGTTCCATTATCACAAACCACACATCCGTAAGGCATTAAACACTCAAATCAATTAACATTCTGGAGCTTTTTAACCAAAGTCTGTGAGAAATGAATGAAAGAATAGATTATCTAATAATGTTTTATACGCAAAGCATCAACTTCAAGGCTTTGCAGCTGTGATTCAAACAATATCTGATTCCTTTCAAGAGTCTTTTCTTATATCAAGTGGAGAGTTTAATCATGAGGCTCCGCCTATCAAACCCATCTGTCAGTGGACTTTTGTCAGTGCTGATTTTACTCTTTACTCTCTTTGCTCAGTCTTAGTGAAAAAATGGCAATACAGCCTTTAAAAAGTGTTCTGTATCTCTGTGAAGCTGCATACCATTAGCATATTTTAAAAAAATAATACATAAATAAATAAATAGCACCACAATAAAACACTGAATTCTGTTTCAATGTCTGGGTCCTTAAGGACTCTGCTAATATGGAATCTACGAAATGCCATCTTCTAAGCTGTAATGTCATCAAGTCTCTTAAAATTTCAGTACTTTTATGAGCATGAACAATTTTGTTAAGATTTCATGACAATATTTTGTAATATTGTTTCAACGAACATGAGGAAATTAAAATTCAGAGTCAATCAGACTTCTACAAAAGAAAGCAAGTTAATCTGAAATATTAAATGGAGAGAAACAGGAGCAAGCTGAAAATTTGCATTTTGCCAATTACTACTGTTTCTGTAACAAAGAAAACTTGCAGAGGGTATAACCGGTGTCAAGAGACAGCAACAGAGTTGCCACAACCTGATGCAAGATCTACAGAACATATTTTAGGATCCTTGTAACAAATTGAAAAATAAGATGAAGCTCAAACAAACTAAATCAAAACCTCTTAATTTCAAAACACTGTCATTAAACAACACCAAAAAAATCTCTGTCCCCCACTAGAGTAACTTCCAATTTACAGACTCCTAAATTCCAATACAGCAGAAAAAAAGGTTGGAGGAAATTCCGTAGTTTAACTGCAGTCAGCAACCAAGCACCACACAGCTGCTTGCTCAACATACCTGTTAAGTAAGAAATCAAGAGGTTTTAAGAATTTACTGAGAAGAAGCAATAGAAATGAACATACCTCCAGAGGACAGTGCTTCTTATAATGGTGAGATTTCCTGTTTCGAAGGGTACAATCACTAGAAGTGCGTTCCACATTGCGACGTAAACAATAGCCAGTCTCAGGCCCTTCCTCACTAGAAACTTCATCCGATAAATTTGTCACAGTCCTGTGAGTATCCTAGGGCAAGACATATAGGATTAGTAAGACATAGAGTCATATTTACTAAGTCTTGTTCTCAACTACTGAAATTAAATTTCTTTCTACAACTTTAGTATGCTCATTTAAACCAGATATTAATGCATTCTGCAAGAGTTAAAATTAATTGGTACAGCAGGAATTATGACATAGAAATTGTAATATCAAAATAAACATTTTTCAAAGGAAGGGCTAGCTCATATTTTCCACAAGAAAAATTCTGACATTCTATTTTTAAATGTGATTTTGTCTAAACAGAGCATGCCAAGAAAGGCTTAGAAAAATGTATCCATATTTGAAAAAAATAACAAACCAAATCAAAAAACCCAAACCAGTCAACCGACCAAAAGTAACAGTATAACATTGAATTATCAACACATATAGTACAAAGTTAACATTTACCACTTCCAACAAGGATAAAGTGCTTACATATTGCATGTTGAATACTGAGATCATTATTTGTTTTACTTTGAAAATAGGATATCCAGGAGATAGTAAGACCCAGACAAATTAAAAGTTCTACTTTCTTTCATGATCACTTCCTATGATTATGTAAGGATTCTACGATTCCCTCTCATTCCTATTCCTCATTATAAAGAGTCCTGCCTACTTCACTGAGAGGGAAATCCTGCTTTCCTCATCTTCTACAGAGATCAATTAGAAAAAAAAGAAGAAAGGAAAAGGAAGATGACTCACAGCAAATGCTCAGAATAACCTCAAAACTACAAATTGTCAGTAATCTAAAATTTGTTCCATTTTAGCACAGAGACAGACCACAGATGCCCAAACTACTGAAGACAAATGTACAGAAAGTTTACCTGGTCTGGAAATACCCACAGATAAAATACAGCACACAAATCTGTGCACTGAAACACAAAATAGCAGAGAATGTTTAAATGCCATTAAGGTTCCTCCAACAAGAAAAGGGAAAGGCTAGGAATATGACAATATAAGACTTACTAAAATTTTTGGCCCCAGGACCCTAAGCCTAATTTAATGTTTAAAATATTTTTAAGAATAAAGTAGGTAAGAATGCATCAAAAGCATCATAAAATGCAACAAACACACTCACTTTGTGATGACTGTGGTTGCTGAAGACATCTCTCACTGTGGAAGGGCTCCACCCTGTCTCTTCTGGCCTAATCACTTCACACCGACGTTCATGGGCCTGCACGCTTTCTTCACTGCCTTTACCCGGCTTCTTCCCATCAAGGGACACATAGCCATTATCAGTTTCAGTGGATTTATCTATTGAGTTTTTTGCTTTCTTAGATCTATATTTAAAACAAAAATGTATTATTATCTTCATTATTTCCCAGTTTAAAACCTTATTCCTCTCAATCCATGTTTTAATTTTACTAAGATGACCACAAGCAAATAGTATTAACATTTGATGCAATATTTTTAACTACTTAATTTTCTAAATAATACCCATTATCCTTTCCTAAAATTGTTACAAAATAAACTGTCAGCCTGTGAAAGAAATGTATATCATGAATACCAAAAAAAAGGAAACCTGTTTTAAAAATAAAACTTCACAGCAACTTTGGCAATAGAACTACAGCCTCAAATGTGAATGAGAAACAACTCTATTCTATCTTTAAAAAAAAAAAAGTTACACTAGAAGTTGCTTTAAGAATTATTAATTCAAGGCAAACATGTAATTTCCTAAAGCTGCAAACAAACATGCTGTTTAGTACTCTGTACACTGGTATTTGTTTTGTTTTAAATATACTCTGCTTATTGACAACCCTACTAAACAGACGAGAACCTACCCTTTTCTGTATTACTCACTAACAACCCTGGCAACTTTCTTGATTTATCTTACAAACACACCAATTAAGCTGTTTTTCAAAGGACAAAATCTAAAGACTATATTTATATTGGTGAATATTCTTCCATAACTTTCTCTAGAATCAAGGCCCTTTCCTAGTCAATAGAGGTAGCAACAAGACCAGCTAAGGCAAGAAAAAAGCTTTCTCAAAGCAAACGTTTGGATGGTTACACTCCCAAATTAGAAAGTGCAGTGGATGAAGGAATGAAAAGGAATGGCAGCTTGCTACCTCACTGACAGGAACTACTTTTAGTCTTCTCTTAAGCTTCTGTATTGTACAAGTAAATTAGATTTTGTTTGTTGGATTCCCAGAACACTTGGTGGGAAAGCGGGGGTGAGGACAAGAGTACACTGCTATAAATAAGGCTTCCAAAATTCTTTATTTTTATTGCAAGCAGAACACTGGGCCAAGATAACAGAACTATCAAAATCTATTCAATTGATCTTGTGCTTCTATGAGGGAATATGCATTGTTTTTCCCTTCAAGGACTTAGGCATTCTTTGAGGGCTTGGATTACACAGCACAAGATTAAATTCCTCTTTAATATGCACATCAAACAAATTGGGAGAATTGGGATAGTCGCCTCACATTCCTTCCAAGATAAGGTATCCCATATATAAAGGAGAGTCCTTTATATGTGGGATGGGGAGAGTTAGGCTTTTGTGCATTATATAGTGTTAAAAAAACTAACAAACAAACAAACCAATAACAAACACAAACAATATATCCCTAGCTGACAGAAATGTATAGTTTTCTAGAATTACTATCTATACATACATCGTTAATCAACTTTTATAATTGTATGCTATAAGTAAAAGTATATAGAGCAAGACAGACACCACAAATCAATCGAATGTCTTAAAAGGCTTGAACATATGCAAAAGCTAAATCAAGAGTGACTTTCAGTTTTATTCATGCATTATCTAGAGAAAATACTAAGGAAGATTTAAATAAAATTTCTGGAAGACTGTAGATCTTCACTGTCAAGTATTCTATTTCAATACATTTTCATTGGGGCTGGTCACAAAAACTCTGCTCCTACTGGAAAACCTATAAAGAAGTTACGAGATTTCCACAGTAGTAAGGACACACACAGGAAAGTCCCTATCACACTGAATGAATCACCTGTTTGGATACTGCCCTCTTTTCCAGTTAAACTTATCAGTAGCATTTTCCAGATTGTCCTTGTGCTGGATCAAAATTTAGAACTATAACTGTAAGTCTGAGTTCTGCCACTCAAAAGGATATTTAGTGAATACACAGTTCCAGATTTCCAATGATCTGAGCACAGACAAAAGGTCTAGGTACACAGGGTTCTGCCCTAATGCAGGGAACAATTCCTGAGCTTAATCTGAAATAATGTATTTATGACTTAAAACTCCAGAAAAGGATATGTCAAAGCTAACATATGTGAAAAACTGCTGTAAATAAACACTAATGAGACATGTCTGAAGAGTTCCAAACATGTCCTAAGAACAGGACCACTGTTGCCGTGAAGCTTCCTTGCACTTGAGGTTTGGTAAGATTTTCTTTAAGCAACATCACCAAGTAGTCAATTACTTCAAACTGTGCTGCTTCCTCATTCCCAACCCACCCTGCCATTCCACTGTGCGAACAGAGCTGTTTGAATTACCATGAGAAAAATTACATGAAGAAACTGAACTGCATGTTCCCTAGAAAAAAAAAAGTTATTTTTCAACTGGACAAGTTTGTATGGCTCCAGACATACAAACAACTGTGCCTCTGCAACTGAAGGGTAACAAAGGACTAAGGGCAATTTACAGCATTCTCAGTCACTCTATGCTCTACATCCTTTCAAGATACTGTATATACTTTAAGTAGTCATCATGGAGGCTTAACATCTATATATATACGCACACACTACCTCTCTTTAAATGGTTTAATCAAGTCTTTAGTGTAAGTACCACACAGCCCTTCTCAACTGAAAATACTCTGAGCCCAGTAGAAGGAAATATAAGAGGAGGAAAAAAAAAACCCCCAACAAAAAACCATAAAAAACCTCCAAAAAACAAAAGTTAAAAAAAAAGAAAAAAACCCCACAAAAAACATCTAAATGAAACCCAGCCAAAAAAAAAAAAGAAAAACAACAAAAAACCCCCCAAAACCCCAAAAACCCAATCTTCCAACACTCCTCTTATTGCAGATCAGTATCTTCCATGAAGAGAAAACACAAAAGTTTACAAGATTACACTGAAAACATACCAGAGAGTAATGTACACAGATCCAAAGAACAGCCATGGTGCCCATTACTATGACCCACAGTTTATCAAAGCTAGCTTAAACCTACACAGACAAAAGTCCACTGAACTCTCCTTTTACAATATTTTTTAACATTTTTAAAACTTATCCAAGGTTTCAAGTAGATATTCCTAGAATGTAACATAGGTCTTACCAGTGGTTAAGAGCACATATCACAGGTATGACACACGTGTTAGTGTTGCTGTATTTACAATGCAGCATGCACAAAACATCAATGTAGTAACTTGCAGTATCCCTTTTCTCAATTTCATACCATTAGCATATTATCACTTGTTAATAAATGCTGACACACAGCACTCAAAATGCTGCATGCATCGCGTATCTTGAACACATACTGCTACAGAATGTTTTTATAAAAAACTTTTTAATTGCCCAATTAGCAGACTGATCATTTCCAAAGCAGCTCTGGAATCCGACAGGTTTAGATGTTTCTTCCAACCTTTACAAAATCTTTGATGTTTCTTATAAACTAAATGCTTATCCTGAGGGCTTTTCCTTCAGATAAAGTGTGTGACTTGATGACAGTGGCAGAGTTCAATAAGCATTCTCTTGGAGTAATAACCAGCTAATGTAATAAAGTAAAACTAGAGTAGAATTTTTCTCGTCGGATTAAAATTGAGAAACTAAGTTGTTTTTTATCTTGATAGCTTATACAGCATACTCCTACATCAATAAATAATTTAACTGAAAGTTAATTCTCTACTCGGCTCTCGTGAGATCCCACCTGGAGCACCGTGCTAAGCTCTGGGGCCTCCAACATGAGAAGGACATGGGCCTGTTGGAACAAGTCCAGAGGAGGGACAAGAAGAAGATCAGAGGGCTGCAGCACCTCTCCTGTAAAGACAGGCTGAGAGAACTGGGGTTGTTCATCCTGGAGAAGAGAAGGCTCCAGGGAGACCTCTGAGTGCCTTCCTAAAGGAGGCCAACAGGAGAGCTGGAGAGGGACTTTTTACAAGAGTATGTAGTGAGGGGACAACGGGCAATGGTTTCAAATTGAAAAAGGGTAGGTTTAGCTTTCAATATTAGGAAGAAATTATTAACTGTGAAGGGGGTGGTGAGACATTGGAACAGATTGCCCAGAGAAGCTGTGGTTGCCCCATCCCTGGAAGTGTTCAAGGCCAGGTTTGATGGAGCTTTGAGCAACCTGGTCTAGTGGAAGTTGCCTCTGCCTACACCAAGAGGGGGAGAACTAGATGATCTTTAAGGTCCTTTCCAACCTAAATTATTCTATGACAATTCAAACTTTTTTCAAAATTGTTGCAGCAGCATTTCAAAAAGACACAACACATCAGTACATTTTCAAATACTCAGATAAGTTTGCTCTTAAGAGTAAAAACTAGATCAACAGAAGTTTAATCATTACAACAATGTTTACTTATTTAGAAAAGGGATAGTGCATATCTAACACATATGTAGCCTTGAATAAATACAAACCCTGATAAAAAGAAAGCAGCATGCCAGATATCTCTGAAGACAGCGCCAATACTGCAAGAGGTGCTTGTACCGTAGCTCTGCACTGTTCCCTCCTGTGTGTTATCTGTGGTACTAGAGCCATCTCCTTCCCTATGTACTTCCAAGTGTGCTGCTTTCCTTAATTTCCTTCATCAGAAGAGATTAAAATGGGAAGGTAGCTGTGTAAGTGCCATCTGCTAGTTCTATGTGTTCAGCAATTTAAGCATGCAAAAACAAGCAAGACTTCAAAGTATTTTGCTAAAGCTTTATCATATCAATTTAATAAACTCTACTAAAACTAAGCATGACATTAATTATCATAACACTTAAACACAAAATACATTTTATTTAATCATCAGAGGCTTAGGTTTCCCACTTTAATGGGACAATTCACTGTAGCAAAACACAGTCAGTGGAGTGCTTGGAAGACTTAAGTTCTACACTTCCAAGAGCATCTCCTTTAACATATACTTCCCACAGATCATTACGCAACATTGCATAGTTATAAAACTAAATTTGCAGTAATAGAAACATTGTCACTCCACCACTATTCAGACAAAAACTGTTTTGAGGAAAAATGTCAGATTCAATGCATTAAAATTAGTCAATGCATAAAAGTTAAAGAGCACCAATTAAGCACCCACTTTAAAGTTCAAATAAAAACACAACACCAACTTCTCATCTCTTGCAAAGCAGAGACTGTACATACCTAGAATTGTTTTTCATGCACATTCTTTACAGTAGATTAACAATCCTAAATGATAAAGTACTTTAACACAGATTATACCTTCTTCTTTTACCCCCTGTGCTGGGAGGTGGCTTAGGAGTTCGTGTTGAAACAATCTGACAGTGCACAGTCCCAAGTAGCAACATTAGCCATATTGGCCCAATGACTTCAGTCAGAGGTATATTATGTGGGCTTTGGGCTGTGTAGAATAGCACTACAGCAGCAACTGGAAAAGAAGGGAAATGAAGTTGAGTTCAATGGCTGCAATGGTCAACTCATTAAACGGCTTTTTTTAAAAACAAAACCAATCAGATGTAGATGTTTACCCGTATTTTAAGCCAACTCATGTAATTTTGAGAGAACAAAATTGTAATTGCTGAGAAACAGCAACAATAAATGTTTAAACAGTTGACTACTGTTTTAATACCCATCTTTTCTTTCCTACTTGTGATATTATAGGTTAAAAGGTGGCTGAATTAAATAAGAGGGGGAAAGAACTTTTGGAAAGCTGTATCTGTCATGAAACAACTTTATCTATGATGAAACGTCAGTAGGAGACAAAACCAAAAAGTATCCTTAAGCACCCTTAAACCAGTCCAGATACATTTAATTCTATATCACTATAATGACACAGCACAATCCAACAAGTTCAGTGGTGAGACTTGAGACTAGAAATTCCTTACACAGCAGAATGCATTTTAAACTCCATATTCCAGTCAAGGGACAAAACTGCCCAGATGGACAGACAGCCATGCATAAGTGCAACCCTGTGTACATTTCATATACACTTGTGTGCATATTTTTTATCAGTGAGGAAAGATCAAAGACAAACCATGAGGTAGTCCAGCTGAAGTGACCAGGATTCCAACTAGCACTTGTGGTTGGAACAGGGGCAGCTTCCAATTCCATAGCTAGCTAACTGTTAATTTTGTAACCCTACAACCACTTTTCATATACAGCCAACACCCAGGCAGCTATTCTTGTTCCTGTACCCAGAGCCCAACCACTCAGAAGAATCTTTACAGGCTCCAGGTCAATCCAAACACATGCACCAGGCATGAAGCAGACAGAAAAGGCAGCCCATCCCTTTCTCTGCTTATTCTATGTTCTTGCTGCTCTGTCTCCCTGGCTTGAAGAGCTGTGTTCTGTAATCCAGCTGAGAAGCTATCAAGAAAAAAAAAACCAAAAGAAAAAACCCACAGAAACTTCAAGAAACAATTCAGAAACAGAACTGGGAAATAATTCTCTGTGCCTAACATCCACACGTCCCATGAGAACTTGGTTTTGTTCTTGTACTACTGAGAAGTCCCATAATTTAGACCTATTTCTAGCACAAGAAATACATTGTACAAGTTGAACAGTTTTCACTAGTTCTCTACTGAAATTGATTGAAACAAATGCAGTCACATACAAAGCTATGTGCCACATTCCAACCTAAAATAAATCACATGAAGCAACACCTAGCACAGCAGATACCTGGATGTGATATTCTCCACTAAAAAAAGATATGATGCGTTTTTCATTAACTAATCTTTAGCAAGGAAACCAGTATTAGAAACATGATGAACATACAAAACAATTGATTATTTTTGACTGTGGAAAAACTATTTCCAAGTTCTCCTCAGTCTTTTTCCTAAACTAAAGCACAAGTTTTGCATGGGGTATCCTTTATTACTATATGTGAACTACATTTTTGCTGTATAAGGTTTCTCAGAAAGACCACATGCATCAATGAGAAATCCAACTTATTAAAAAACAATAAAAATAGGTACAGATAGCAAAAGGTACCGATAATGTTATCTCTTTCTAAATGAGCTTATCTGAGTTCCTCACATGTGCAATTAGCTTCATGAGGAATAAAGAGTAAAGAAGTAGCCAGCTTTGGCTCCTATCACATAATTTGGATAAACATACACTTGTGAGAACACAGAGCTCCACAGATCCATGTGAAATCATTTGCAGGAGTAGGCCCACAGCACATAATTTTTAAATTCACTACTGCTACTTAAAATACATTTAGTAAAGCAGAGCTGTCTAGAAGCAATCTTCTTCCAGAAGATAGAAACCTGTAGATTGCAGAGTCCCACCAGAATGTTTCACACAGATTTAGAAAAATATTACCAATCTCCTGATTTTTTTTAACTAGGATGGGAGGGAAATTCAAGAATTTCTTTCTGCACAGTGTGTCAATATACTCTTGTTCAGGTTATCCAAGAATTGCTCCTACCAACAGCTAGACAGGATTAGTTGGAATAGGATTTCTAACAGAACTCTTAATTATTTCTTTATGTGTTTATAGTATTTGGGCTTCCACTTTTCTAGAACACAGTGGTTTATTTTGTGAAACAGACACAAATGAAATTATATCACATTGAACAAAAAGCTGCCTCAGAGGAAGCAACTGCACATTTCAAAGACCAACAAGCATTTATTTTTAGAGTATTTAAAGCTTTGAAATATTTGTAGTATCAAATTTAAAAATGCATACATACATGTTTATAAATCTCACCACCACAACATACACTACTATTAAATTACATCACTATTAAAGTTTCTTCCTTCATACTTAAGAAATACACAATAAACACTGCAATTTCACACTTCATTTCCCACTAGACTACAAAAACATTTTTGAAGTAAAAACAAGATAATGCTATATACTAGATGGATATGAAGTCAGAAGAAAAAGGTTTTACTTCTGCCTTAAGTCACTGGCCTGTTTTGTGACCTTGAGTATAAAACATTTCTCTAGTTCTCTTATCACACATTGTGCTAACCACTTTATACTAAAGGAAACCAATGCAAATAAAACCTGGAGTTTAAATCTACGGCCAAGGAAAGACATTTTTCTGCAGACTTACATAAACACTAGCAAGTATCCTGCTAAAGTTAATCAATCTTAGAACTGTAATTCCAAGTAATGCAATTCATAAATCTAGAGGAAATACTTCATAATTAAATAAAATAATTTAACTAAACATATATAAATGAAATAGAGTCAGACCACTTTACAACAATGTCAGTGATGATGGAAAGTCCAGGCTATAAAACAAAATCCAGATTCAGGTCAGAAATATGGCCACTGGAATTTGAAGTGTTTTATTCTTAATTTTCCATCATAGATTCTTGATGTTTTGGAACTGTCTTACCAAGCCCATATAAAATTAATAACTGAGCACACCTTCTGAGTAAAATATAAGCAAAATTCATATAGAAGTGCTTGGAGGGGCTGTTTTGAATGTTCCCAATTAGTAAACCTGTTCATTTAATTTCACTTACATGCTCATTTTAAGTCTTTTAATTTATCTCAAAAACTATCAAAAAATCTGCAACTAGTTCAGAACAGTTTAAATATCAAGTAATTAAAATAGGTGGATTATAGTATATTATGAAATACTATTAATTATTTTCTAGTATTTGATAATTCACAACCTCAGAAAAACTTTGTCACATTACAGACTATGTGGATTAGGGAAATGATGCATTCTAACCATCACTTAGTAAGTTACAGATCCAAGAAATCTGAGAGGAATAACATTAATTATAAGATAATTCTGTAATTAATGCCCTAAAAACTTGATGCACTCAGAATCTGCATTATCTTACTATTTTTCTGCTTTTAGGGTCTTATGACGGCTTCACAAATTACATGTGGGTATATTTTTAAAAATAAACTTACTAGTAGGAAGATAAAAAATTACTGCAATGGTGTTTCTCAGAATAAGACAGCAATGAACAGGGTAACAAAGTACGATTTATGTATTTTACTACCTATTTTACTATAAACAAGATTAAAATTATTAACACTATAGGATCTCTTACCAAAACAGAAACCTATCTCAGAAATGGGGACAAAAAGAACTTTTGATAGGAGGCCACATGAATATTGTCAGTACTGCAGGTCGTGGGGCACTGGCATGGTGAGATTAATTTTATAACTGCTAACATCACCACACGAGATGTTACTGTCTTTTTCTTTAAAACTCGGTATCTTATTTTAATTAAAATTTGCAAATGATAGAATGATTCACAACTGAGAGGACATATGGTAAAACTGAAAAAATAATATTGTCTTTTAATTGGATTGCAGTGGAAAATTTATTAGTCGTTTAGCTTCTCAGGGTACTTATATTGCTCCCAACTTTCATTAACCTTCTATTCCATTTGTGATGTACAAACTTCCGAAACACTTATTCATTTGGTGACTTTCACACTGGTAGATACTGACTCACTGCATTACATTCTTCCCTTTCTAGTTTTCTTCTTATATATTACATATAATTAAGAGAATCACGAAGTCAGATTGCTAGAACTCAATACTGAATAGCCCAAAAGCTGTGAACTGCCTTCTGTTTGTTAACAGTTGCCCAAAAGACCTTCTATAATCTAGGAAATATAAAATTAAGATGCAGTCTTCCCCATTGCAATAGAAAAAATAGCAGAAGCACAGAGGACAAGAAGTCCCTCATTTACCAGTCATTCAAGAGCATGGCTGAGGTTTGGCTAAAGTATAAGCTAGACGGTCTCTGCCTCTGATGTGGCAAACTAACACATGGAAGGACAACTGATAACTGGTCAATCAGAGCATCCTACTGAGCTACACAAGCTGCACTCTGGCAGGCTTGGCCTTGCTCCTTTCTTGATCAGAGTTCTTGATCTGCCCAAGTACCAGACAGATCAAAACTCCAAAACAAGACACACTGCCTAAGCTAAAGGTTTCTTCAATATTGTCCAGTCCTGAACTAAATTAGATAGTCCTGAAAACCTAAATTATATACAGAGGTGACAAACTAACGTGTGCTAAGTGCTGAAGAAAGCCTGTGAGGAGATTGCTACATTTTTCATTATGCGTCCTTTACATACGTAAAAGAAGAGACACATGACTGGGACTGTGTCAATCCAATATTTTCTGAACATTCTGAAATAGACGTTAAGAGCATACAGTGAACCAAGTAGCACACTTCAGCTTCCATATGGTTTAAGTAAGGCATTCAGTCGAAGCTGAAGCTGTAATACAACTCTACCTTGGAGAAGGTAAAGAACAAGCAGCCAGAAAAAAATGACCCTTGATGTCACTTGTAGCCACCACCTGTAGAAGAACGGAAAGAAAACAACTCTCACGATTCCTTTGCGGGTCAAAGATGTCCAAGGACTTTCAGGTTTTGCTTTAGCAAAAGCAGATCCTTTAAAAAAAAGAAAATAGATTTATTTCATTGTCATGGCTAATAGAAACTTTAGTTGTTCAATGGGAGAGTAGTTAAGATAGTGAAATGACCGAAGTACAAGATTTATTCAAATAATTGTGTTTAATAATTGCTCCTTTAAACAACTATCTCCTCAATCCAAAATTGGCATAAATTGTTGGTGCCCTCCTGATTGCCATTATCAGGAACTTCTACAAATACCTGTATTTTTGAATGTTTGAATAACAAAATATTGCCATGTGAAAATTATTTTAAAATATATTAAGAATTATTAAGAATTGTTCTGTTCCAAAGAGGCATCAGAAACTTGATAAGAAGCAACAAGTCATATGAAAACTCTATATGCCTGTGAAGGCACCAGAGAGCCCTTTCCCAACACAGCAAAGGGATCTAAAATGTCAACATCTGTAAATTGCTCCAGCCATGTCATTTGGGAAAATGGAATAAGGTTGGGAAGCACTAAAGTTCATCTGTCCAACTAAGGTCTGGCCCCAGGAGCAGGAAAGCCACCCAAAGAAAAATTATTCTTTGTCTCTCCTTCTACAACATTTTTTATCTCTCATTCAAATGCCCTTTGTTTCCCACATCCCTCCATTTCTTTTTTTCTTCCTGCAAATTCCTAGCTAGAAAACTGTGTAACATTTACTTAACAGGGATGTGACTCAAATTATGCCAAGTTATTGACTGAAAGGGTGAGTTCTGCATGCTGCTACGCCATCCCCATCTCATTTACAAGCAGAACTGGCATTAGTGAGCTCTGTGCTGCCACAGGTAAAACACCACCAGCACTGAAATTAATGTCACCTCAGACACACATGCAGAGCAATCATTTAAATGCTACTCCAGGGTCCTCCTTGGAGACCCATCACTGGAACCATCAGCCCATCTCAGGCCCATTTCCACAAGTCCAGAGCAGGACAGAGGCAGAAAAGCAGGTGGAAATCCAAACCATGGAATGAACACCATGACCAGGATCCTTCCAGGGCTGTCCCAGAAGAGCCATCAACCCCACGGTCCATGTGTGAACCCTCGCCATGTGCTGCTGAGAGCAGCTCTCCAAGCCACCTTCCAGAGGAAAAGGCATGCTGCCTGTGGGGGTGGGACGCCAGGGAAAAGGAGTTCAGATGGCACAGGACTTTCTATAGGACATTTAGGGAAGAAACCAGGGGTGGGAAAAAGAACAGTTGATTTGGGGAGGAAAAAAGTGTAGGGAAATTGAGGGGTCACACAAACAGCCACTGCCCAGAGTGCTGCTTGTCTGGCCGTGCCACAGGCCCGCTCAGCGCAGCTGGACTGACTTCTCCCTTAACTCCCTGGACTCTCCTGGGAGAGAGGCCATCTGCTCTGTGTCCATGGACACCTACGTGAGGCTGAGTGCCAGCACCAGGAGTCAGTGCCAGACCATGGGGGAACTGTGTGTCCGTGGTGTGTCCGTGGTGCCAGCAGCCCGAATGAGTGAGGCACAGCCCGCAAGTCCTGGAGAGCATCGAGCCCCAAGGAGGGGGCGAAGCTCTGGGGAGCAGCGGGTGAAGCTCCAGGGAGCAGCGGGTGAAGCTCCAGGGAGCAGGGGGTGAAGCTCCAGGGAGCAGGGGGTGAAGCTCTGGGGAGCAGGGGGTGAAGCTCCGGGGAGCAGCGGGTGAAGCTCCGGGGAGCAGCGGGTGAAGCTCCGGGGAGCAGGGGGTGAAGCAGATCTCTGGAGGCCAGAACTGGGTGTGAGGGTGCCCCAAGAGCACTATCTGTCTTCCTGGAATGGATGCAGGAAACTGCTGACTGTTGGGTTCATGGATAAAAACACTAAATAATGTTTTCCCCTAGCCTTCAGGACGCATGAGGGAAATTACATACGTATTTTAAAAAATTAAGACTAAATACAGAGTTTTAGAAAAGTCTCTTATTATCTGACCTTCTGTTGCTGTTTTGCTATTTAAAACAGGCAATAAACAGTCATGGCCTATACGATTTTTACTCTCCCAAAACTTCAATATAACCTTTCCTCTAGATGTCAGAAGATTTGGAAGAAGTCTGAATGCATGGCAGTAGGACACTTCTAAACTAATAACTCTAAAACCTTGGTCCATGACAATGCACGAGTTTTGTTGGGGTTTTTTTTCCAAATCTAAATATATACAACAATATTTAAATCAAGTTCTTAATCCTTCAGTTTAATGTCCTTCAGACATCATCATTTAACAGTATTTCCCATCCATCTGCTTTAGGGATGAGTTCTGTCGGGTTGGCTGTGTTTTGTCTGGGGTTATTTTAAGCTAATACACTCTCATTATAAGACATGGGATGGCTGTTATTTCTATACTGAGAAATTAATCTTTTTCCAGCTCAGGACCTACCTCTTACAAGATCAACATCTATGAGGTCTGGTTTCACATGTCCTGTTTTCTTTGGTTTGTTTCTCAAACCCTGCAATAGACAAATACCATCAAAATACTTTCATGCAGGTGACAGACATTACAAAAGGCAAAAATATCTGTGGGGTCAGTAATTGCATTTAACTTGTAGTGCTACTGAAAATTCAGACAAAAATGTCAGCTTCATAGATTTAAAGTACTATAAATTAAACGTTCCAAGGAACAATTCACAATACATGTCTTTTACAGGCTTTACAATCCAAAAAACCCCAACCAATTACTGACCCATTAGGCTATTTTTCAAACAGGCACTGAGCACTCATGGCTTGGCATTATGCAGACAATGTATGCACACACTTGCAAGAATTAGTAATACATGTCTATTAGCTTTTCAGAACTTTTGCAACAAATTACATTCCTGAATCTCTTTTCTCCTTAGATGTCTCACTAAACTTCACAAAATGCTAACACTGTAACTTCTCAATTCCAAACCTAGATAGCAAATCACATTGCAATGCAAGAGCCACTAATCAGCAAGCTCTCAGAATTCCAAATTCTAGAAAAGTATTGAATTTTTCCTCAGTAGTGAATATAGATTAGCCAATTAAAAGGAGGGGGAAAATTCCACACACCAGAAAAGCCACAGGAAGAAAAGCAAGCTTACTTAGTCTTTTAGAAACAGCATCTTTCATCACTGTAGAACCAAACTCTCTGGCAAAGATTTCAAGTTTGTTTTAAAGGCTAAAATGCCAGGCTGTACACTCGAGTGTCAGAGAGAGCTGTGAGCTTATTCCACTCCCCTCTAGCTTAGACTCTTGGTCACATCAGCCAATAAGGAAACCACAGAGTACAATAAAATATTTCAAAAAATATTTAGGACACAAACGGAATTATTATGAATGTCATTTAACCATTTTCATTCAAAAAACATTCACTGGTGAACTGTACATTTCTATCATTGTCATATTTTATTCATAATATATTATGAATTCGTAATTATTAAATTATTAAAATGCATAAATAAAAATATTATTTAAATGTAAACACTAAATATAAAGGAAAGCATAAAAATGAAGTTATTACCAATGAGAGACAGATCAGTGAAATCTGGTAGTGTTAATCTTTATAAGAACAATATTAATCAAAATGTTCAACTGAGTGCAGCTCAATATATTCCTCACATCTAAATCCAACTGGATTTATTTCTCATGCTGAAATAAAGATAGAAAAATCAAACTGTTTGCAATGAGCTAGATATGTAGTCATTACCTGATGTGTCTATTAGAAAAATGAAGTTTGCTTGAAACAAAACAAAATTAACAGAACTGAAAAATGGATAGGACAAAATATGCTCTGAGGATGACAAATACAGAAAACCAGTTGTATTGAGACTTAAACACTGCAGAGACCTTAATATGCAAGGCTTTTACAGAAGAGCAGTCCTAAAACTGCAGTAATTTTATATGGAATGAGAAAAGAAGCCCATAATTAGAATTGGAAATTATCATAATTCTAGAATCAGATTCTTGTGAAATCTTGCAGTGAAGCACTCCATTTCATAAAGAAAACCAAAGCTTGAAAAGAAAATGCTGAATAATATAATTATTTTCAAATGTATTAGTGCTTATGGGCCACAAGATCTTTCTTGAAAGTCTAAATAAAGATGTGCCTCTTAGATGAAATAACCCCTAGAAACATATGATCAATCTTGGGAAAAATTCACCACTATGGCTCAAATTACATTTTCATTTTAAAGAAAGAATTGTGAAAAAAATAAGTCGAGTACAAACTTGATACAACTTTCATAGGAAAAAAAATGGTGACTCATTCTTTTAAAATTCCACTGGCCAAATAGTAAATGCTTTCAGTGTCCATAGACTACACTGAGTTGGTTCCTATACTGTTTGCCACACACAGTGAAAGTATTCCATTTATTCATATGCAATTTCTCCACTCATAACAAATGTCTGTAATACATATGGAAAACAGCAGTGTTTCAAACTAAGGTTATTTTAAAAAATATTCAGTGTTTCATAATGCTCAGACCCATCCAGTTAGTTCATATAATTTCTATTCAGCACCAAACACATTTCAGCTAAGCATTAGCAAAAATGAAGTTTAAATAAAAATGCTTAAAAGCAGTTGCAATTACTATAAAAATTCCTTTACACAAATTTTAATATTAATGTTAATGGATATCATTATAATCATAACTAAGTTATGAATTCATAGTAAGAGAAACAGATTTTCTCCTAAAAAATAAGAAATTTTCATATTTTTAGTAAAGTTAATTTATAAATTATTACATAATTATTTATATATATATATATTTATAATGTCAAAGCACTGTGGGAACTTTGAGATCAAAGCACTAATGTGCAATACTTGAACTTGGTCATGTGTCTTGGTATTACCTGTATTGCACAAACTCATACACACACCACCAGTAATTTGTTAGTTACTGGACTCCTGAGCCAAACGAGATGCATTTCAAATAAGCGTAGGGCACTATTTGCAATAATTATTTGAATAATGTGCTATTACACAGCAGTTACAAGAACTCCTATTGTAGCTGCCATTGGTTTTCATGGCTGTGGGAAGGACCCTTCGGACACCCTGGGCTCAGCTGAGCTGCTGAAATACTATCAGGTTTAAGAACAGAGGAGGCCAAAAATCCACCCCCATGAACACTGAAGCAATGTACTTTTACTGATTTTAAGTATTAACAACACCTTGAAACTCATGTCGCAATAGCACACTACTTCCGTGCAGTGTTGGAGGAAAAACGGTTAATTGCAAGAAAATGCTAGTTCAGTTAACATCATGGGTATGACATTGTACACAACCCATAGAACTGTTACATACAGGATTGATTTCTTTATCTCCAAAGGAATTTAGCAATGTGGCAAACACTGATGGTACTGTTAGTTAAACCAAAATGCACAGAACGCTGTTAAACTGCTTGTTCAGAGAAACAAAGCCTGAGGTACTTACCAGTCTAATAAACTGTACAAAACAATGACAGCATCATAAAGGAGGAAAGTAAACTGCAGATATAAGGTAACTAACTGAAAGCAAAGAGAGCTCAGATAACTGACATTAGAATTCATCACAAAGAAAAGTGAAAGACAGAGGTACTAAAACAACTAAGCCCTGTCTTAAGATAAGTGGAAAGAAAAAAACCGTACTGAGATACAGAAAGGTTAATCACACTAAATGCTGCAGAGTTATTAATTATGTAAAATAAATAGAGCATAGTATGCTGGTTACATTTGGTTACACTCCAGAAGTCTAGTTTTACTTTACCAGTATTAAATACCACCATATACAATGGTGGTATTTACATATACATCAGCATACACAACTACAAAAACATTTTTTTGAAATGCTGTATTACATTATTACCTTTATTTCTCTCTGCTCTACTGATTTTTCCCATATTTGTTGATCATATGCTCCAATCTAAAAACAATACAGAAAAAACATCTACATTAGGATTTAAAAGACATTGATCAAACAAAATCAATCAACCTTCAACAAGAGAAGCATGAAACCAGCAAGTTATTTCCTTGGGGAGACTTGTTTACAAAGAAATCTTTATCTTCTCCATTCCATCTCGGCTGGACAGGATCAAGCTAATCTGTAAATGAGTTGTGATAGAGGGGAGAGCTGAGCCTCACACAGCCCCAGCCTCATCCCAGCGCTTGTGCAAGTTAGAGCACTGGGAGACCATGCCCCCTCCAATCCCTCCCAGGTCAGGATTCCAGTGTCTGTACTGACAGAGAGCAGAACTATGGCAGCTACACTGACGTGGTCTTGCAGTTAACTTTAAAAGATATATGCACATCTAGTTGAACCCATACCATCACTTAATTTATTCTTCTCTAAATCCCCTATAACTCCCATTCCATTCCACCAACTTTTAAAGCCACATGGTCTTTAGCTTTATCTCGTAACAGCGCACAGCAACATGATATATGGTCAGGCTGCTAATGAACCAGCTCATCAGCCAGGGGAAACCCAAAGAATATCTAGAAATAGCACTCTTCCTCCTGACTGTCAGATATTTTGAAGAAGGGCAACCTTAATCTTCAGGAAGTTCCCATGTAAGACAGTGACAAGAACAAGTCAATGTATGAGACAATAAACACCCAAGTTTTGTAAGAAGTTATCCAAGATCATCAGATTGCTTTGAACTCTACAAAAACAGTATTTCTAGAAAATAATCAGTAATAATAATCTCTTTTACTACAGCAGTTTTAAACCCTTGCCATCCCAGCTGTTTTACCCAGACACACAAACTGTGTGCACATGCTGCAGCGTATCTGGGGGTTGATTCATATCACAAACTCTGAGCAGTTAAGTGCAAGATCACTTTTAGGTCACAAAGGAAAAACAAATGCAGTTCCTGAGATTCAAAGATCCTTTTCCAACCTGCAGAGCTGACACAAGCAGCTCAGTCAGACACCTGACAGACCGGCAAGAGGAACAACTCCCATTATCTGAGTGAACCTGCATAAATTCAATCTCACCACAAGAGTGTGACTCCTCCCAGTTCACAACTGCAACAGACATGAAAGACCCAAGTACAGGTGCAGACACCTTGTACCAGGAAACATTGTTCTGATTTCTTTTTTAGTATTTCAGCCTTCAGCATTAATTTAGATGTTACAAAAGGAAAAAAAAAAAAAAAAAAAAAAAGAAAGGAAAAATCATTCTTAGTTAAAAAGTATTTTTTAACTTGGGATCCAACATAAATGCAAAAAAATACCCAGGGAAGCCAACATGCAAACACACACATAAACAAGAAATTTAAAGGCATCTTCTGTGCCTCTAAATCTGACCAATTGGTGAGGGAAAAAAGATTTTAAAAAATTTTGAATTTAGAGTGGTAAAGACCAAAGCATATCTAACATTGAAAGTGAGAACACAATAATTCAGTAATTCAGTTTGCTTTCTCAAATTTAAATAATACTTCCCATTCATAACAGCTAAACAATTTCTATAGTTTGTTACTTTAAAACTTTGCGAAAAGAACGATCTACTGGCTTTTAGGTAGTAATAAATACTTTAAACCTCTCCTTTGGAAAAGAAAAATGAGACTGTGGAAAATAACTAGGGAGTAAGGCACTGTAGTGGGCAGCATTAAGCACTTGCTACAATTAAAGTAATTAAACCAAAGGAAGTTTAACAGCTAACTCCACCTGGATAACAGCCAGCAATTAAAAAGTCAATATATTGAATAACCACTCCACCCAGGCATTTATAGCTAATTGTTCTGGCTTTTCCTATAAATACATTTCACATGAAATTTCAGGCCTTCCCAGTTTTCATTAAATTTGCTAAGAAGAGCCCCAAGTGAATTTTTTCGCTGCATAATATTGTGTCTTCCCCTCCCCACTTCCAAAAAAATTTCTTTCTACAAGGACAGAAAAGGGGATACAAGTCTGTGTCCCTCTCTTTATGCAAGAACCAAATGCGGAAGGAAGGCTCTGTGCCAATAAAGCTGCAAAGCAAACTCCACTCGTAATTCCATTCATAGCTGAAACTGGTGTAGAGTTGAAAGTCTTTAAAACAGCACTCCTCTTTTAGACAAATAACAGACCATTTGTTAAAGGAATTCTGGGAAACACAGATCTCAGGAGACATCTGAGGCAAGGAAGTCAACCGATTTAAAATCTGACTTAGTTATATTACCCTACAAATACCTCTTTTCCCTCCTTAGGTAGCAGCTTGCATCTCCACAAAAAGACAAGAAGCAGGGATTTTGCCATTCACATTTTTCTTTTACTGTTGCCCCGTAAAGCAATCCTTCCAGCAGGAGGTAAAATAAGACAGCCAAAACTACTTTAAAGGACATGGTCTTTTACAACTGTTTTGTTGGAGGAGTGGATCTGGCCAATGACCTCTTTCAATAACCTTTAGTTAATGAAATCTGAGAACTAATCAGTAAGGCACTGCTGTAGTAAATTCAAAGGAATTAAAGAGAGAATTACAGACAGCAAGTACCATTACAATCTCGCACATTGATTTGGGGTTTTTTGGTTGTTTTGTTGTTGCTGTTGTTTGGGTTTTCTTTTTTAATCTACCCAATATCACCTCTTTGTGTTTGAACAAAGTTTGAGAAGCACTTCAGGGAGCAGGTGTGTGTGCCACTCAGCACATCAAATTCCAACCTGATACTCAATTTCCCTTCTCACTTCATAAGCATCCCTCTATACTTCTCTTCCAAATATAACAGAAGAAAACACAATAAAACAAAGGCATCATTATAAAGCAGCATACTGGATACTGGCACACTTCATTTCCCACATAGAACAAAACACCTAGTGTTAATGAAACAAAGCGAGTAAAAAACACAGGCATTAATTTTTTTTCTCTCACTCATGTCAGGGAAGACCATCCAGAGTTTGTGAAATGTCTTGCAGAATTCACTGAAAGGTGTTTTCCATTTACAACAAATTCAATTATAACATATAACGATCACCAGAGATGCTAGACACCTGTGTGAATTAATAAATTCAAGAACGTAACTGGTGAATGAATTGAAAAATGTAAGTTAATACTAGCAAGCTTTCCCAGTTTTAAATTATTGAGAGCACCAGCCAATTCCACCTCCAATGAGTTTGATTTACAAGTATTTGCATTTGAATTGTTTTATGTTAAATCTAATGTAAATCTAAATCAAATGCAGGCTTTAGCTCTTGGCTATTTATGTAATTCCTTACGATTGTACATACACACAGGACACTGAAAAGAAGTCTAGCACATAGTCTAGCACCAAAGAAATTAAGCTCTAAAGGCAAGAAAAAGGAAGGAGAAACCTTCCAGAAATAAGATCATGGTTGGAACATGAAGAATTTAAATATACACAAAACTTGATCAAAGGAAGGTTTCCCTCATTATTCAACTGTCATCAGGGCCCCTCTGCAGACGTTCAAGCTTCCTTGCCTGGAACTGTTTGGCCAACAGGAATATCCTAATCAGCTCCACTACCCCCATACCACTCCTGAACCCACCAACTGTGCCTGGAGTCTCATCCATTACAGCTGCAAGTTCTGCATTATCCTTCTAAGAAAATCTGAAGTACAAAACATAAGAGTTAAAAAAAAAATTGTTCCATTTTTAAGTACACAACTGCAAGAAATGCTTTTAAAATCTCTTCAAGACTTAGTGCAAGACTGTTTGTGTAATAGCTCATCACTGATACTTTCAATCCATCAGTCCAGTCTGCAATTGGCAATAGACTTTTTTTTAAAGCAAACTGTAAAACACAATATCCCAATTTTAAACTGATTTCACACAAAAATTTATTCTAATTTAGCATATAAAATATCTAACCCAAAGTTGTATTCCACAGCATTTATTTGTTATGACTTGGCAGAAAATAAATTCACAAAAAATTAGATAACAAGCATATTTCTTTTTAATGTAACTTTTATCACCAAGCATCAGCAGCAATATAATCCTGTTGTAGAAAACTTATCAGTAATATGCTACAAATATTAAAAATTGTGGTATATCATACCTGTATCAGAAGGAGATAAATTAGAAGATGTTATTTTATACACACTTAGTTTAAATCTTGTATCTCAGGCCTCCTCAATGTTAAGATTCTATCCAGTCTATCCAAATCAGTTATCTCTAAAACATTCAGTTCTCAGGATCCCACACCTCAATAAGCACCAAGTAAAGATGATAGAAGGAATTCTATTCCTTTATGCATTTGCGGAATTATTCTTCAAGGAACTACAAAAGCATAAAAGGGATTAAATGTAAACACTGAAAACTGCAGCCAACCTTTCACAACAGAGAAGCAGGGATTTAGCATCCTAAATTAACTAGGTGTAATAAACTTTCAAATAGGTTTTCTTGAAAAAAAAAGTTTCCTCAGAAATAATTAATTGCAAAAAAACCCCCAAACTAACTTGTATGTGAATTGGCATGGGGAATTAAGCTATACAATTACACATTTGGTAAAACTAAACTCAATTGATAAAGCTAGCTCTTTACTGAAAGATTAAATAAACTTGAGACCTTTTTTAAGCGCAGACTCCTCATAACATTTACTGGTTTTAAGATATATGTGCACCTCTCAAAATTATCTAAACTGCACTTATTCCTTCCCAATCAAATACGTCAGGAAGCATTTGATCAAATTTCTTCATACATCTAAAATTTGGCACCTTTACAGTTTGGTTGCATAACAGCAACAGCAATTAGCCTAAGTAAATAGCTAAGTTATTGAAAACACAGCAATTTTTATTTCAAAGCACAGTGGAGAGGGCTTTTGCACTGCACAATATTTCTTCCCAGGGCTTTCTCATAACAAGCCACGTGTGCATCAAGATTGAATTTGAGCTTTGTGAATGACACTGATATTCACTTTAAGCTAATGTAGAGATGGTATCAACCTGTAGCCCAATACTCGCAAGGCCCTTCTGATTCTAATGGAATTGATCAATATTTCAAGAGACATTTATAATTTATGACCATGCAGACTAGCAAAGATTATAATCCTAAGAATACATAGTATTTCCTGTTGGATCTTAAAACTTTCATGTTTATCAATAATGAAACCTGTGTGCTAAATTTTGCCCTTTAAAACCTCAAAACGCTTTTACAAGCCACATCACAATAGTATTACAAATCCAAAAGATCTAAGGTGTAGAGTTTGGTAAATAAATAACAAAGCTGCTTCCTTGGACTGTCAAATAGCTTGTTAAAATATTCACTGCTAAAATATTAGCTGTTAAAATAATATGCTTTATTAACTTTTAAAATACAACATTATTAAAATAACTGTATGATTTTCTGTATCAATTTTAGTATTAAGACATCAATATAGAAATAATTTCTATCTATGCAATATTATTAAATTTTTTAATATGTCTCATTTTCTCGAAACTTAGAACAGGATTATTAAAAGTTATTTTACACCCCATTTTATTTCTTACATGAACTGATGCCCACTGCAGCAAAGGCAGTACTCTAGCAGCTCAGCAGTATAATTATCTCTGTTGGAGTAGATTTCTAGTCTTGGGATGGGGGTTTTTTTCAGGATGTTTTTCATTTCAAGGGTGGTGGGTTTTTTTCAATTTTGTTTATGGTGGATACATGGACTGAACAAGCTAAACTAAGTCAAACTTAGCTAATAGACCCCAGATAGAAATCACTACATGATAGCTGTACTGTCTGTTAACAGCAAGGAGTTTAGTAACTTTTAGTCAAATGGAGAAGGACAATGACGGGTTAAAGCTCTATATCCTAAGGTACAGAGCTTTGAATTTATAACTGCCGTATTGTTAATTCTGATTTTTAAAATTCCATTACTCCCCTCCCTTCTACCTGTTTGGCACCAGAGGGAGAGGTGAAACCAACGATTTAGAGCAAAATTCAGCAAGCAATTAAAAACTTTAATAAGAGGTATTTACTCTTAACTATTTGAATTGTCAACTAATGACTCGATTAAATTCTGAAAATAACGCGAGAGAACTGTATTTACAGATATTTCACTGAATAACTTTACCAAGGCTTATTTCGGATACACCATCCTTTTCAGAGTCCAATAATAGCTAATTAAACATTTAACAACTATGTACGAATAGTTTTTCTCAATTATTCTTTACAGATTAATTCTTCTTAACATCTGTCAGCCATACTTATTTATTGCCCTGCCTGAGTAACGGTTTACAGATTTTAGCATATCTACTAAAAACACAAAACATATTTTTTCATCACAAAATTAAAAATGAAGAAAAACTATATACAGAAGAATAGTTAGAAAGAGTTTGCAGGTTAAACTAAAGGAGAATACAGGAATAACCAAAGCTGAACATAGCACCCTAGATGCTGTCTGACAGAAGCTGATCAGAGGGGAATAATTCCTTCCCTTGCTACACTACTGCTAACAACATCCAGCTATTCTCCAAGTGTTAAGGATTTAAGACCTCTGTAATATTTTGTTCTTTTAATGAGAATATACTTGCACAAAACAAAACAGCCTCAAGTTGTAACTGGGAAAACAAAACCACTCTCACAGTCCCATTATTCAGTGTAATTTCCTGAAGACCACTGAAAATCCAGCAACTTTACCAGTGTTGCAACTAGGATTTTAAAACAGCATTGCCCTTACGCCCCTGATCATTTCCACTTCCCACAGTAAGCTTTCCTTGTTTCCACTGCATTCATCTGGGTGGCTAAAAGACTAATGAGATCACTCAGGAAAAGAAAAAGCTAGGTTATCATTTCGCAAGAATTTAAGAATCTAATTTAAAGAATTTAAGAATCAGAGAATCCTTCTCAAGACAGAGGGATCTTGTCCTGTCACTCCCCTGCCATAAGATACATTCATCTCCTTGTAGACTTGCAGTCTTAGTTTTAATTGGATTCATTTCCTGACCAAACTGACTCAATAAACGTATGAAAGTCTGTGGGAAGGCAAAGCAGGCACAACGCAAACCTGCTTTGTTCAGCCACAGCCCGTTTGAGTGATCTTTTGCACAAGATTCAGAAACTGGAATTTTGTCTCACCAAACAAGGCACTGAAGGCAAACCCCCATTAGGTCAGGGTACTACCTGATGTGGAAGGAAACTCTATCTGAACATACATTTTCTTCCTCAGTGCTTTGAAAAATGCCAGCTCCAACACTTGTCAAGATCTGGCACTTGAAGGCAGACCTTTTTATAAACCAATACAGTTTCAGCATCCAAAGTTTTAGGTAAAATACAACCTGTCCATTTGGCAAAAATTGCCTTCGGTGCCAGGGTCAGTAATGTGTCATGAATTCAGTGCCAAAAAGGAAATCAGGTGGTTTCAGGGAAGGATATAATTATTATTTCCTCCTTTATTAACTTAATACAGAGCGACTGTCTGAGCATCCAGGGACCGGGTTAGGAAAGTTAAGCACTGATAAACTTAAACGTGGGCAGAGACATCAAGTGCAACAAAAACAAGCTTCTACAGGTTTGCTGATGACAAAAGGAATATTAGGAAAAATGTGGACCCTCTCTGGAAGGAAACAGGAGATCTGGTTACCTGGGACATGGAGAAGGTTGAGGTACTCAGATGTTTTTGCCTCGGCCTTCACAAGCAAGTGCTCCAAGTTGCAACCTGGTCTAATGGAAGGTGTCGCTGCCCATGGTGGGGGAGGTGGAATGAGATGAATTTTAACATCCCTTCCAACCCAGGCCATTCCATGATTCTATGACTCTAAATTGGCAAGTATAATCTTGGACTAATGAGGTGTAAAACAATGAATATTACAGATCTTAAAGCAATGCCATTAGAACCCTAATTTTGCCCTTTAAAGCCATGAGAGAGAAAACATCTCATTTGTTTCATTGTGCCCTTTAAAAGCTGTACCCAAGGGGACATCCAGAACAGCAGAAAGCTGCATTGGCAAGTTAATGGAGACGCACTCAGGTGCAGGATTCAGCCTCAATTCATTAAGTTCCATTCTGCCTTCCCCTACCATCATCCCCAAGAGAAGAAAAGACATTATTATACAAATTTGTTGATAATATTCCAGGAGATAAAGTTCCCCATTCTAGCAGCAAGGCTTCTGTAAGGATTGAAAATCAGAAAGTTATTAAGGTAAATTTACATATAGTCTCCAAACTGGAAACCAGACCAAAAATTCCATGTCTATTATTATCTGCAAAACTTGAAAGTATTATAAGAAATTAATGCAAAAAGTTACAAGCCATAGAATCAATATTTTAAATTATTACTAACTTTATTATTTCTAACATCAGTTACTGAGGCAGTACTTCCAAGTATGTGTAAAGTATCTGTATAATACAAAAATTATGCCACCAGATACTGAAATTATCCAATAAACATCAGGTGTCAGATTTTTTCAGAGAAAACACACAAAATTAATCACTTACAAAGCTAAAGTAAATTCAGTATTGTGGTAAATACACATAATCCTAAGGATATTAACCAATATGGTGCATCTATGTGGGTAGTAGCTCAGTAGCTGTCTGGAACTCTTCCAGAGAGCAATGCAGACACTCCTGCCACTCCCTTTTATTGCAAGAACCAGGGCAGCTCCAAGAGCTAAAAACAAGCCAGACAAACTCTGTCTGACACAGGAGTATCTCAGCACTGTATTCGCAGGAGCATCAAGAAAGATGGCAGAGATTTAATTTATTTTACTTTCTACAGAGCCAACCTGTACTTAGCAGATTTCATGACTTGCAAAAGTATTGCTACCAGATAGGAAATGCAAGCAACCACTAGATGCACTAAAGTTCTGTCCATGCAATCTTGTATCTCAAATAACAAGCTGCTATAACACCACGCTGAATTCTTACAATCCAACTTCAAATAACTCAGAATTGATTACTGTATTTTTACAAGACAATAATCAAGAGCTACAACGCACTAAAAGCAGAGTAAATCGAATGCCAAACCAAAAAAACATGTTTACATAATAAAAGGTCTGACCTTTTAAACAATTAAGGGTATTACTAAATCATCCTGGTGTAAGGAGCTCAGTTTCAGACAATAGTATGAGTCATGAGTAAACTTGCTGTTTGCAAAACTTGCCTGAAGTAGGGTTGGAAGAGCTCAATTGCTTAATGCTTTCCATTAAAGAGATATAAAAATGTCTCTTGTTTGAGACACCAACAGACCTTTGAAACTCAGTAGAGACACACATAAAATAAATATATCAAAAAATACATTAAAATTGAAAACTAAGAAACACAAGGAGCAAGTTATCTGTTCAATATTTCTTACACAGCCTCCACCTACTCAAATACCTCTTAGTTATATATATGACTAGAAATACTAGAAGTTCTTAACGTTCTTTATTAAGGCGTTCATACACCATCTCATATTATCACACAGGCAAGTCGTATCAATTTGATCAATACTGACTGCAACCCTGGTTATCCCCAAAAACAAACTTCTACTGCCAGAATGTGCTACATTTTGAACCCTCACCACTTTAAGTGCCAGTTACAGCTGTGATGAGTCAGCTCTAAAAGGCAAGGAAAGTGGGACAACTCTTGACAACTAAAACAAAAACTGGAATAAAAATTTAAAACTGGAAGCCACCAGCAGTTCACAGAGTTGAGTATCTTGCTATCCTGAGCAATCATATTAAAAAAAAAATGTATCAGAAAGGACAAAACAAAGTCTGGTATCAACTAAACACTAGCGCAGCTCTTCCTGTCCCTCAAATCAAAATCTTTTGTTCAAACAGTAAGTACATGGGGGGGGAGGAAAACATACTGTGCCATGTAATAGATTTAAACAAACAAACAAATAAATAAATAAAACCAAGGGCATAGGTTAAAGAGTCTAGATACTCCCAGGAACAGATGACACACACCACACTACAAAATTAAAGAACCTTTTGGGGTTATCAGTCTGATCCAGGAAAACCCTCAATATGGGATAGCAAAGAAATTACAATCTAATTCACATGAACATTTTTCATTTGCATGAGATACAACTTTTCTGCAATACAGTCATTTGTCTCAAAACATCCCACTTCCTCATACTAAAGCAGTATAACTTGCTCACTTGGCAGAGTCCCGTCTGCATGTGGATTGCAATTAAATTTTGTTCACACCAGGGAAAAGACTGACATCTAGTTTACCCGTGATCTTATCCCTCCTGAAAACAGCTCAGTCTTTCATGAAGTAACTGAAGTCACCTTATCATAACTCCTTGCCATAAAGGCAGTATGCAACTCCTGGCTGAGCTCTGTAAAAGCCTAGAGAGTTGAAACAGAAATCTTTTTGTTGCTATGAACGAAAAAAATGGAAATGTGTGTGAAATCACTGAAAAAAATGTCAGAACAAGGGTTAAAGCGATACTTGTACTGATAAGGAGTAATCCTGTTAGGAGCAATGTCCTGGGAAAAGGAAAATTGAGGAATGGGTTGTTTATAACAAGACCAGAAGGCCTGCCCTCTGTAAGATCACAGCACAGTGACTCGTCAGCAGAAGAACCTGCCTTCCTAACATCAGGAGGCTGGACAGTTGGAGCATATCACATATGGCAATCCTCTTCCTGTATGACCAATAGGAAAACAGACATGTATTTGAAAAATCCCAAAAACAACCAGACAATAAGCATGAACTTAAGAGATACAGAGACTGCAGGCTCTTTCTCGCATCAAAGGACCATTTGTAGCTAAAGCTGAATATCATAAAAGATCTGTCCAAATCAGTGCATCATCACCAATAAAAACAGCCTCAGAGATGTGATGACTATCTGATATCCAGCATTTCTTGCACTGCACAAAGGAGGTCCTGGCCAGACCAAATACAAACACAGCTTGGCGTTTGGAAGTTCTATCAGTATTCTGATGTCATTACACAGTGAGTGAATTTATGAGAGAATGAGTGGAAGTAGGTAAAATCAGCATCCTTTTCCCCTTCCATGAGATCCTGCATTGAATTTCGTTACATTGAATCTTTCACAAGTCATCTTCCAAACCTTTAAAAAAGGTCCTGCAAATAAGAAACTGTTCAAAAATCACAGTGTACTTCCACTGACACTTTTACAAAAACACTCTTTGTAAAGCTTAAGTAAGAGTAGGGAGAGAGCACACAGTAAAAAAACAAACAAGAAAGCCTCATTAAATTGTGAATTATTTTCAAATTTTTAAGACATAATTGAATGATTGGTATAAATTAAGTTAGGAAAATTAATTTTTCTGCTTTTTACACCATACATTTAATTCACTGTTAGAAAGACCTCAACAAAGCAGACCAGTATTGTCTTATTTCTAGAACTCAACGGTTGCTTTGCTAGAAGTTAACTAGAATTTCTGTTTTGAAGACCACTGCCATCATTTGCCTAAGGACAAGATGCATCCTCTCAAAAAGACAGCTACAGGCCTAAGGAAAACACTAAAGAAACTTATTAAACCATGGAGAGCCAAGACTCTCTTTTGGGTATGAATTGTACAGGTTTTTTGTTACTGATAGAAAATATGTTTCAATTCTTACTTTCTACTTAAATAGAAGGATTCTTTTCTGTGCCATAGAAAAAACATTCACCTGTACATTAATTAACACTCTACTGAGAATTAAAATTTTCTTTCCTTTTATTGCACAGCACAAGTAACCAAGGGAGCAAGGAGTTTTCAGCATAGACCAAAAGCTATTTCATTTCATTAGACACAGTCACTAAATATTTATTTATTTTTGGAAGAAGAGTTTCAAGCTACTCACTCTCATACAATGCTAAGAAGTAATGCATAAGTATTTTATATTTGTTATAATTTACATATAAACACAATAAGCCACCATAAAAACAAATAGAAATCTTACCTTCTTCTGGTACCAAACTATAGCATCAGTTACTTTGGACGCCATTTATTCCACTGAATTCACAGAGTCATTTTAGGCTGTTAACAGAAAGAGACAGAACTTTACTTCCACCTTCCCTACGAAGGCCAAGATAGGGAATGCTGAAACACTCCCGTTACCTGCAAAGCACTGAACAGCTGTATTTACTTTACACATTGCCTCATTTCTATTTTAGTAAGAGCTTGGGTTTTCTCCTCTAGGCAAAAAACCACAAATCTGCTGCTACAGAACATCAGAAGCCTCAGTTTTGTCCTTCCCAGTAAAACACAGGTTGAACAGAGATGATTTGTCATTGTCTCACAGGAACCTCAAAGAGTTATATTACATGTAGCTTTTTTCCCTGATGAATTAAGCAACCTATAGTTATTAGCCCAGCATAGTATTCTGAAGTCCAGGAATAATTATGTTATAAAATGCAATAAAAATTCATACAGACTATTAAATGTACTTGGAGAAGAAAAAAATATCAGTGCTAGAACGTCACTAACCATAAAATTAATACCCTCATGAAAACAGCAGACCAAAACTAAGGCAAAAGGAAAAAACCGAGGAAGAATGGTACGTTTGTTCTAATGGTAAAAAATAGCAATAGCATTACTCAATCTTTGATGTCACTGTAATTAGTTTTCAGTATGAAAAAACCTAACAAAACCCAAACTTTCGGCCTATATAAAACATTTTCATCTTGGAACTAATATTTACAGTTATCTTTCATGTAATCAAGTCAGCTAGAACTAATTCTGAAAACAACAACAAAAAAAGAAAACAAACATAAANTTAATTCTGAAAACAACAAAAAAAAAAAGAAAACAAACATAAAAAGTCTTCAGGTATATCAATGTTTCTCTTGTACTGGGGAGCTCAGAACTGGACCAGGCACCCCAGGTGTGGCCTCACTGATGGCAAGGACATGGTTAAGGATGTTGTAAGGACAGCAGTGGCTTAGCCCCCAAACACCAAACTATGCATCAAGCATCTTTCCAAGATCCATCTCTCATAAAAATATCACACTTATCATAACATTATCAGCATCAACAATAATATTACACCTTCTATTTCTTCATTAAAAGGAAAGAAAAATTATTAACCTGTAGGCAGTTTTTAATCCTTAACTATAAATGTGATCTTTCTCTTTGATTTAAAGATATTTAAAATTAAAGGTATTTTTTTACAGCTTTTGCACAGACAAGAAAGGCAAAGAAAAATGCAACATTCAACAAATGGCATGGAAACTGAAACTGTGCAACAGATTAAAATAAGTGTCTTTATGAAATACCTAAGCATTAGAGTAACTCATGACACTCTCTCATACATTGTTCATCACCAAAAATTTCAGGGTTTGCTTTTCTTAAAACAGATATTAGACTACCTGACCATAACAGCTCTTGGAATGAAAATCATAAATACTCCCTCTACAAAAGCCCTATCAACACAGCCATCTGCCAAGACATTTATTGCAAGGAAAAATGGGGAAAATGTCTAGCACACAGCTGAAACACCGTGTTACACAACTGGTGAGCAACTGGCTCACAGGTCAGGCACAAAGGGTTACAGCGAATGGTGACCTGTCACCAGTGGGAGTCCACAGGGCTCCATCTTGGGCCCTGTGCTCTTCCACATCTTCATACATGACTTGGACCTAGGACTGGAAGGGATACTGAGCAAGTCTGCAGATGATACAAAACTGGGAGGAGCAGTCAGTCCCTTGAAGGCAGAGAGGTCCTGCAGAGACCCTGACAAATCAGAGAGATGAGCAACCACCAACCACATGAAGTTCAACAAGGGAGAGTGGTGGATTCTGCACCTGGGATGGGGCAATCCTGGATGTATGGACAGATTGAGGAATGACAGGCCGGAGATTAGTGCTGTGGAAAGGGACCTGGGGGTCCTGGTCCATGGCCAGTTGAACATGATTCAGCAGTGCCCTGGCAGCCAGGAGGGCCCAGCGTGTCCTGGGGACATCAGGCCCAGCATCCTCATCCGGGCAAGGGAGGGGATTGTCCCGCTCTGCTCTGCACTGGGGTGGTCTCACCTCGAGTGCTGGGGGCAGTTTTGGGCACCACAATATAAAAAATATATTAAACTATTAGAGAGCATCCAAGGGAGGGCAGCAAAGATGGGGTTGTCCTGTGCAGGGTCAGGAGATGGACTTGATGATTCTTATGGGTTCCTTCCAGCTCAGTACATCTATGATCCTATTTATTTTAAAAATGACCCTCCAAAAGACTCTGTTCTGCACTGACATTTGTTTTCATTGTTCTCTGACTTGTGCATGGACATACTCCTATTTTATACAGTGCATTACTTAAAAGATATAAAAACTAGTGTCTTTAGTTTGGATATGCACCATATACACTATAGTACAAACTTTCAACAAATGGATTGATATTACACCAGCTCCTGAGGATTTCTAAGAAACATAATGCCATACATTTTCATGTTTCCTAGATGAAACTATATTTAAGATTTCTAACAGTGCAATTCCAATATCTTTTATACAAATTCAGATAAAATTACAACCCAAGAAATGTCTCAGAGAGCTTAGAGAGTCATTGCAAATTCCAGAAATAACAGAACATTGACAATGGGTGCAACTGAGCAAGCAAACACCACAATTTTCCACTGTTGAAAATATCATCATGTAAGTCACATCAAGTCAGTTAAAGCTGGCAGCCATGACTGTGTCAACATCTGTAATTGTTTCTGACCTATTTGCTTCTGATAATAGAGTCTGTTTTTCTAAGAGCAACTACCAATTATTAAGAATTTATTGGCATAATAAATACAAAAATATTACTGTCATATAAAGCAAGGAATCCAACAGAGACTTTGACAAAACCTGGCGTATTACAAAGACTGGTCACTCTTCTCCCTGACCCATACAAAGCTTACAAGAGGACTTGATTTCTTATTTGAAAACCTGTTCAATTAAATTTAAAATCCTTTGTTACACTGGACTCAAAGTGACATAAACCCCTTCCCCACACACATCACCTGCATCACACAGTCCCAGTGAAAGCAGTTCACTGCTCACAGAGGGGCAGTGCAGGAAGGGGCCACACAGATAGTGATCACACCTGCACCCTCGCCTTCCCCGCCTTTGTGACCTCATCTTGGAGGATCTTTAACTCCTCATTTCTCTTAAACCAACAATCCCCTCTCATATACAATACACCCTACTTCCTATCTCCATAATCACAGGATGAGAAAAAGGTTGGAGTAACTCATTATCAGCAGTGAAGAACTGCTGACCTGAACAGAAATCTTTCCCTCCGCAGCTACATTAACTTCATCTCTCTCTCCAAGGTCAACCATTTTTCCTAACCAACCATGTTTCCTAACCAATGTAAAAAGCAAGTCTCAAGACTTCAAACTGTGTCAAATACAGCTAAAATTGGATAAGCCATTTTAAAGGCAGTAACCTTTGTTTGCAGTAGTTTTCCAATTCACTCAAAAATCCTTTGCCTCAAGAAACAATTACATCACAAAACTGAAAACCAAATAAAAAGAAGTAGTTTTATTGGATTTCTATCAACAAACCTGTTATTTAGATTATCCATAGTTTTCATATTTTTAAGACTACATTAAATCCTCCATAGAATCTATTTTGGTGGCATTTAAAGCATATTTGCATAAACATTTGCATAAACAAATGCAAAGATGATGCTTACAAAAGTAAATATGACAAAATCATGGGAAGGATGTCTCAAAACAGAGTTTGGTGTGCTAAGTAAAAATACCTCTACAAGAAAATATCACATGCTTTCTTCAAGAGATACACAACTATTTCTGAGACAGCAGTGTAGTCAAGGGTGAAAAGGTTTATTTAATTATTTCTGTACACTGTTTCTGCTTGCAGGGGTTCAAGTTTGTCTGTGGTTTGATTTTTTTTTTTGTCTGTCTTTTGGTTTTGGGGGGTTTAGTGAGGTGAGGTAAGACATTATGAATTTAATAGACTGGGCCTGAAGGTAACTTATCTGGGTGAGAGATGGATGGTAACAATTCAAGGCACTTCAGCTGCAGCCCTGGCTCCCACTCTCTACCTGCCCACAGCTCACTGAACCTTAGACTGGAGATGAAGAATTGCAGCAATTTCAGACTCTGAATATTCATTACAAGTTAACCTGTCATTCATGTCTGTCACCACAGTTCCAATTGATATTGATCCTGAAGTCAGCCTGTACAAGCCAGGCTCTAAAGCACATCAGGATCAACTGGGTAAAAGTGAACAAGTCAAAAAAGCTCATAGGTATCCACAAGCACGACGGAGCAGTGCCTGTTCTTCTGCCTGGTTCTCCCCTCATCCTCTCTGGACCCAGACATCTGTTCCATGTTCTGTGTCGAATACCTGCACCTGGGACAGGGACCAGATTCAGCACTCAGTTGTACAATGTCCTTTGCAGAGTAACTACAGCAAGATTAAGTTAATTTGAGCTAGTTGAAGACTTAATAGCAACACAAAAAATACCCCAAACTTCAGAGACTAGACAGCACATCCAAATACAAAAGCTTGATCACAACATCTCTAACATTCAACAGAGCTCTCTGTTACATTTCCATCAAACTCACAGTTAATACTATGAGTAACAAGCAATATTTGTTAATCAAAACTTCATTACTTCCCTACAGCTAAAAAGAGAGGACTACCTGGTTTTGGTGATCCCTGTTCAGAAGTGGGGTTTCTTAGCTATTTCCCAGCTCAGGGCATAACCATACTACACACTACACCTTGCAATCAGACGAGCAGCTTCTCAAAAGCCACAGAAATCTATATTTAGATGTCTTCAGGTAGCTAAGTGCTCATTCGAGCCCCGCAGTACTGCAGTGCTTACTGAGTAAGATAGGATTTAAATAAATTCAAAATATATTTAGAAATTTTACTCATACCCATAGGGCTTTGGTGACCCTAGTCAGACACAAATGCAAATATTTCTAAATGACAGTCTACAGAAAACGAAAGCAATCTGAACTCTGACAAGTTCAGAATAAAATTGTGCTGCTCCACAGTGACAAACAAAAAAATGACAATTTTTTGGAGGAATATACAAGTCTAAGCAGTGTCAAGAAACAAAAGGTCATAATTAAAAATACAACACAAGCAAGGACGCGTAGGCAAATAGTTGCTTTCCTTGCCTGTAAACACTGTGAATCACTAAGTATTTCAAGGAACCTGTTTCTTTTATAGCAATCCCAACCTGGATGGTCAGGATACCATCCAGCTGTTGAGTCAAGACTTGAATGTCCTTCTCAACTCATGATCATGGAATGATGAAGCAATGAAGCTGTATGTTCACTAGGCAGCATCAGGTGTAAAACTGCAAAACTGTAGCATTTGTCTCAAATGTTTTTTAAAAACATCACTGATTTTTACTACCTTCGGAAGAACTTCTCTCTGTAGCAAATTAAAGGCAGTTTTAAAAAGGTTACCATATAAAGCCATAAGAATATAGGACCTGGTTTCAACTGCTTTCCATGACAGAATTGCTTTACCATTATGTTAGATCCTCCATATTAGTTTCACAATCAGGCATAATTTCACTAAGATTCTCTAGTAGGTAGAGTAAGAAAAGACAGTGAATCAGAATAGTAAAGCCTATGGCCTAAACTATTAATTTTATAGTAGCATGCATCACACAAACTCTCTTAAAAGTAAAACATTACACTAGCTCATGCACAGCTAGAAAATAACTTTAATGACAGAAAAAACCCTCACTTTCCAGGTTCAACAGCAAAATACAAGTTAACAGCAAAATACAAGCTAATATTTATCATCACATTATTTGATACTTAGTTAATTTTAAATGAGCCCAATAAACAGCTTAGTCACATTAGGTATCTGGTGTTGACTGAAAAGCTGCTTCTGCCATGACATAACAAACCGAGGCAGGTATCCCTGAAATGCAGACACAGCACTAAACTTACCAGGAGTCATCCTTCCTACACTCAAATCCATGGGAGTTCTGCCAGTGCCACAAAGAACAGGATTAAAGCCTTAAAGCAATGTTCCAAAAGAAACATTACTTTTCATGTGCATTACAAGTAAACCATTAAACCTACATTTCCTTTTTGAAAGGGAACATCAAATACTATGCAATGCACTCAGTGTTCTTTTTAAGTACTTTATCTATGCATCGCTGTTCTCAAAACAGCATTTCAGAATTGCAAATTGTATACAAGCAAATGAGAAACTTGTCACTCCCAGGTTCACACCTTTCAGTGGAAGTTTTATCATGTTCCCTCCAGCCAGCCTTAAGAAAACCTGAAGCAGACAAAATGGAAGCAAAAAAGTAAAGCTAAATTAAAAGAAAACCAGACACTGCTAACCTAAGGACCACATCCAGCAAACAGCATAAAAAGAACTCTTCCTGCCATGCCTGACAAGCCCCGCCAAGTTGTTGTCTTGAAATCCAAGGCCATAATAGTTTGTAAATAAAAAGGAATTAACATACTTGCTTTCCCCAAGGAAGACAAACAACTCTGCTAAAACTGGATACCAGCATTCCCAAGATACTGTTCATGAAAGAGAGCTAATTTCCAAACTTTGCTCTTCAATCCATCTCAAAAAAACCAACACTGAAAACCCGAACTATAATCACCACGAATAACTGATTTTAAAAACCTGAATATCCCTAGATGTCTATTTGGGGAGGTTTTCTGTTTGTTTGAGGAGTTTATCAGGCCAATAGCAACAATAAAATATGAAGCAGGCCCTATGCTGGCTGCTGTGTATCAAACCCTGCTCTTTATGAACAGAGATGTACCAAACCTGTCATATATGATGACACATACAAACATCTGGCAGCATGTCCATGCCGGCCTGTGCCTCCAGTAAGATGTCAGATACTGAAAAGCTGATACTTTCTCAAGCCTCTCTATTCTGCCCACAAACCACTGCATCTGATCCCATTTCTGTTGCTGCATATTTCCTTACAAGCTCATGGCCTTTATCACTGACCAGCCAAAGAAGGAAGATCTCACAGACACAGCACAGAGCACGCAGTGAGAATGAGTTTTCAAATTCTGATGGGAGGTATACTCAGCTTAGCCATCTTCACTGCCACAGCAAACTCACCAATATTTGAAGCAAGAAAATGCCACAGAAAATAACTGTCAAACAAGGAATACTTGTTTTGCCAGTGAATTACACAACTGTCTAAAATAGCAACAAAATGTTGACTATCAGGATTTCTGAGATTTATTTCAGGTTCTGGTAAAAGAACATTGCGTGCAGTTGTTGCAGCCGCTGCAGCCACTTCTGGAATATATGCCCTCAGCCTTAAGGTCTGTCAGGTTTCCTAATTTTGTTACATAATTGGTTCATGGCTCCATTTGAAGTGACATGACACAATCTCATAAAAATAGGGGGGGAGGATTTTGTACTGAAAAGTCCAAGATTCTACACCTCCCATAATTTACTCTTGAGCCTGCTGCAGTATTTATTAACTGGCAAAAAGCTTCCAATATTTAAATATATTCTACTGTTCAAAAAAGAAGAAAAATCCAAGCCGCTAAAGGAAACTAAAATCAAGTTAATTTTGCTTATCTTCTGTAAGAGATCTTAGTTTCAAAATTTTCACCAAATACAGTAATTGCTGTTAGTACGTTGGATCCACAAGCCATTTCCGAAAATGCTGCATCTTAAAAAAAAATAAAATAAAACACAGCACATGGTCCATCTCAAGTTCTGGGCTTTTTAATTCTTGTTTTTTATACTGAATACTACACACACACACATACCTATCCCATTAAACATTTGCAATCTTATACTGAGAAGTACCTGAAATATTACATGTATACATCTGCTCTTATAACTGTCACAGCTTTATTAAGGAATAGAATTTCTATAAACACTAAGTTTTTAATTTATATATGCAGCCACCTTAACAAATACTTGAAAAAAACCCCCAACCAAACAAATATAGTAGCCACCTAGAAATAAAATGCTATGCTCATTTCTTCCTTCTTGAGATTTTTAACACAACAATAAATCTTACTCACTGGAAATACTGACTTGTGTTTAGGAAGAAATGTTTATCTGTCACCAGGCACTGCGCAGCAGAGTTGTGGCTTCTTGATGACTACAGTCAGGAAGCTGAAAACCACTCCTAAATCACCAAGTTTGCATCATGTTCTACAAATAGTCATCCAGCAAGTTTTTGAAGCAGCTGAGGCATGAAGTGGCTGAGCTGTCAGAAAAAGCTGCTGTCTCTTGTAACAGCCACTGTTCTGTAGGAACACAGCAGCAAATGTTGAGTCTCTATTCTAAAAAAAAAAAAAAAAAAAGCAAGTCTCTGGAGTGATCCAAGCAAGGAATTGCAGAGTAACAAGCCTTACATGTGTATCTGGCAAGGTCCTCAAAACAATCATTAAAAATGGAACACCATTATACCCGAAAGACTATCTGATAGGGTCTAATCAGCAGTTTCTGCACAGGAAGATCATGTCTCAGTCTATCAGTATTTCTGAACATGTCAAACTAACTGATAAACAAGAGCAAGTGACAGAACATATGTGGACTTTCAAAGAACCTTTGGAAAGATGTCACAGACTGTTGCCTGTGAAAAGCAAACTTTATCACAGATCAAAAGTAGCCAGAACATTGAACAAAATTTGGAGTCAACACTCTTCATTGCAACCAGCTAATTGGATAATGAAGATTAATAGCAGCATCCAGACTGCATAAAGCAGCCTAGTGATCACCTGCTCCAGTGCCCAGAAGCAACTTGGATCATGCACCACTGGCCTGTAGCTCTTCCGTTCAGTGCCAGTCCAAGGCAAAATGCACAAAAATCCCCGTTCTCCTTCACACAGAAGCCTCCTAATCCTGAAACCAAAGAGACTACATTTTCCTAGTCTGGTGTCTTTTTTTTCCACCAGTCTTCACATACCTGAGCACCCCGTAGTGACAGAGGTAGACATCCAGGACCTCATCCAGCACACATGTGCCTGGTGACTACCGTATTCCCAAGGTCTGATGCTAAAGGATGAGAGCACTTAGAAATCACAACTTCCAGCTTTCTAAGTACACCAACCATCAGACTTTTACTAGAAAGATGAACACAGATACTCACCATGTCACTGCTCATCGGTGGCTGACAGCTCAGGGTAGCTTACAAACAAATAGAGATGCCACACATAACTGCTGGCTCCTGGAGCCGTAGAGGGAACTTCAAGCAGAAGCAATCGCTCCCTAAAGACACATCCACACAACCGATAGTGAAGGTCAGGATGGCCCAGCAAGGCTTCAGAAGGGTTCTAACCACTCCAAACCAGTACCACCACAGTACACTCTCCTTAGTCACCAGCTTCCAGCACCAGAGCCCATTGCACAGCAGACAGTTCCAAGGAATTGACTGCCACTACTAAGTCCACGAGCAGCTCTCACATGATTTACCTCTGCAGATCTTTGGACCATGGAATACAGTGAGCACTAATGGCATTGAGGCTGCTCTGACTGCAGCCAGCTTGAACACTCTGGATCTCTCCCTGAAAGCCTTCTCAGGCACCATTAACACCATTCATCTAGACTAATTAGTACTATTTCCCCTCTCCTCCTCCTACTTAGAGGAGTAGACTAGAGGTTTCTATGAAGTACTGCCTAAATGAAGTTCTGAAATTGAGTTTACTGAGCCCTGTCCTATTCCAAATTTTAAGCTTCTGAAAAAAGGTCTGAGAGTGCTCACTATATTTATCTTTCATACTTCAGAGAAGAAAAGAAAACCTGAAGTAGTAATATTTCCAGATGACAATTAATCTTAAACTAGCAAAGCTTAAGAATATGTATCAACTTTAACAACGAATAGGCAACACAAACAGAATTCAATGTTATCTATAAGGGAAGGTATGGGGAGCAAACTACCACTCACAGCCTTATAAACAGGTATGTCAAACCCAGAAAGGAACCTCAGCAATTCAGGAAGCTCTTCCATCCAATACAATACAGTCAGAAAAGCAGGGAGACCTGAATAAAAGAGGAATGACAAGGAAAACACTGTAGTACAGCTCTGTTGATCAGTTGTGCAACCTGACTTGAAACACGCGTACTTTATTGGGAGAAGAATATTAAAATACTGGGGGAGGTGTTCTGAGAAGGGCTATGAATTACCAAGCACTTGAAAGACTGTCCTATTGAAACAGGCAACCACGAACAGAAAAATAAGAAATTATAATCAATTAAATAAGACTAAGAACTATACAGAAAGTACAGTAAAGAAAACAACAGCTTCCCAATAATACAGGCAACTTCATTAATTAACTGAGCTGAGAGGATAGACAAGCCAATTTTTTAACAGAGAAATATTATATTACAACACATAATTAAGACTGTTAAACTCACTATCACAGGAAGTCACTGAAGCCAAGATTTTACTCCCATTCGAAAAGAAAGCAGCTATTTAAACACACAATAACAATAATAAGAAGCAAAAAAAATAAACACACAGCTGAGGGAATCTCAGGCTTCATGACCCAGGATTCAAGAAAACATCCAAAGAGATCACTGGGCTGTATTTGGCCATCCAAACACTCCCCTGAACCCGACCCCACAACGGCCAGAAGCCAATACCAAGGAGAGTATGAGCAACACACAGAACAAACTGTCCCTCAGACAGATCAACACGAGAGTGTTTAGCTGCCAAGCCAGCATCTGCCAACCACCTAAACCCCAAAAGCATCTGGCGCTGGACAACTTCCAAAATGCAAGGCTTGCACAATTTCATTTGATGTGATATTGCTTTAATTTCTTCTCCCATTTTGTAGCTGTATTTTATTTTTTAAGAACAGAGCCACAAATTATTTGCAAATAGGAGTTCAATCCAATGCCTGGACTCATTCCAAAAAGCCACCTAGGTTCTTTGGAACACATCTATCAAGGCCACCCCAAAGGAGCAAAGAATTAAATACTGAACATTACAGGTACTCCTAGCAGAAACAAATTTGGAACAAAATCCCCTTTATGTGCATACATTAAGAAATAAAAGAACAGCTCTAGGAACTCCCTGATATGCTTCCCTTCAACTAAAAAATAAAAACCAAACCAAAAAACCCCACCACAAGCACAAGCTGTATTTCCAAATTTCCTGACAATATAATGCTTCTCTCTATATATGTATACATGTTTGCTCTAACTTTGAAACTGCTCTGAGATGGCGTTGGACCAGACTGATGACTTCCAATGACCCTTTCAACCTAAATTATTCTGATTACATGTAGGGCATACCCAAACATTACACAGCAATACATTATAGCTCTAATTACTATTAACTCTTTTTTCACCTATGAGCAATTTATTAAGCTCTTTGTGTTCTCCTTACAAATTTGAATATAATTTCAAGTAGTTAACCATTTCCTGTACACCCATCAAGAAGGACCTTTATATATGTATAACAGAAGAGTAAACTTAAGGGAGAAAACATGATCTTTAAAGCTTTCAAAATCTGTTGTTTTTCATACCACCACTTATCTTCGAGTAAGTGGTGGCCAACTGTTCTCCAACAGTCAGATGGAGCAGTACCTCTGACAAGAGGTATCCCAAGAGCTTGTTTTGTTTCCTTCATAAAACAAAAAAACATCAGAGAAAAAACAGGCCTACCTTGCTCCGTGGGCAGAAGCAATTAAGTCTGTCTGTTTTTGCCAGTGTCGCACGGCTCCCTCTTGTCCTGCTCCACCCCACCCATCATATTTTTCCTGCCCCCCACCCATCTTAACAACCATCCCAACTATTTAGCTGGGCCAGTAGCAGTAGGCTATTGCTGATGGCTCAGAGCTTACCACACAGACTGCCCAGCAATTGGTCACTTTTTGAAGAAGGTGTAACTGCTTTTTTTGGGTGGGAACATTAATTTGGGTCACTACCTGTCAAAAACTTTATAAAAATTTGTCACTGTGTAGGTACTGAATGTCTTTCAGCTGCCATTAACTTTGGTTTCATTAGCTGAATAAGAAGTGACTCTAATGGGAGAAGACAGACAAAGAAAGCAATTGTACAAGTTTGGTGCCCTTAGTAAGCATCGCTAAAAATCCACATAAACTGTCCAATGATGAATCTGTAAACAATGCTGTTTACTATGAAAAGAACTTCCTCACAGAAAAAGGAAAACCAAAACCCAATCCTTGACTGTCATCACTCTCTCTCACAGGGGTCCTGAAAAAAGAAAAAAACTTCTTCAACAAAATTTCTATTAGAAATAAGTAGAAAGTAAGATATACAGAAAAAGTCAGGGAAGACAGTACATGTAACTTTGGAGAATTAGGAAAGAAATAATGTCCACTGCTTTCCAGTGACCCCTGCCAGCTGTGACAGGAACAGCATTGTTCAACTCCAAGAGCCGCTCCACTCTTCACTGCCTGGTCAACTCCCTCAAACAAGGTTGACTGGAATTCTCTAATGCATCCATGTTCCCTTCTAATACACACCAACACTCTGTTTCATATTTCAAAGCCTACAGGACTTTGAGTTCTCCCAGAATTCACAGCAATGCCTGGCAGTTATGGACACAGCCAGGATCAACTTTTTGAGACAGCCTGAGCTAACTCTGCTTTGGGAGAAATTCAGTATTACCAGAATACCTGAAATGCACCATGGAGTTCCCAACAATTACTGACAACTTATTTGTATGTCACATTCCACACAACACAAGAGGAACAAATTCTAGTACAGGCATCAAATTAAATCAACTACATTTCCGAATTCTTTTTCAGGTGACTCAGGCTCATGTTTTATCCTTTGTAATATTTATATCCAGAATAAAAACATACACTGGCAGTAAAACGTAGCAACAGAACGTTTAACTGCACAAACATTCCACTTCAAACATGGATTGGGATGTTAAACACACAAGTTCCAAGCACTGCTCTCAACCTTCACCTTCAGAAAGGAAAGTTACTTGCAAATACTGTAGAGTGGCGTCTGTCCACTGACGTGCGTACACACATCACTTCATAAACACCTTACTGGAACAGAAATAAGACTTCTGAGAAAAGGATTATCCTGTCCAGAGAGTCACATGTAAAGAGGCAAACCAAAGAAGATCTCCAAAACCTTCAGAGCAACAAAAATAGCCAAATACATACAGCTATTTATAACCCAGAGGTTTATTCACAGAACACTTTTAGCCTCTTAACCCCAGGAAAACAGAAAGTCTCATGCCAAGGGCTAATGTATGTAACAGAAATACATCCTTCTGCCACTTACTGACCACTCCAAGTGTAGCTAAAGATATTAGGATTCACTTACTAGGATTAACAAGTTATTTCAAGTGATGCACTTCTCCCTGATAAAACAGGTATCACCATCTGTTTAACATCATCCACAGGAAGATGTAAGCAGACCAACTACTGATGACACACTGTATTTAGTCTCATTCCTATTAGCGAACTTGTGAGTTCAAATTGTAAGACCAGCTGCATTTTCTGTAGGAACATTTCATCACAAAGAATTTCAGAACATTAATTAAAGTACTTTCAACAAGTCAGGTTTTCCAATTAATTACTTTTTCCAGTTAATTATATGACTGATGGATAAGACACCAGCAAATTTGGAACAAAAATGCAAGACTTGGCAGCGTTACTTTTCAAGTGACCAATAACATGTAAAAGCAATAAAAGGCAAAATACCATTCACCGAGCTTGACACCATGGACTAAAAGTTTCACTGAATCTGATACACCTGAGCAACACACACTCAGAGAATAGATATGAAAAACAAAAATAAAGGTAACAAACACATGAATAGTTCTAGTACTGTGGAATAAATTTTCCCCAGCTCCTTTGTTTCTCATGGAAAAGAGAGCAAATGAAACACGAAGGAAATGAACAGCAGAAACTTTTAACTGATGAGAAGTTACCTAACATTTTGACTCCCAAACTGAAAACCAAGGATAAGCTGTAGTCAGGTTGTCTCTGTTTTAGGGTGGAAAAGGGAAAAAAAAAAAAGGGTAAGGAATAAAAAATAAAACATAAAAAAAAAAGGAAAGCACGTAAAACACAGTAATACAGGAGAGGAGATCAGAGACGAATGCGAAGATGCTGAAATTGAGGACCTTTAAAGGGAAGGAGAAAAGAAGTCCTGTCACCTGACACAGCCACTGAGGCAGCTCACGATGTGCTCAAGCAGCTCAGCGGGGAGAAGGTGTCTCGCAGCAGAGCCGGAGCGGGCAGGCAGGAGCCCCAGGGACGGGAAGGGGCCCGGACCGTAACTGCACCCCTGCCGCCAAACCTGGCGGCGAGGCCACGGCAGTCCGGGCACCGACGGCTCCGGGACGGCGCGCCCGCTGCCCCGGCCGGACCCGACGGGGGTCCGCGGTGCTGAGGGCAGGGATCGCTCCGAGCCGCGCTCGGACCCCCCGCCCCGGCGGCGCCGGCACCGCGCC
>WBMZ01007693.1:0-43195 GCA_013400975.1 Atrichornis clamosus
TCCCCACAACCCAGGACAAACACAAACCCAAACAACCGAAAACTGAGTATTCAAGATCTTCTCCATATATATGTAAATATATAAGCTGACATGACAAGATCAAGAGGCTGGCAAAAGGAAAGCAGCTGAATTAAATGAAGTTGCACACTTGGAGCCAAGAGGATGATTAATCACTGGAATAAGTTCTCAAAACAAGGTATCTTCCCAGGCAATGTCTAGTCAGAGGTGGTCTAACTGTGTTTTGTGAGGAAGTAACAGAGTAAAATGTCCATGGTGCATGGGAGGTCAGCCTAGCTGAGACTGTTCTCCTTTAGCTGTAACTCAGGAATCCTGTGAAAACTTGATATAAAGGCGGCATCGTGGATTTCAACTGCAGAAGGCTCATTGTCTTGAATGAGCAAATATCCAGCTTGGCTTTTGGATTTCACTAGGAATAAATAATTATTATGTTTCTATTAATAACTCTTCACACTTGCAGGAGGGCATATCTGATCTAGAGCCAGATAAACAAGCACAAAGGTGAGGCACAGCCAAGTGAGTCAGCAGCAGGCCTGGAAAAAGACCCAGTGTCTCTGGGATGCCTGGCTGAGACAGGCTTGTTTTTCTGGTAGGGCTCAGCTGTGTGAAATCCAGCATGTTCTCCAATCCATGGAGACCTATGATTTGTGGAGATCCGCTGTGCCCTGACCCACAGGTTGTACACCAAGGAATCATACCCTGAATTAGTGCACAGGGAAAAAAAGGTGAAAGAAAGGCACTTTTCCTGTTGATATCTGTGACAGACTTGGGAGGCATTCCATGAAAGAGTTGTTGAGTACTGGCTTTGTAGTTGCTGGGGAAAAGTAGTCCAGTTGTGAATGAATTTCACCAGCAGAAAGAATTAGCAGCTGAATTCTGCAGAGGGAGGTTTAAACTTCAATGTTATGAGGTGATTAAATACTACTTGGATTAAAATAAAGGCTCCATGGATACAGAGGCAGGAGAGACTGAAGTGCTGTCTGCTGTGCACTTGGTTTTGCTTCCTCTAATGTTTCTTAGAGCTGGAGTTTTACCCTGCCTTTCCTTGGTCCTGTCTTTACCCTGTTTTCGCATTGCATCTTTCCTTCAGAGACAGGATGGCTTTGTTTCACAGGATATTTCTGAAATTTCATTAATGTGATGTTTCTGTGCTTTTAGGCACAAAAGTGCAAATACTGCCTTTGTTTGGAAATGAGTTTAAATTAGATTGTTTCCCTCAGCTGCTCATGTCCTTAGTTTTCTGCAGTGAGTCTCATTAGTTTGTGTAATTATATTGCCAATAGAAAAAACATGGATGGGAACCGTGGAAGAAATTAAAAAAAAACAAACAAAAGAAGGATGATGAGTCTATAGATATTTAAAAAATATATTTCTAAGTTTAAAAATTAATGGTTGAAAACAGTGTGTTCAGCTTTCATGGTATCTTATGATAGTGGCATTCCTGAAATTTTACTGTTTCACTGTTCTTCACTATATTTTGGTATTCTAGCTTTATTTAATTTATGCTAGTTTGTTTTGGAAGTGTCAAACTACCTTCACCTCTGTGTACTGCAACAAGTCAAGTTTTATATTTGTCTCAGCTACTTCAGTTTGTTAGCATTGGTAGAGTTGTTTCTGCTTTCTGAGATTATTTGGTATTTTTCATTTGCTTATTTCTTAGTACAGCTGAAAATCTTGCATGTAGTTGGGTCCAATCAGTAGTTCCAGTGTGAAACCTTTAGAAGAAGGTGCAGGGTATTGACGCTGCCAGGTACCCATGAACACCACTCCATCACTGGGCAGAACAGAGAAAATATAACAAAGTCTTGTGGGTCAGGATAGGGGCAGGGAGAGATCCTTCATCAGTTACTGTCATGGGCAAAACAGACTTACTGTAGGAAATTTAGTTTAATTTATTACCAATGAAAAATAAAACTAAATCTTTAAAACACCTTTTCCCCATGCCTCCCTTCTTCCTGGCCTCAACTTCATTCCTGATTTTCTCTACCTCTTCACCCCTCCAGTGACACAGGGGCATGGGGAATGGAGGTTATGGTAAGTTCCTCACACATTTCCTCTACTTTTTCCTCCTTAGTGTGAGGGCTCATCACACTCTTCCCCTGCTCTAGAGTGGCATCTTTCCCATGGGAGAGTCCTTCAGGAACTACTCCAGCATGGGTCCCTTTCATGGGGTCAGTCCTTCAAGAATAGGCTGTTCCAGTATGGGTTCCTTCCACAGGGTTCACAAATCCTGCCAGCAAACCTGCTCTAGCCTGGCACTTCTCTCCACGGATCCTGCCAGGAACCTGCTCCATTGTGGATTCTCCACAGGTCACAGCCTCTCTCGGTCATCCACCTGTTATTCCTGAGGTGCTGTCACTGTCACTGATGGGCTCGGCCTTGGCCAGCGGCGCTTCCATCCTGCAGCTGCCTGGCATTGGCTCTGCTGGACATAGGGCAAGCTTCTGGAAGCTGCTTACAGGAGCAACCCCTGTAACTCCCTGCTACCAAAACCTTGCCACGCAAAGCCAGTACAAAGGGGTTTCCAGAATATCCTCTGTGGAGTGCACAGGACCATCCAGAACGAGCACGTGGTGTGACTCTAGGGGATGGTCCTGTACAGGAGTTGAACTGGATGATCCTTGTGAGTCTCTTCCAACTTGGAATATTCTGTGATTAATTAGTGGACTTTGTCTTCCCAGAGAGTCCCATCCCAATGGGAAACAAGCAACAGCTACAGGCTGGATCATGTTGAGCATTGGTGTAGTGGCATGCTTGGTTCCATGGGACTGTGTTAAGAGAAATACAGATGTGTATGCATCCCTGATTTTATTCATTTTTGCAAAAACATACCTGTTACAAGGAAAAAATGAAGCTGCTGTCCAAAACTGAGATTCTCCTGCACAGACCTGCCTTTCTTCCCTATTTGCCTACACATCCCATGTTTCCCCAGTTCATTTCCACACAAAGCCTTGCATGGTCAGCAAAATCCAATCCTGACAGAAAACTAGGAAGCTATGTGACGTGCAGCTTCTGATACCAGCTTTTTGTTTGCCAATATGTACCTCTAAGCAATAGTTTTCAAAGAGATGTGGTCTTTTCTTAGCAGGTTGAAGTTGAAGTTTACCGGAGAGATTCTAAGAAGCTTCCTGGCTTGGGAGACCCTGACATTGACTGGGAAGAGAGTGTCTACTTGAACCTCATCCTGCAGAAGGTAACAGTGATGCTTATCTAATTTTCACGGGCTATTTATGCAATTTTGCCTTTCACAATCTAAATGAACATAAACTGAGATGTTTATTATTTTTCAATAGAGTCCAAATAGCTTTCTTCAAAAAGCTTTAATGGTATGCAGTGAAGCTGGGGTGAATTTTATGGTCTGTAACTAAGTTTTGCAGAAGGAAGACTTCATCCAGTTTAATGGTTTTTGAGAGTGAATGAGACTGGTAGACAAGGAGCATTTCCATTAGAGTTCACAATACTGGTGGAGCTAAGAGAGGGGACTGCTAAGTGTGAAAGCAATGTCACGTATTACACTGAGGGGTTGCTGCTCTTGACAACAGAATTTTAACAAAACATTTTATTTGGTGGTGGGAACATGAAGCTAGCACAAATTATTTCTTCAATGAACTCATAGGTTGTTTGGTTATAGAGTATGCTACACTGGTGCTTAGAGAAGCTGAATACTACTGTAGTCATTTGAGATCCCTTAAATGTGTTGCTGATTATGATCTCAGAATGGGAAACCATTGGCTCCTGCATATGTCCTGGAAAATAAATTGTTTTCATTCTCTCTCCTTCCTCCCAGAAGTCTCTTCGCAGAACTTCTCTGCAGAGAGCAGTTTCTGCCTTTATTTGATGCGCAATTAAACCAGGATCCATTTGCCACAGTGAGAATTCAGAGATGCTGTTACAGCTGGGCATTTCTGACCAGAGTTATAGCATCTGCTCCTTTCAAGTTTTTTCAGGTTGTTTGGCAGGCTGTGATAGTGTTTTCTGACCTCATTAAGGTGTCACTTGTGTTCATTAGTGTGTTATTTTTTCCCTGTTCAAAGGGAGGAAATCTTTTCCATTTCTATCTTAAAGTGTGCTTAGGGGTGTGTGTGTGTGTGCTGCTTATTGCCCCAGCTGAAAGCAAGCTTGTGTTAAACAATATTGGCAGGAGTTTCCTTACCCATTGATTGTGCATCTCAACAAGCAGCTGTGCAAGAGATTTCAGTGTCACTGAGTTAATGAACAAACACAGGCTTGAAAATTGTAGGAGGTTCAGTATAGTAAAGAAAATGGCAACACCAAAAAGATCCTACTTTTCAGACAGATAGCTAGAAAAAAACAAGACAGAATGTGTTCTGCTTCGTGCACACAAATGTTTTGTTTTCCCAACTCTAAACCTTAATTTCTCTGTCTGGTGCCCTGTTTTAGCTGGATTATGTGGTGACCTGTGCTGTGTGCACACGCTCTGATGGAGGAGATATTCATATTCACAAAAAGAAATCTCAGGTGAGCTTTCCCTTCTATTGTTGTGGATCAGAGGTTGGCATCCAGTATTACCTAATCCTAAAAACTGCCCCAAAACCAGGGCAGTGGTTCTCAGGCTGTGCTCTGATAGATTCATCCTTGTGAAGCATCTCAAGTTTTTGTCTAGTAACATTTCTTGCCAGTCATCTAGATGTGAGATCTAAATGTGCTTTATAGCCTCTCTCAAAGAATTGTGAAGACCCCTGCATGCTGTCAAGGTGTATATCTTTGCCTACTGGATTTGGAGGAGAGAGGGAAGGTGCTGGGGGGAGGGAGAAGTATGATGCTCAACTGTTCCCCAGTCTGAGCCTAAACGTGAAATTGTATGAGACCTGAGTTATGAGGAGCCTTCAGGGTAAGTTTCTGATGTAGAGCTGCTAAATGACAGACAATTTACTGATTACCAGTTTATATTTTTATTATTTTACGGGATTCTTAGTTTCTCTCTTAAGCTGTTCATTCCTTTCATCTCCACACCAAAGTTGCTTGGTATTGTGCAGTTAATCCAGAGTTTAGCATAGTGGAGGAGACTGAATAACAAGTATGGAGGGGATAGGAATAAGAAACCTGAGACTTCCCACCCAATTTCCAGCAGATCTTGCAACAACTTCTTGTTAGCAGAAATTCTTCTTTAAAAGGCTCCTGTTGCCTTTAAAAGGCTGTTTCTCTCAGGCGTTTCCATTCCCTTAGCTCAGGCAACTGCTTGCATGACTTTACCTAAATAAACCAGTGCTCTTTAGTCCTTTAATTATGTTTTACCACTTCAAAAGAACTTTTGCTTTTCCTACAAACGAAACTAGCATTGCTGATTGTTTCTGTGATTTGCATTGGTTAAGTACATAATTTTCTTCTTTTGGTGCTGTTGAGATGCCACATTGCACTGCTGATTTAAGCCTGTTATTTTTCATTGCTTTTTTTCACTATTCACTAGTCCAAATTTCACGCCAAGTTAACTTCTGCAATTTTTTTTTAGAAAAATCTGTAAATATTATTTACAGATTAGAAAACTGGGAAGGAGATGAGGGATATGCCCTCACTGCATGGGAGTGGTGTTTAGAATGAAGAGGAAGCTTTTTGTTCCTCATTCCTAGAGACTCTTACTGTGGGACTGCTTATAAATTGTTGTCTTCCCTTTTCTAGGAGATACCTCTCACACATTTAAACTTACCAGTACATACCAGTAACATTTCAGCATCACAGCATTGATCTGTAGAGAGAGATGACAATTCCATATGCTGTGAAAGCAGGTTTGCAGTTGGACATTTCATTGTCATGACCACCACTGAGGCTGCTGGTTTTAAATGAAGGAAATCCATCTGGTTTGAATCTGCATTACTGCTCTGATGGTTCTTGCTTTAGAAAATGTCTTCTCCTGCCAATGTGCAGTCAGATGTTGACCAGGCCTAAGACTTGCTGTCCTGCTCCAGACCTTTGACAAAGCTACTCTGCTGACACAAGTGAGTGCCTGTGGCACGAAGCCAGTATGAAAAAGGCTGACTTTACCCTAAATTATTTTGCAAACTGCTGGCCTGACAGTAAGATCTCCAGAAACTGTATTTTTCTCAGGTGTGCCTGACTGGAAAGGAGTTTGGGGGGGTGTTTTGCTGTTCATTGGCTGGCATGAGAACGAGGATGCCTGGAAGAGGTCCTTGTTTCAGGCATTGGTGCAAGTATCATTTTTGGGGAGTCTAATTGCTTTCTAAAGATGTTTCTGGTCTTGAAGCAACCTTTCTTTTTAGCTCTATTTCAATGTGCATGAAGGCTTCGTAAGTACAAGTAAGGAAAAGCAACCTTCTCATTAATATCTAATATCCTATCCTTAGTTATGTTTTGTGTTGAATGGTTTATAGTGAGTGTCACAAGCTTGACAACCTGGGCAGATCCAGAGCTTTCACCATGTTCATAGTGGGCTAAGATTTGACAGGTTTCTTTAATTCAAAGCTTGGTTTGTAAACAGAGGTGGAAGCAAAGAAAGCTGCTTGATACGAATTCCTCCTTACCTACTCGTTAATTTTTTTGAATTATAAAATCTAAAGCCTTTAGCTATTTAAGCATAGGTTGTTTTGTGAAGTCACCAAAGGAGTTCAGGAACTACTTCAAAGGGAGAAACGTGCAAGAGGAAGCACGGTGGTATAGAAAGAAACAGAGGTGGAAGATGCAGATGAGAAACCAAGTGCTTGTCCTCCTGTGGGCCATTGTCTTTGTCTTGAGACAATTTAAAGAGGTGAGCTCTCTGAAATGAGTAACCTCCCCCTTGATTCCAACCAATCCCTTTCCACCAGTAAGGAATCAGATACAAGTAGATTTAAGTGAAAAAATAACAGCTTATTAGCAAATAGAACACCAACAGACAGGAGGAAAAGGGAAATAACTGCTAGATACCAAACTGCTAAATCTCACAACACCAAGGGAACAGAGAGAGACATAAAATGCTGGAAACAGCCGTTCCCAAAGTGGCGCCTGTCGGAAGCAGACACATGGCCAAAGGACAAAGGGAAGATGACATCACACCCTTCCCTTCCAAAATGGCGCCTCCCAGGAGCCCCTGTGTCCCCAGGAACAAAGAGAGAAGACGGTGCCAGCCCCTACCAGGAAAGGCGGGAGTTTACAGAGCAGTTCTGGTGGCAGATGAAAACTCACTGGCTCATGTGAGGTCCACGCCACTGCTGCCACTTCCTTCTGCCATTCGGGGTCCATGCCACTGCTGCTGCCACCATGCTCTGCACCATGGCTGTGGGGTGGCAGGGGAAGGAAGGGTCCCTCAGCACCAGCACCGGGTGTCCCAACCCCAGGAACTCCCTTTTTTTTTTTGCTGTCGGCAGAATTTGCAAAGTTTACTTCGAAACAGTTTCTAATTGTGAAATGCAGTGGCTACATTTCAGTGGCTACAATTGCAAATCTCAAGCTGCCATCAAAGAGAGAGACTGTAGTCTTCCCTCCTGGTGCAGCTTGGACTGGCGTAGGGGCTGCCCTGTATAGCAGCAACAGGCTGGCGCCTGTGGAATTTGTCCCAAGACAGGCCAAAATTGCCAGCTGCAGTCTCCCTGAGATGAGGGAAAAAAACGAAATGAAGAACCAAAAAAGGGAAGGAAAGCTTTTGCCTGAACAAAGACCAAGTAGCCTGCAAAGTGAATACCATGTGGCCAAGAACTCGGAAACTGCCTCCGAGCCAATTTTTGAAAACCCCTATGGTCAAATTCCCACACACACACACACACACACACACAAGATCCCCAGCTGCAGGGTCTTACAGAGACAGTTACTATTCTTGGGTACAGATAGATATGGAATAAAATAACATTATGGATCACCTCACCCCAGGACAGCCACACTGCCCATTACTGAGGGAGGTTGATCTTAGTGTGGTACTAAGCAAACAATAGCAATTAAATTAAATTAAAGGTGTTGGATCAGCTACTCCATGGTAACTTCCTTGTGCTGTGGGGTTTTACTTTGCAGCACATTGCAGCAGCTTAAAGGCAGCTGAAGGTGGTGATGAAAATGTAGGATGCTATACTGTAGTATGGTCGGAGGTCAGGTACACACAGGGACATTTACTGTGTAGTAATGAGTTTTTGATTACTTGCATGTGAAAACTCAAGGATTTCTAAAGTGTCATTTTTCCAAATCTGGCTATAGTCAGAAACCAGCTCAGCTGTGCTTGCAGGATGTCCAGCATCTCTAGTGTAAGTGAGCTGTGCCAGACTGAGATGTTTTGGAATTGCTTGCCTTGTGTTTGCGTGAGCGCATTTAACTGAGAAGACGTATTGTTTTCTGCATCTTTCTCAGCAAGTGTTTGCGTCTCCGAGCAAACATCCAATGGACAGTAAAGGAGAGGAGTCAAAGATCAGCTACCCAAACATATTCTTCATGATTGACAGTTTTGAAGAGGTGAGTTCCTTGTTTCAGCAGCAAAGGTTTGTCCTATTCTAGTCTTACGTCCTGAGTAGCTGTTTTCTTGTACCTTTTGAACAAATGTTCTTGGCTAATTGAGAGGTATCTTCTGCTAGTTCTTATTGTATTTTATTTGACCTTCCTCTTCCATTAATGTTTGAAATCTGAGCTTAAAGCTGGATTTTGAAATCAGTCTCAATGATGGGCTAAAGCAATACAGGCTGATGTGAGAGCTGCTCATCTCAACATGTGATTTGCAGCATGCGCTGCTTGGAGTCTGGTTTTTTGAAAGGCTGGGGTGGAACATTCTGCTCCTTTTCAGTTTACATTGAAACTTCCTTGGGCCTAAGGACAGCCATGGGAACCTGAATGTATTTAAATTTGAACTACTGCAGTTTGCCTCAAAGTGTTTCATCTTGTGTCTTTGGCAGGTTTTCAGTGACATGACTGTGGGAGAAGGAGAAATGGTCTGTGTGGAGCTGGTAGCCAGTGACAAAAGCAACACCTTTCAAGGGGTGATTTTCCAGGGGTCCATCCGCTATGAAGCACTCAAGAAGGTCTATGACAACAGGGTAAGGAGCTTCTGAAAGACAGTGTTCTCTGCAGCAATGGTGTTCTGATGAGATTTTCTTTGCGACTGAGGCTATCAGCTTTTTGTCCTATTAGATCAGCTGCATCACAGTCTGTCTTTTTCTGGCTTTGAAAGCTAGCTGAAAACTACTGCTTTTGGCTCAGACAACTGAGGATATTCAGACTGGGATATATTCCTCTGCTATTTGCCAAAAGGAGGAAAGGTGATAAGTTAGTCAAGAGCGTGACACAGGAATGGACCTGAACAACTGTTCTTGGAGCCCCTTCATTTTCTTGAAAGGTCATAAATATTTCTATATTAGAGAAGGTACGATTTCATGGGAGATCTTAAACTCTGGTAACTACCTTGCAATATATATAAGGTGTATTTTTCTTCTTTTTATTTTGTACTTGTGGCTGTTTTCAAAAGACCCCTGTGATGTCACTGCCACTGAGAGAAGCTTTCTTCGCTTTCTTCAGAAACATGAAATGCCAGCACTTTCACCTTCAAAATCAGTACTTAGTGCTGAAATCAAGAGTCAATAAACTTCTCAAATGGTTTGTTATGAAGACAATCCTGAGGGATTTTTAGAAACAAACAAAAGAAATTCCCTCAATATCTACCGTGATTGTAAACTTCATTTCTCTTTGTTCCTACCCTTTTCAGGAGGGGTCCTGAATAATTTCCCTGCTCCCTGTTTTAGATGTGAACCGTTATACTCTTCCAGCAGGTTTTTGAGAGAACATGAACCAAAAGTTGTTTCTCTCCCACCATCATCTTGTGGCCTTACACAATCAGCAGCTGGGTTATTAAAGTAAATGGGAATGCAGAATCACTGGAGACAACATAAAAAGAAAGCCCTGCAGTGGAAAGACAGGACTTGTTGTGGTAAAGTCACCTCATAGACTAGGAATGTCTTGATTGACTGCACAGCTACTTGACAATGTTTTATTAGATGAAGTAAAATTGTTAACTCTTCAAATACTCCATTATGGCCAAAGGCAAAACCTGAAATGTTACCATTCTTCTTACAGAAGAGTTTGAAGATTACTTGATTTCAGTTGTTTCAGGGAAGGTTTAGATTGGATTTTAGGAAAAATTCCTTTATTAGAAGGGTTGTCAAGCACTGGAACAGGCTGCCCAGGGAAGTGGAGGTGGAGTCCTCAATCCTTGAGATATTTAATAGATGTGTGACACTTAAGGACATGATTTAGTGGTGGCCTTGGCAGTATTTGGATAATGGTTGGACTTAATGATCTTAAAGGTCTTTTCTAACCTAAATTATTCTATGGTTCTGTAATTCTCAGTACAGTACAAGATGATGTACACCTCAGCCTTTTCATAAACTGCTGAAAATCACAATAAAGCACTTAAACTTACGGATAAGTCCTACTTATTTCACTTGGCAAAACCTTGACTGTGTTCATATTGGTTTGTTCCATTTTTCAGTTCTCAGTTCAGTTTTCAGTTCAGTTGTGCTAACTGGAAATTGAGCCCCTGTGTCTGTTGAGAGGGTTTAAAGCTGTCAGGGTGTCTCGGTGAGCCATGCGGTGCAGGTTAGTTGTGCATGGGGCTGGTTCCTTATACTTTGGCCTTGTCAGTGTGGACATACAAACATCCAAAGTGACTTGGCACAAAGTACTGACGGAGTTGCGGGGTGTGCTTTGCTGGTTTGAGGCATCTCGTGTGTGTGTCTATTGCTTTTTGGACTCAAATGAGTGTCCCTGCACAGGCTGTGTTGAGTTGTGGATGTGCCTGCCTGTGCTCTTGTGTACCAGAGTGGGTGGGTCTGGATAAAAGCCTTCTGTTTTCTCTCAGTGTGCCATTGGTAACTCTGCCTTTTGGATGGCTGAAGGAGTTAGTTCTTCTCAGAGCCTGTTTTTGTCTCTGTAAAATTACTTTCCTTTTGGAGTTACTTCAGATTGTGGCTTAAAATGTTTCTGAGGAATCATTATCCACTATGGTTTTGACTTTTTCTTAGATAACTACTTTCAGAGGATGTTGCTTTTAAGTTGTAGAGCTGTTATTACATGTTTTTCTCTCCTGTCTTGATGCATTGTAGGTGAGTGTTGCAGCTAAGGTGGCTCAAAGAATGTCTTTTGGCTTTTATAAATACAACAACATGGAGTTTGTCCGAATGAAAGGACCACAGGGCAAAGGACATGCGGAGATGGCAGTGAGTAGAGTTTCCACTGGTGACACTTCACCATATGGGACAGAAGAAGATTCTAATCCAGACTCCCCAGTGCATGAGAGAGTAAGTAGGAGACAGAAATACTGACTCAAGGTGAAGCATGAACATGCTTTGTTCCAAAGCCAAGAGACAGACTGAAGCTGGGGTTAACATCGAGTTTCTGAACTTAGGTTTCCCTGTGTAATTTGGGTGTACTCAGTATATGAGATGGATTTTTATTACAGCTTCCCCTGAGCAAATGCTGAATACAGAGATGACTGGGTGATTCATACTTCTGGAGGAGTGTTTTGTTGAAACAGCAACAATCTTGATGCTGGGGAAACTGATGATTCTGCCTGTTTTCTATTTAAAAAAAATAGATTCCATTTCTGTACCAGATGAGATTTACCTAGAAACATGGAACTTGTGTATTATATAGGTTGCTTGCTAAACCTCACAGGAAATGGTACTGTTAGATTTTGCCACTGAGGAATACCGCCAACGTGAAGCATATATAATGCTAAAGCAAAGATCGCAGATCCAGATGCAGCATTGTATTCATACATATGCTTAATTTTAATGCAAGTACAATAAAATGCCAATAGAATCAGACCACAGATGCTGATTTGGCCCTTATTCAGTCCTGAACTTTATTTTCCATTAAGGCATTTTACCAGGTTAATGAGGATTCAGCAAGATGTCATCAAAATACCTGCACAGACCTCAGCTGGGTCAGTACCTGATGGAGTCTAGCCTGGTTTTCTGTGAAGTGTAGCTAACCTGTATAGTTTCAAGGTCTGCAGAACTACTTCCAAAGGTCTCCATGCCAACATTGTGGTTTTTGTTTCCAACTCCATAAAAGGCAACAAGAGCTGCCAGCACAGAACTCGTTAACTGGATGTTCTTGCTCTCTACCACAGAAATACAGCCGGGAGAAATCAGACCTGGAAGGATGACATGATCTTTTGTCTTCAAGACTTCTAGTGTCAGCTGGAAAATGTCAAATTAGACATTAGCTTTTTGCTAATGGTTTTAATGTCTGTTTCTGGTTACCCCTGAGGTGTGATATGAAATGACTCCAGGATTGAAAACAGAAACAAATTAGCAATTAAGTGCACTGAGGAGAGGATCACTTGAGTGTTACAATGCTTTGCTTTTCTTTTTTTAACATTAGTGGTAGAAGGACAACATGGAGTGTTTCTGCAGCGTAACATCAGTCTGGCTTGGTTGCCATCCTCACTCCATGTCACCTCCCTCTGTATTTCTTCGGACAGATAGGAGCAGTGTCAGGTGCCAGCTCAGGGAGAGTTATGGGGTTGTTAAATTGACTGTGTGAAGAAGGAAGGATAAGATAAAAGTTACATCTATTAGCAATGTGGTTATCCCTATTCATTTCCCTTTGAAATGAAACTATTAAAATGTTGCTATCAAAGCCAGTACATCAGCACTGCTGTTCAGTTCTCTTCAAAACAAGTGTACTTGGCTTTGATTGTGGTTTATTCAATGGCAACTACTGCTCTGAAGGAAGCGTGTCTCCATAGTTTTGTCCCTAACTTCAGTTTCACCACAGACAGTTCTCTCCCTGTATTTGTCATCACTAGGACTAACCAAATCATCAGAGGCACCTCAGCTTCATTTTCTCCTTACAGTATTGAAACATGACACATCTAAAATTGCACATTGATTTCACTTCTGCCTCAGTGTGTTGGGCTCAGTAATTTGTGACCCTTCTCCCCAGGGACATTGACCTTCCACAGGTATCCCATGGGACAGCCTTCCCAATAGGGAAACTGCTGTCTTGTGCGTGCCAGCGAAATGAAGATACACAATTTGAGCGTGTTCAATATAATACATTCTTAGCATTAAGTCTGCTAAATTTAATGCAAAAACAAGGTTGACATTCTTGGTACCTAAATTATTAACTTTGTTCCTTTATGACTATAAATCCAGGTTAAAAGTGATCATCTGAGGAGATAGTTTTTTCATTATTCATGTAACAGTTGAGGGTGATGATATATCAAAATATTTTCCCCTTGATGAGCATCTTGAAGCTGAGATGGCTGTTCAGTTGACATACTCTGTGTACTTTGATAAAACAGAGCTAGACACTAGTCATCATTGTGATTTGTACATATGTGACTGCCTTGTGGCACATGAAGGGAAAACCAGAACTTTTTTCAGCATTTCTTCTATTTCCCTTTCAGGTCACTTCTTTCAGCACACCACCAACCCCAGAACGCAACAACCGCCCATCCTTCTTCTCCCCATCCCTCAAGAGAAAAGTGCCCCGAAATCGAATTGCTGAGATGAAAAAGTCCCACTCAGCAAACGACAGTGAGGAGTTCTTCAGAGATGATGATGGTGGAGGTGAGAGAAGTACTGACAGCTAAACAGACTAGTCTGGAGATGGCACAGAGCTCTGGAAAGAGATCCCAGTGCCAGGTTTTTGAAAAGGTTTGCAGTGTGGAAAAACAAGAGCTCCACATACAGCCAGCACTTCTCTGAAAATGAGATTTTTCACAGGCTTAAGCATCTTTTTGAAGGCTGGAGCCCACAATTACTGAATATGCTAAAACTTCTTTTATATTGACCCATTTGAAAGAAACTGGAGCAGCCAAGATCTTTCCTCTTTCCAGATGCCACACTCTCTGGGGGCACTTTTCCGGGTATAGTGGGGTAGGGCATGCTCTCAGCAACAAGTTCTTTGAATTCTCTGATTTGATCCAGAGTTGGTTAAAGTTGGTGAAAAGGCATTTACTTCAACTGGCTTTGAATCAGTTCTGAATTCTCTAAAGATAAAACCTAAGGAGTTTGTTTCTATAATGGTTTAATGCCTTGTGGAACTCTTCCTTTAAATTCTAGTTACTCAGCAGAAAAGAACTGGACAACTGGCAAGATAAAAAATGGAGCCTGACTCAGAATATAGTATATAAATCCCATCACATCACAGTTTTGTGAGGATGAAAACTAAAAAATGTCAGTGTCCAAACTGTTTTTCATATGTTTAAAAACAATTAAGACAACAAACGTAACTATCTGTTGACATTCTAACAGATAAACACAAAGGTGATTCCCAGATCATGAGTTCTGTTTGTAGTAGCAAAGATATTGCCCATCAGCAGTACTGGACCAGCTTAGCTAATAAAGAATTGTGCCTTAAAAAACAAACTGAAGTGATAATGTTTAATGCAAATTCTGTGGCAGCTTAAACTGATTGTAGCTAATTCAGGGTTCTCTCAATAAAAACCTTCCCTTGTCTCTTTTTCCTTAATTTGCCTAATCAGAACCTATGTTATTCCAGTGAGATGTATTTTAGTATGCTTTACTAGGTACAGAGTAGTGTGGGGAGAAGGGCAGCTTTCCCACATGGAGTCCTGCTTTTGATATCTTTATTTTGGAGTTTGCCCAGGATAGAACAGGGTTCAAGGTGTTTCTTTGGGAGCCCTCATGGGTGGTGCAGTGTCTGCTCAGGGTTGTCTTGCGGGCTCTGATCCTAGTGTACTTAATCATAATGATGGACATTCTTTTTATTTTCATATCCTTTTCCTTCTAGTATATTTATGGAAGTAAACAAATTCCAGGTTTTTCAGTTATCTTATAGCATGCATATAAAATACCATGAAATGGTTTCTAAGTGTTTTGACCGTATTGTTCCTGGTCCAAAAAATAAAGAGAGGAATATTTTAATGGCTTATGCTAGGAAGTTTAATTTATTCAAAGATGAGTTTTCTACAAGGAGAAGTAACTAAATTGAGATTTTTCTACAAATTTCAGAAACCTGGGTGTCCTGCCAGTGTTTGTTCAGGAGCTTCAGTGGTGAAATTCTCTTGTTTCAGTGTGGAAAAAGCCCATCCCAGGGTGAATAGTGACGTAGAGATAGGAACACAGTTTCGTGTGCATCTTTGTTTAGCAGATGAAGGAAAAGGTGGTTATGTAAAGATCAGCAGTGTCCTTGGTCCAGCTAGTGCTACTGCAGAGCTGCCCCAATGCAGACAGACCTGTGGTGAACAGGAACAGCCCATCAAGGCGCACTTCAGTGGCTTTGCTATGTGCAAGCATGATACAGCAGTAGAGTTGTGATTATTGCAGCTACCAGAGTCAGGTTCTTGTGCCCCGATCACCACAGTGCTCCTGGCATAGTGGTCATGCGTGGGAAGGGGGAATAGACAGCATGGCTATAAACATGTATAGGGAAGGAGGGAAAGAGTATATTGATTTTCGTAGGCTTTTTTCCTCTCACATTGTTATGTATCTTTCTAGAGTAGCTACAATCACGTATTCTTCTCTTTGTTTGAATCAGGACCTTTCTTTCCCAGAGCTCAGATCACTGTTTCAGAATCAATATATTGACTTCAACATCTGCTTTTAGCACTGTGGGACAGGGCTGAGTTTTACAGGGCAATGGAGCAAAGGTTTAAAAACACTCCATAAATGCAGCATATGGCTGTGGGAGAAACCTGCACCTATTAAAAAGACCTCTGGCTTACAGTATCCTTTTGTTTTAAAAGTTACTTGGGGACATCCAAACTAATTATGAGAACAGTGGCTCTGCTGAAGGGTCCTGAGTGTGGCTTGGGGTGTGCGTGGAGCTGTGCAGGAAACGGACATTAATGCTGAATCTCCCTATGTCTCCTAGATGTCAATTTTCTTCCAAAGAAGCAGTTTTTCTTTTGTTACTCTAGTGAATTTTTGCAGGAGTAACTACTTAATTTAGGACTGTTCTATGATTTTGTGTATGAGTGAAGGCTGGATTAGAGTTCTGCTGGTGCAGTGTGGTAGCACAAGGTTCGTTCCCTCTCCTGGCTGCTCTATCTATCTATCTATTGTTGTTTACAGCTGCTGCTACCATTTATTAGCTTCAATGTAAATGGTGAACTCTGTGCTAGGCAAGGTCTGTCTGACTTTAATAATCCAGTTATGATAGTGTCCTGCATGTGATTTGTCTTTAAACAATGATTAGGAGGCTTTCCTCTCTTTCTGACTTTCAGAAGTGTTCCAATAAAGCGCAGAAAATACAGTCACTGGAGGCTTGCTGTCTCTTTCTGCTTTTGCAGATCTGCACAACGCAACAAATCTCCGGTCGCGGTCCCTGTCTGGAACAGGACGCTCGCTGGTGGGCTCGTGGCTGAAGCTGAACAGAACAGACGAAAACTTTCTACTCTATGCACACTTAACGTACATCACTTTGCCATTGCATCGAATTTTAACAGGTGAATTTTGACTTGCATTGTGCACAGCCTACTCTGCTGGGGGATTCTTCTGTTAAGACAGAGGAACAAGTATTTCTCTCTAATGCCGCTGTAAGTAGGGTTTGATTTCAATTTAGAAGAAATTACAGATTCCAGTAAAAGATTGGTCATTTGTAATTAAGCATGGATTTTGAACATTGCTTCAGCAAAATTCCTTACAATCATTGTGTTAATAATCTTACAGGAAGTTAGCTGGAGTTACCAAGCTCACTCACTCTCTCACCACAGGCATTTTGGAGTTCACAGAAGATGTATTGTTTCTGCTGGCATTTAATACTTCCTCAAGGGGGTGGCACAAATGTCTCCATGCTCAAGTACTGGCTTTGAGCTTGAACATCCTTTCTGATACTTAATTTGTTGAACATACGGTTGCAGGAGTTGGTGTACATATTGAGATACACAGAAACAGGACATGAAATGTCTGGGCTGTAAGGCAGAATTTTCATCTGTAGATTTTCATTACCCACATTTGTTTTATCTTGACACGTTGTGTAGACCCTGTTTCCAAGGTCTTTTTGTGGACAATGCATTTGTGCCAGTGGCTGCTTCCCAGGAAGCAGTAGATTACACGTGGGGCAGGGTGAAGTGGGAAAGGTGCTCATTTCTTTTGGGTAGTTCAGGAAGCCTGTACTAAGATATTAAAATCCCAGTGATAGGGATCAAAGACATTTTTAAATGTCTTGATTTTATTGATAAGACTTCACTCTGAGACTTCTGTCCATGTTGGATAATCCCACTTCTGTCACCTTCTTCTCATATGTCAGATGATCCAGTACTTTAATCATCTCTGTGGCCGTTCACTGGACTCTCTCCACTGTTTAATTCTTTACAGGTGTGACTGGAGCCCACTGGAGCTATGGATCAGTTTTTGCTCATGTCATCCTCTTTGTGCAGTTATGTTTGATCAGCTTTTTAATTGTGTGCTCCCTTTTCCCATGTTCCTTGTTCTCTGTGTAGCCTTGAAAAGGACATAGCAGCCCAGTTTCCAGATATTTCTGCATACTGCCTTGCCATGTTGGTTTTACTGACCATATTTAGTAAGATGCCCATGATTACAACAGAAATTTTACAGGTTCATATTCTGTCCCACTCGGACAATATGGAGCTGAGGAGCCAAAAAGAGGAGTGGTTTTTATGGCAGCTTTTTCAGTGCAGAAATGTAGGTTTTTGTCTATAGAATGGATGAAAGAGTTGAATTATTTGTACCCACAGAAGTCTCCTTAAGGGGCTTGGGGATGTTACATTTCTCCCTTCCAGAAAAGAAACCTCTTGGCATCTCTTGTTAATGGCACTTAGACTTGTTTCCCTGGAGGATATTGCCACTCCCTGTCTGACATATGTTGCTTCATTTCTGTATAAATGATACTTGGTAGATCAGCTGTCCTTTCCACATGATGGGATATATTTGCAGTTTCCCATCTCTCAGTTCCTCCCAGCTGCATTCTGGTTAACTTGGATTTTAACTGGCAAAGTTGCCTACTCAGCATGTTTTAGATTCCTGGTGAGCTGTGCCACAGTTCACACTTAGGTCTCCAGTTCTTTGTGCTTGCTGGTACTGTGGCTGCTTTCAGGAGCCTCCTAAGTTTGCTGTGTCTCTTTGTTTCTCTCCCTTGCCCAGATATCCTGGAAGTGCGGCAGAAACCAATCCTGATGACATAGCAGAGAGTGGGCACTGCCTTGGAGCCTTGTTGCCAAGTGCCTATCCACAGCGGTTTTCCGTGCTAACACTACCATCTAGTGTCAGGAACACAGACCTCCGCAGGAAAAAGGGAAGTCCAGGAATACCAGCCGATCAAAAGTGCCTCTTTTTTCCTTCCTCTACTGTCACACACTGAATGCCCACGTCACTGGAGTGTTTCTGACTGGAAGAGGACTTTCAGCAAGATAAAATGAGAAGGGGCTGCATTTAAACCAAGTCAACACTTTATGGACAGTTTGCTACTGTGTTTACTTTATAACTAAGAAACCAGTATGTACAGAATGTGTTAAACTTATATTCTTTGGGAGAAACATTCTGAGAATTTCATAATGACATGCTATTGGGCATCGTTCCATAGGCTCTGGCCATACCCTCTCCTCTTCGGATCGGCTGAGTGCGTGTGCGAGCACGTGTGCGTGTATATGGGGAGCAGAGTGGGCTGGGAGTAACTTCCTACTAAGGGAAGAAAAGGAAGAAGATACCACAAAGGTACACTGCTGTTTTGGTATGTGCAACAGTTCAGGTCAGAGCTTAAAAGAGGCTGAAGATGTTCCCATTTTTCATGTGTCAGTGTTAGGACAGGTGAACTCTGCTGACAGATTTCCATAGCTACCAAAGAACAGCAACATTTTCATCCTCAAGAACTGGCTAAGAAAATGAGCCAGTGAAAAGAAGGCTAAAGTGTGCTGCTATAGTAAATCTGAGGTTCATCTCCAGTACTAATGCTGCTTATCTCTCTCTCAGATGAGTCAATATCAGTTTAAGTCTACAGTAAAAAAAAAAAACCAAGAGGCCGTAAGTGGTCTCCAAAGGCCTAAAACCTTACCAGTAACCAACATCCTCCTGCATGCACTGGATTTGCGGGTGTGTAGAGTTGTCCTTGCGGTACCCCCTGTAGCTAAGGAGGACATGGTAGGTGCTTTATGGTTGGGCAGCTTGCCCGGATTCTCCATCTCTGGTTGTTGCATGCTGAAGCAAAGGGAGCTTTCTTGAAATACAAAAGATGGAAACACAATTCTGTTCTGAAAAGTGACTAAAAATTGCATAGTGGGAGGCCTAAAAACGGTGTGTCAGGAGCTCTCAGGAAAACAGCCTTATGTTTACATGTGAAGTGCAGCTCTCTCTAAACAGCAAAACTGCTGTCCTTGACATTTGAAAACAAAATGATTGAATGCTGAGATTACTGTGCTCTGGCTGACTGTTTTGATGTGGGAGCCAGTCCGTGCTTGAGTTTATTTACGACCATACAACAGTGGGAGGGGTGGCATGTCCCTTGGGGCATGTGAGACTCCAGCGCACGTACAGAGGGAGAGCAAGGATGCCATTTTTGTCACTTTTCAGACTCTGAGCACCTAAACCTGATGCTGTGGCATGTGCTCTGAGCCTGGACCTTTGTCTCCCTCATACCTGGCCTTTCCCAAGTGCTTTGTTGTAGCATCTAATGACTTAACCTCTCAAATAGGACTTTCTGCTTTTTTTTCTTCAGGCTAGATTCCATTGAAATAGCTCCACTTCAGCTTAAAGGCAGACTAAATTTGCCCTTCAGCCCAACTTGATGACTCAAGCATGGTAAGGAGGTCTGTCTGTATTTGGGGCCAGGCCTGGAAGCTGTTGCCTTAGCACAATGTGGCAGCCTTTCTTACAACCGGCAGCATGAGTGTGTGACAGGGACAGCTGACCAGTTTTCAGTTGGCTTCAAATGTGTTGCAACAGCGAATAATATTCCCCTTGTCATTACCAGCACAGCCACTTTCCATGCTGCATTCCTGTGTGCCGTGTGGTTGTGTGTGTACGCGTGTGAGGGTGTTCCCAGCATCTAACCTGGTTGCCCCAGGCTTTCTCCCTGAGCCCGGCGAGAGATGGAGTCCTCACTCAGCAGCTGAAGTGCCCTCTCAAGGAACTTGCCAGGCAGCCTGGGTGGGTACCTGAGATCCCCAGGTAGTGTGCCTGGTGTCAGTCGGTACAAATATTCTCGCTTCACCCATGCTTAGAATTAAACCACTCCTCAGCTAGAAGACTAGCCTCTCAATGTGCTCCTTATTCTGCACTTTCATAGTGCTGGACTGGGAAAATCAGTGCTTGGTTTTCTTTAAATACTCATTGGGGAGGGAAGGGAGAGAGGGTTCATGTTTTTACTAATCGTGACAATTGATACCTTTCAGTCAGATAGCCAGAGGAATAATGTGAAAAGGAAGTGTATCCAGATAGGAACCCCAGCGGTAGGTGCCTGAACACTTTTCAGTGGACATGAATTTGTAATGCTCCCTTGGTGTTGTGTATTACGTTTAGGTGGCTTAATTCCATGTGATTTGAAAGACTTGAGAAAATCTTGCTGTGTAAGATTTCAGAGCAAATGAGGAATGATTCTAAGCTAGTGCATTAGCTTAAAGGTAGTGTTACAGAAGGTACAGTTCAAATTCCATGTCTGTTATTCAGGAGATACCGTCTGCTTTGTTACATGTAGGTGGGTGGATTTTGATGTCTAGTATTTGAAGGGCTGCAATGTCCTAAAAAAAGTAAATTCATTTCTTGTATCTTGCTACTGGAATATGCTTATAGGCACGTTGAAGACTCACCTTTCCTAGTAGAAAAGGACTACAGGTATGCCCTCCTGGACATCCATGGAAAATAGAGGTCAAAAAGTCTACTGAATGACAATAGTGCTTTTTCGAAGCAAAGATGTGCCAGATTCCCAGTTATTCCTTCTCTAAACAACTGACTTGGACTTCTTATGTATAGCCCGTGGTTCCCACTCCGTTATCAAATTCCACATTTTGTTCTGCTTTTAAACAAACCCTGAAAATGATAATTTGTTGTCCTTGTGTTGACAGATTGACACGGAAGTTGACCAAAGTTTTACTTGTTTCAGGATGGCACAGCTGGACCGTTAGCATGCTATTTCACTACACCAAAAAAGAAAAGGGAATGTTAATAAGAACCTCTCATCCTATTAATTTGGAGGGAGTTTAATTCTGTAGCTCCTAAGCAGTAAACTGGTTTCAGCCCCTGTTGGCCATTGAAATAATTGCTGCGGATGGAGCTGGCATGTCCTGCAATGCCATGAAGGCTGTTTGGCTCTTGGTGTCTTTATTGTTGGAGCACAGTGGGTTTCATTAGTTATGTTGATGTTTGAAGATGCAGCACAGTTAATAAATTTGGGAAGCTTTGCAGAACAGCTTTATTTTCAGAATCCCACCATACTTCATTTCTCAGTTAACTTCTTCCATCTTTCCACCCATTTACTCCCTTTGGAGATCAAGGCTTACCACTTGAACTCTTCGTAGATGTTGTATATTGATAGATGTCAAATGCAAGCTTGTGAATCTTTTCACCCATAACAAATTTTTCACTGCTATCAATTTAACAAGTGAAAAGCTTTTTTTAAAATTTTTTTTTAAATGAAAAGTCTTAAATCAATTATTTTGTATTAGCTGATTTTTTTCTCTGCCTTAGAGACCACTACGTACGTGACATTACATTCTCTTACTGCCAGCCAGGACAAGGTGGATTCCAAGTCTTCTTTTAACATAAGTTCCTTTTAGAAATGCCACAGGTCTTTCAGCTGTCTTGGCTAATCCCGTTTGTGTAGGTCCCTCTTCTTTCTCTTTTTATTCTCCTGGTCTTCATTGTTTACAAGGCTTGGGCGTGTTGGGCTCTGGATTGCTGTTACTCAGTTTTCTATTTTGGGGTAGGGTGTGCTTTCCAGAAAAGAGAATTGTTTGCACAGGTGGCTTTTCACAGTAAAGTGTTTTTCCCAAAGTATGTTCTTAATTTAGACAGGGAAGTCCTTGGCTCTGCAGACAGATTTCTTCCAGCAGACCCTCGTGTGCAGAATCCCATCTGGTCACTGAAGTTCTGTATGGATGTGGAGACCAGGGAAATAAACTATACTCTTAGACTATTGAACTACTTCTTGTCAATCATTAATTTTTCCCTTTCCATATGACTGCTTGTCCTGTATTTTGTAGTCTGAAGCTTCCCCATATTAAAGACAGATAAAGGTAAAATCTTCAGAAGTGCCTAAGCCCTATGGTTACCCAGTGAGGTTTAAGAACAAATCTTTATTTAGGAAAGTAATTTATTAGTCTTAAATTCTATCTGTGTTGTATGTAGCAGCGTCAAGATACGACAAGTTTATAGTTCTTGGAAGAACAGTCTGTCTCTTATGGACTCACCCTTTATTTTTGAAAGACGCTCATGGTTTCCAAAGGTCATGGCTGAAGGCTTGGAAAATGGATTTCCTGTGGTCACAGCAATCAGATGTCTGTGAATGCTTTACAACATTCTGTGAGGTGTGACTGAAAGTGTGTGGTGCTGGCGTGTAGAAATTCCGTGTCAAAAATATGTGTGGTAGAATCCAGTTAAAGGCATTGTGAAATAAGTAGCTTTTACACCAAACCTTAAATGAAAGAGTATTTTACACCAGAATGTAGCTGTTTGGATACTGTGTCAAGATAATACAAGTCTACAAGCAGGTTGCAATGTTGAATGTTCTCTGTGTAAATATATAAATATTCTCAACCTAATTTTATCAGCCTAACACATGTTGCATGGTTTTGATTTTATTTGTCTCATCGATCATCGATGCTTAAAAGGTGATGGGTTGAAAATCATGCTGGCACTGTACTGAGCCCTTTGAACAAAGAGCAAGGAGAACATTATGCACCGAAAATAGAGTTGACTTTGCTTATGGCAGCAGTGAAGAAAGTGTTGAACCCTGCAGCCAATAAACAGACCTCTTAAATGACTGTGAACTCTGTTAGTAGTGTTTTCTCTCTGCTGTGCCTGGTGGTGTTGGAGCTTGGATGTATTCCTGGTGGCTGGCACCAGTGGTGGAACAGTGCCCAGTGGAACTAGCTTAGGCATTGCCAGATGGACACTCATGGGGCAGAGTGGCCTCATTGCTCTTCGTTCTTATTGCACTTGCTGTCAATCCCAGATTCTGGCTCTGCTACTGAACCTCTCAGTGATCAGTAGATGACAACTTGACGTTTGGATAAGGAGGAAGAAGTTATAAGTCAGTGTAGTCCTGAATTTGTTTACAAAAGCTTTTTGGTTTTTGCCTGTAGAACACCACTTCTAAACTGATCTGTGGTTTGTTCTAAACTTAATTATGTAGTCATCAGCACGTAAGTTTGTGCCGTGTATAATAGTGAGGACTGATGGCTGTGAGGGTTTCTTCCTGATTAATTCAGGAAGAACTTCAGTGTGGGTTTGTGCATTGTCACAAAAATGAGATTGCATTTAGATCTGCACTGCTTACACTGCCTTAAATTATGTATACTGACAGGGATCTGCCTTGGTTTAAAGACATGCAAGGAATCCTCCCTCTCCACTTGATTTTTATGAGTAACATTTCACAGTTGGTTTCTTCAGGGGATTTTGTGTCTAAATTAGTTAAAATAAAACACTCATTGAACAAATGTTACCAACTATGTACATGAATGATGTGCTGATGATTCCATTTCAAAGAATCCCAGACCAGGATGTTTTATGAATACATGTGGGTTGTAACAAGATCTATGCTAAGCCATGCATGATAGCTTAGAGATGTGTGGAATGTTAGGGAGAATTACAACACAGAGCTTAGGAAAAACGGGACGTTTCAGTTCTTTAAATGGATATTTGAGCAGACTGTTGGCAGTGTTGTTCGGTGAGTGCACATGCAACTGGGCAGGAATCTAATTGGGAAATACTAAAATATGGTTTTGAAACAAAGAGTGTGATTTTTAAATTTTTTTTTTCCTTGAATGCTTCAAGTTGGAAGCTTTCAGAAGCAGCCATAGTGGAGAAAGCATTATTTAAATCAGTATAAAATGTAAAGAGCAGCAGAACCTCACAAGTGGTCATAATAAACCTCCCCTGCTTGGTAAGTCATTCAAGAGTTTGGACAGGAAAAGGTGTGTTGGTTTTTGCTTTGGTTTTTAATCCCAATGCTGAGGGGACAGAAGACTGCCATGTACATGTTTGAAAAGCTTTCCCAACTTTACTGACTTAATTTCTTGAATATACTAAAAGACAAATACAGGTTTAACAGTGTGGCAATACGTCTTGCTCTATGGTGTCCCTTCTTTGGGCAGCCAAGTTAACTCATGTTCTTTTCTCTTGGAGTGTTGTGTCCTGCCTGGCCACACCTGGAGAGATCCTCCCAAGAAATACCCTAATATTGCTTGGCACACAAGTTAATCATGGAGGTCTGATTTTACAAAGTAAAATTACACTTTGGAGATTAAAGAAAAACTAGGCATCTTTGCTAGCAAACAGAAGTGTGTTGTTCCTGAAACCTGTAATTGAAAGTTTGCAGAAAACAAAGGAGTAAAATGCAGGAAAGCTGTGTGTCTGATTTTCCATTAACAGTGTAGATGAGAAGCTGGGAGGGACTGATGCTCCTCAATCAAGAAAACATTAAAATACATCAAGGAAAATATGAGTTACTTCAAGCTCTGTCCCCAGCTTGGTTCCTCACAGAGGTACGGATGGGATCTAGGGTTTCCATCATGGGAAATAAGTAATTTATGCTTGGTTAAGCCAGGAAACTCGTCCCCAGGACAAGCTAGGTGGCTTTTCCTAGTAGGGTTAATGTTGACTGAGGTGGTGGTATGAAAACCAAGGTACACGATCCATTCTTTTGTTCAGACAAGATGGAAGTGTTTGTGTGCACAAACTGGATTTACTTGTGTGAGGCACATGCACTTCTACTGCAGAAGATAAAGCTGACCAGCCGCACAGCTGTCCTTGGACCTTCACACAGTGTATACCTCATGGCACCTGCACAGAAAGAAGGACCTTTAGGCAAAACCTTCTGATCAGAGCATGAGATGAGAGTGAGGGGCAGGAGAGGACAAGGAGGTGCCTGTTCAGCAAAGCAGCTGGGGCAGTTTGAGCATGCTGCTGGAGCTGCTGCTGGAGCTGCTGCTGTTAATGTGGATGAGCTTGAGGTAGTGACATAAATGTGTGAATAATAAGTATGCAGATTTAAATCACATGGTCCTGAATTCACTGCAAAGGCACTGATTACAGGAAAATGAGAATAAACAGCTTTAAATCCCTATTGAAATGAATGGAGCTTGCTGATAATTTTCACAAATACCAAGTCCTGCACAGGGCACCTGCTTTGTCTCGAAGCATTAGTTCCAGCTGCACTGTTTTCCTTGTTACCTGTTCATGCCAAAATTGGGGTGATTCTGGTGATTCATAAATTAATATTTCACAGTGTGTGCTGACTCACCCCCTGCTCTGCCACCTCCCATCTTCCCAGACATTAAAGTGTGGTTATGGTTACAGTTCGGCTTTTCCTGCTGGAGCAGTATTGGTGGGGAGATTCAGCAAAAGCATTTTACAAAAAAGTCTACAGACTTTTTGAAGTCCCACATTCAACCTTTAATTCTGATGCAACTATTGTATTCATCTAAACCCTATTTTAAAGAGTGAACGCCTGAAGCCTATCCAAGTCTAGAGGCTTTCCTTGTCTCCTGAAGGATGGAAAAGTTGCCAGAACCTACTCTTTCATCATTGCAAGTGTCAGACTATGTTTTCCTTTGAAAAACAGGGTGATAGTTGTATCCTCAAGGAGCAAGAAGAATTATTATTCTTCAAGCTTTTTTCTCAGCCAAGAGTTGGGAATGCCATGCTTCCTGCTATGGGTGTCCATGGTTACCCTGCCCAGCACAGGTGAGCACAGGTGTTGTTTCTGACTTTACTGTAAAGGTAAGGAAACATAGATTTCATAAACTGCCAAAGTAAGTAAGTAAGTTTGATATGTAAACCACCTTTTTTTTTTGTGTTAGAAATTTGCTTTTTACAATGGCGAAACCATCTGCAAGCTTTCCCTGGAATTGCCATCAACAGAATTGGTGTTTACAGGTGAGAATAATGCCCCAAGTGCCCACCACTCCAGGTATGGCTCCAGATACGGCATCAATCGTAGTTCAGGCAAAAAATTTTGTAGTGTATTTTGTCATCCACGCTATAAGGTAATAAACCAAAGTCACACTTTTTCCTCAGTGGTACTGCCTGAACAGGAAAATTCTGTTCGTATCTTTGAAGCCTCTGCAGACTTCCAGACAAGATTAATTTCTATGTTACCTCTCAGTAAAGGTTATGATGTCCCTAACAGTAATACCCACTAAACTGATTATTATGGGTATTTATTCTGATTATAATCAAAATGAATATCCATATTCAGGATGCTCATATGCAAAATAAGAATTTCTAAACCAGTGTGATGCCTTAAAAAATGAGCAGTAGGCAAACCTAACAGAAACTGGGATAAGTATCTTGATGATTACTTCAAACAATGTAAATTCTGCTGCTGCTTCGTTTTTCATCATGTGCAGCCTTTGGTTCCTGTGTGCCACTGCTGTATTTCATGCATCTCACTGAGCTGTGGGTGCTCATAGTCATATACTGTAGCTTGTGCAGAGGTTTGTCCTCCAGCCTCCTGAATATCCAGAGCAGTTTGTTGCTTTTCTCCACCTCAACTTCAGTTGCGTTGTCTGTCTTACAAACTTCCTATGAAGCAAGTATTTCACCAAAGCCGTTTCCCAAACTTTGAACTCATTCATACCTTCACGGGTTCTGCCTTGTGCAAGGCTGGTACTCAGGGTTTGCTGGCTCTTGCTCTGCCTTTGCCTTTCAGTTTTGTCTTCAGCACGAGGTTGGTTATGGCAGGTAGCTTGTCTGTCGAGGTATTGTTTGGATCATGATTAAAGTGTACTTCTCACCTTCTATTTTCTAGCCATTGGCACACACACAGCCTTGTCGTGGTTTAGTCCCCAGCAGCAGCTCAGCCCTTCACTCCTCCCTGTGGTGAGATGGAGGGCTCAGAAGCATGAGAGTGAGAAAAATTGGGGGTTAACAAAAAGGCAGTTTGACAGGGAAGGCAAAAGCCATGCACACAAGCAAAGACAAACAGGGGATTCATACCCCCTTTCCATGGGCAGGCAGGTGTTCAGCTATCCCAGGAAGGTCAGGCTCCATGACACACATGGTGACTTGGGAAGACAAACGCAATCACTCCAAATGTCCCCCTTCCTCTGTGTCCCCCCAGCTCTGTATGCTGAGCATGACACCATACAGTCTGGGATGTCCCTGTGGCCAGCTGGGAAAAGCTGACCCAGCTGTGTCCCCTCCCAGCTCCTTGTGCCCCCCCAGCCCCTTGGTGGTGGGGTGGGAGAGGAGCAGAAAAGCCTTGGCTCTGTGCTCGCCCTGCTCAGCAGTAACTAAAACATCCCTGTGTTATCAGCAGTGTTCCCGCACAAATCCAAAACACAGCCACTACCAGCTACCAGGAAGAAAACTGGCCTTATCCCAGCCAAAACCAGCACACCTTAAGCTCTTGCTGTGCTTTTCACATAAATGATTCCAACTGCTGCACGCTGTGGTTGCTGTGACCTGCAAGAGCATTTGCCTGCTGAATCGGGAAAGAGTCTGATTTTGAGTAACTCCATTATTGGAGCATTGCATTTTCTTAGACTTAGACTTGATGTCTTCTGCATGGTTGCTTTTGTCCCTTCCTCTTACGCAAGTGATAAAATCTTTGGTGATTAGCAAAGCATTAGGCATTAGATGCTCTAGGTTGCTCCATCCTGAAAAGAAAAATAATTCTGCCCTTGAGAGCTGTTTGCTTTTCCTTTATCTGCCCAAGGCTTGGGAGACTCTAAACAGTGATGACAGTATTTTTAAGCAGAAGGAAGAAGCGGCCAAAATGTGGAATAATGCCAACACCTATCCTAAGTGCATGAAGTTGAACTACACTTGGCATGACAAGTCTGTGGGAATTTTGTTGTGGGGGTTTTGGTTTTCTTCTTGTTTGCAAACTGTTACAAACCAATGAAGAAATGAATCACTTTGGCCTGACTTTAGGATTGTGCCTTTAGGCAAGATCTGAAGTAAATTCAGCAAGGGTCATCATGCAAACCCAGATTATGTGGCTTCTAAATCCTTTAATATTCAGGTGGAGGGTTTAGAGGTCAGTCTCTGTGGTCACTCTACTAGCATGTGAGCACTGGTGTTCTCTCTGTCCTCTAAGGCAGCCCCAGCTCCTTGCTCCAAGCTGGCTCAGCCCCACTGACCTTGCAAGGAGGAAGCATTTTGCTGAACTGATGGTTTCTTAGTCAGGAAAGGGCAGGGCAGGACACTCCTTCTTTTAGTAGCATGATTTTTCAGGCAGGAGTTCACCTGCAACCAACTGGTTATACAATTCATTTTATTAATACAGTGTTATACACTCAAAATGAAAGTGATTCACACAAGACAAATCAATCTCCCATTCATTTATTCACATTTTCCATGGATTTTTGTACATATCCTCAGTGTATCAGAACTAATGAAAACATTGTTAACAAACAAGTTATGTAAAACGTAAGTATCCACTGAAAAAGTCAGAGCACTTTGAAATGTACTAACAATTAACAAATCATCACATTCAGCATTTTCATTGGATTTAAACAAGCTCATGCCACTTTAAATTGTTTAACGTCAGCTAATTTCTGCACACAGGCACCAGCTACAAAATTTTATCAAATGCAAACAAGTTAAGGCATCAGAAAGAAAGTCTTTAACGACATTTTAAATGTTACAGTGCTGGAAAGGGAGATGAACTTCAGTTTTAATAGCGAAGCGAACCTCCTGATTGGCTTATGTTGTACAACATATTTATTTAACTGTAAATTTAATTTAAACTTTCACATCTATCAACCAAACAGAATTACAGGAATACGCTGTTGTGCTCCCAAATAGGTAATTTTGAGTACATTACAAAAAACCCAAAAAACCAACAAAAAAACACACCAAAAACCCTCCTGAACCCTGCATATTGCAATTTAATATTTTAAAATAAAATTCAAGCCAACTGTAATAATCTCCCTTAGAAATGATTCTGAGAATTAAAAGAAGCAGAGATGTTGATTTTCTCTTTTGGGGAGTGGGGAGATGAGAGGGAAAGGAAGGATTTCTAAGCAGCTGAAACTTCAAAATTAGAGGAGGAGGAATGGACAAGACACTCTAACATCTACATGCAGCTGGAACACCAAAGGCATTAATGCAAATTGGGGCAGAAACTTTCATCTTTAGTATCAGGTATTTGATATCCAGCCATTAAATACATTATCTGCCAATACACAGGAATACCTCCTTGAATTGGAATTCTGATCAAAATTCCTTCCTTGGATAGCATGTGCCACTTTGTTACAAAGGCAGCAGTACTTGATGCCTATGTTCTCCACAAACTTGCTTTTTCATCCTAGATCTTTATTTCTATGTAATAAGCTCTGGCCTTTTACAGCATTTGAGTATTTTAATATTTCTTAAATAGAAACTGAAGCATTATCAAAAATTTCTTTTTTCTAACAATGCTGGAGAAGGGCTGTGCTTTATACCTGAGCACAAAGTGTAAAGTGTGTGACTGACTTTTCCTGCTTCATAGTCCAGATAATGGCAGGGTCACCATGAATTGATGTTGATTAAAATCTGATTTGCAGTGAAATTCTTCCCTGTTCTTTCAGAGGCAATTTTCCCCATGTAAAATGTTTTAAATGGTATGTTTATGCATGTATTTGACATTCTAATGGAGGTGACATCCCAATTATTTACTGATTAAATATGTACACTAAAGAATTCAGGTGTTACTTGCTACCACGGCTATGGTAAGGTTTAATTTTTTCCAACACAACTTACTACTCTTCTACTTATTTTTCCTTACACTCTGTGCTCTTCCCTTGGAAACAGGCTGGAATGCACCGTCGGAATTGGGCCACATCCATGTACACAAAACCCCATGACTGCCTCTCTTCAAAGGCAAAGCATAAGGAAAGAAGTGTCAAGTTCAGTTTGTTGGTCTCCATTTCAATGGATGAAGGAAGAGTTCCAAATCTATGAGCTTTCGGAAAGCAAAGACCAAGCTTTTATAGATAGAGCTGCTCTTTATGGGATGCACAACCAGAACTCTGCCTATAAACCTTTCTGCAGAGACAGGGTTAAGACAGTACAGTCAAAAAATGCAAAATTAACTGACCCCTTGGACCAGAGGCTGGACTAAACTATCAGGCAGCATTCTGCTTTTCATTCATATACATTTAGACACACCCCATCAGCTTTGGGCCTCCAATTTAGGTAGCAGCAAGACTTTTTTTTTTTTTTAAAAAAAAGCATCCTATTTTGAGGAAAGCAATGTCACTGACTTTTTAATGGTTTAAGTATTGAGCCAGATGCAAAAAGAAACCTGAAAAGGCACCAGTTTATTTTTCAAATATCTCAAATGGCATCTAAAAGCTCTCTTCACACTCCAGTGTTAAAAATGCAATTCCTGTATGCTGTGTGACTGAAATGTGGGCAAAGGCCTTTGTTTTGGAACTTTGGTCAGCGGGGCTATAGATCCTATCAAGCTTTTCATCCTTTTAATTAAGAGGGGAAGAAAGGCTATAACCTGAATTGTGCAGTGACTTAGGCCTAGAGGCAGCCATTTGCCCCCACCCAGAGCAGGGGGGCAGGTGAGTTGTGCTGCACCTCATCAAATGGTGCTATTCCTTGTTCCCTTCTCACAGGATGCCACTGTGCTGAATTTCCAGGTCCCCTGTAGGAATTGTGTCACACTGCCTTTTTTTAAGGAAAGGGCTTTTTCCTCTGTCGCATGAGCCAGAGGCAAAGTGGCATGTTTGTTCCATCTTGCCAGTGCTGGTCGCTGTGACAGATCTGAGAGCAGTTCAAGTTTCCTATTAACATCTAGCTCTTGGAGAGGTCCCAGAGTTGGAAGCGAAGTAGAAAAACAATTACTAGGGAAGGGGTTTCCAGCAAAAAAGATTTGAAAAAAAAAAAAAGGATTAAACCACCAAACACAGTCTGATAAAGCTGAGATGGAAACTGAGACCAGAATGGATGTTCTGATCCACAAATTATTGCCACCTGGTTAATTTTAACACAGCTGAAAACTAAGTTTACAGATTAACCCAGTGCTCCCTACATGTGCTCCCTCCATGCAACAGGAAGCTTGTGCCAAAGCTGCACTCTGCTGCTTTACTTAATGCAGTGCAGCACAGCACTGGAGCTTTAGCACAAGAAAAAATGCGTACTGACACACACCCTTGGGCGTGTCTCCTGGCATGCGCCAGAGGCAATACAGAGGTCTGTCAAAGTCCTGAAGTTTTTTGGTGGGAAGAGCTCCCTTCAGCAAAGTACCAGCAGCAGGAGCAATGCAGCACATCCAGCTCTGCCTTGGCCAAGTTTCAGGACTAGGGACAAACACTTCAGAGGGAACATGTGGAAGTGCAACCCTTTGCCTCTGACCTGTCAGAAGCCAGGGCATGCCAGTGTGTCCAAGGTGAACTGTCTTCCAGTTGTCTGCTTGTACTATATTGCACATCATTCACTTGTTGCTACAGTAAGAACAGAACTGACAGTTCTTCTCTAGGAACCACTACTGTCAACAAGACTACACAAGAAGATTCTCTTTTAAATATCTGCAGTCTCTGAGTCCTGAAAGCATGAGGGTCTGCAAGGGTTCACACATAGCACGATATAGATCATCACTGGTAGAGTGCAGTGTTGCCACAGAGTCTGAAAAGTCAGTCTCACCAGCACACAACAGACCAATTAAAATCAAAAATCTGCTGTCTAGAAAGAGTTTCAACAGGTAAACTTGAACATCATCCCTTCTCAAAACAGGAGGTGGTTGCATTGCATCACAGTCTGTGAGGAAGCTCTGGTACCGTGTTTCTGTACTTGGATTTCTGTCCATTTTGTTGACCGGTGCTAAAAACATATGCTTGGATTTACATCCATGTGCTTTATCCAGAAGAGGTCCTGCATTTAGATACTGAAAATGAGGGAGCACAGTCCAACACTTGTATTCTATTAAAGCTTTTATTACCTAGTTTAGCTGTTCCTCACATCATTATTCCAGAATTTCTATAACAGTTCTCAATATCAGAGTAAAGGGTTAAATGTTCAAGTGAAGTTAGGGAAGAGAAAAAGAGCAGCAGCAGATTGGCAATAATTCCTCAGATTACTGCAACTTATTTAAGCCTCCTTTTTCTCCAGTAAGATTTTATGCAACTCATCTGCATCCTCACTTGTTTTCACCCTTATTAGCATAGTGACAGGAACGGCTGGATTCTTCTCGTCGATTGGTGGATTAGGAACACAGACTATAAGAACATTATTTTTTCCGGTTCTCGTACATGGCATCTTCGGTGGAATTAGAACATTCAACAGTATATTTCCTGCATATGAGGAGGGCAAAAAATTACAATTAGCCATTTTCCAGCTTTTACTGCAATACAGTGTTAGTATAAGTACTAACTAGAGATTTAGGGTGGTTTGGAAGGAAGGCAATTCACAAATATCATGTATGTTTGTCTTCTTCTTCCCTGAGCATCTGTTCATGGCCATTGTTCTCGGATGCCTTTCCTCACTAGAAATGAGGAAGTCTCTGCAAATATTGCATCCTCCTTTGTTGACTGGAGGAGCCTGAATATCAAATGATAGTAGGGAAACACAGGAAAAAGGGAAGGGGACAAAGGAGAAGCAGCAAATGAGGAATCCAGTTATGGTGCTTAGTTTATGCCAAGTTACTCATTCTGACCACCAGGTGCAGTTCATATGCAGAAGTAAAATTTCTGATATAGACAGACATGTTAATCTGGACAAATCAGGATAAAGCAAGTACTTTGTACTCCAAACATACACCATAACCTTTTACTTCTTGCACTGCTTCATGTGCTCTCTTTTGTAATGCTCATTAGAGGCATCCAAGTGTTTGTCAATATTTTAAATGATTCAGAAAAGAAAAGACATAGAAAGGTTTTCACTAATTGTGTCTGTTATGCTGTGTAACAAAAACAAAAACAAAAAAAAAGGAATTAGCAAGGAATTTTCATATCAAGACTTGTTACGGGAATAAATTTACTTACCTAAATTGGTATCTGCTCGTACTAAGAGTTGAGTTTTTTCATTTCCTGCTGGTTTTAAGTGTAATGTTCCTACACCTTTTTCTTTAAATTCATTATCTTTTTTGTAGAACAGTTTGCACCTGTGGAAAAAAGAATAAAACAAACCCCAAATCCTTGTTTGTGCTGCCCTGTAGAGATGAAATACAAAGATATCTCCCAAATATAAGTATCCATCTGATTCACAGTAACAATAATCAGGAGTTAACACACTGTAACATAAATCTTTATTCTTCTTGACCTTGTTTCATGTGTTAACAGCACTTCCAGTTCAAAGAGAAAGTGAATGATTTCTTTCAGTATTGAAATGACAAATGTATTACTTTCACAGAAAAGTAAAACACATAGCAACCTGTACTCAGGGTCTATGAGGAGCAATAAATGTACGCTACTTTTAAAAACCATTGATTAGAAAGCCATAAGAACTTGCTGTATCATTCTGAAGTTGTAATAGGACTTTAATGTACAATTTATAAACATTTTTAAAGTGAAGTTCTACTAAACCTAATGCCATTTTAATAACTGAACACACACCTTCTTTCAGATAAAGCTAATGGCTTTTTGTAGCAGGACAAATTCTGTGCTGAGTGTCAAGCAGACAAGCAATTACTTGGACTACTGAACATGCTTTGAAAAATTGTTTCTAGTAGAGCTTGTTTCATTTTAATTTTAAAAGCACAACTTCTTCACTCCTTTATACAACATTAATCAGCATTTTCCAACTGAAGAGTCTTATTGTAGGCTATGCCAATCCATCTGGTGGATTTTCCAGCAGTACAGTACATGATTTCTGTGGTATAAGCCCTGCAGTTTAAACTTATGAAACCTCATGAAGGCAGAAACATCTTCACTTGTAAAAAACTGATCACAAGTACAACACAAACAATTAGAGCTGTGTCCAAGATACAGAAAAATTTTAGTAAAATCTGACACATTCCTGCCTGTACTTAACGTTTTTACAAGTTCATATTCTATGTGGATTCCTAAAAAGCTTTATTAATTAGGAAATCAGAAACATGTAATTAATTATGCACTTCAGTGTCGAAGAACAGCAATATGCAGGTATTAATTTTATTTTGCAAGTTAAAGTCACTTACTTCTTTGAGTAGAAAGCATCATCCTCTTTTATTTCATTAACAATGACTTTTGGTGGCTCTTCTTCCTCCTCTTCTCCTTTAAATAGAAAGTTTTAATATGTTAGTGTTGTGAGCACAGATTTTGGCACTGTATTAGAACTCCTTATGTCCACCAGGGTTGACATGGACATATGTGGCCAGTCAGTGACAGCCAGAACATATTTCAGTCCATGTGAGCTCTGCAGCAGCTTCAGCTACAGAAAAAAAAAAAAGTGTTACCTGCTTTTCATTCAGCCCTTAAAGTAACTTCATCCCCATCTTCAGTTTAAGCAGGACGAAAATACCCAACCCAGACCAAACAACCAAACCGCAAAAATATGAAGCTTAGTAAGTCAAAACCTGCTTGAACAAAAACCAGTTTTCACATTTCAAAGAATATGCTCCACAAAAGGGTTCAAGTGAAGCACAATAAATACTTCCAACAGCCAGGTTTAATTTGGGGAAAGGAAATTAGTTGCAGGAATGACAGCCAAGGGACAGAGGGCCTTTCCAGCCCCTCAGCTACTGGGATTTCTACCAGCTTACTGTACTCAGTCCAGGCAAAAAGCAGAGTAAAGCTGTCAAGTACTATGTAACTTTGTTGGCCTTGCAGTCTATTAAGTAAAATGGACTAAATTGTTCTGTATCTCACACTTTTTACTGCAGGGATCGCTTGATAAACCTATTGGGAAAAGCACTGGGATTGCGAAGTCCAGCAGGCTTAAAGGTGAACATACTAGCTGTTTTGAATTTCACCACTTCAAGTCCTGTCTTCAGATAAAGAATTATATTCTATTGTAGAAAGCAGAAATCTGAAATATATAGGTCTTGATAAGAACATATTTTTGGTGTTGCTTAAACACTATATAAAGCTGGGTTCTCCAGATCAGTGGTACAGCTCTGCACTTTCAAATTCAAGAACAATGATTATCACAGAATCATAGAACACGGAATTTCCTGAGCTGGAAAGGACCCACCAGGAGCATCAAGTTCAACTCCCAAGCCTGCACCAAACACCCCAACAATCCCACCCTGTGCCTGAGAGCACTGTCCAAACACTCCTGGAGCTTTGGCAACCTTAGGGCCTGGACCATTCCCTGGGGAGCCTGTTCCAGTGTCCAACCACTCTCTGGGAGAAGAACCTTTTCCTCATATCCAGCCTAAACCTCCCCTGACACTACTCCATGCCATGATCTAGATCAACTTAATATTATTGCATCTTTGTAGTATTCTTAAGTCACATACACTCACAGCTGACCATTAAAATAACTATAAATAGAAATAAATGGAATTTACCTTTGTCATCACCATGGCCACTTTCTGCCTGAGCTTCCAATAAACTGGTGGATGCTGCAGTGACAAACTTAGGCTGGTTTGCGTCTTTTCCAAACAAACTTGAATTCCCAGGAGAAAATGAAAAACTACTAAGTGTTCCTGAACTAAGGGAACCCAAAACAGAACTGTCAACACTCTTGCCAAAATTAAACGAGACAGCTGATGTAGCTCCTAACAATGGATCTTTTTTTTCTGATGCAACTTCAGGTTTTTTGTCCGAGGGATCCTCAGTTTTGTTGTTAAACAAAAACGTGGAGCCTTGCTGGAACTTTGAACTCCCAAACGCTGGAACCACCCGTGGGCCAGGTGTCTTGCTGCTTTCATTCTCAGAGCCACTGTCACTGCTGCCTCCATGTTGCTGCTCAATGCTGGCCAAATACTGCTCATAGTCCCTGAAGATGGGGGTCAGGTCGCACAGGGGGTTGGTGTTCACGTGCTTCACTATCCAGTCGCGCACGGAGCAGTTGAGAGCAGCCAGCTGTTTGTGGTAGGTGCCGGAGCCGCGCACCGCGCTCGGGGCGCCGCCAGACGAGCACGGCTGGCTGCCACCATTGGCTCTGGGGCTCACAACCTTTTTCTCAGCAAACACAGCAGCACTGGGACCATTTGACATTGGGGATCCTATTGAAGAAAAATCACAGAATATTCTGAGCTGGAAGGGACCCACAGCGATCACTGAGTCCAGGTCCTGGCCCTGCACAGACATCCCAACAATCCCAGCCTGTGCCTGAGAGTTGTCCAAATGCTCCTGGAGCTCTGGCAGCCTTGGGGCCATGACCATTCCAGGAGAGCCTGTAAAGTGCCCCACCACCCTCTGGGGGAAGAACCTCTTCCTGATATCCAGCCTAGAAAAAAAAAAGTTAATAAGCTCTTGTTTAAAAAAATAACAATAAACACAGATGCTTTACTGATCTACTGAGAAATGTGGTTTAGAACCTTCTTTTTTTCCCCAGAAATCAGAGTGCTATTAAAAGCTTAATTAACGTTCTCAATATTTCTTAATCAAACCACTCATCCTTGCTCAGCTGTGTTCCTTCTTTTGGGTGCCCACACTGTGCCCCAGGTAGTGCCGTGCCAGTGAGCAGACTCAAGTTTTAAGTTTAGAAAAGTAAGTTAGGGATAGACAAAGTAGGTGGAGCATGCTGGTGTATTAAAAAAATATCCAAAGACATCCTGTACAGAACATTAAAAAAATACATGTTTTATATATTGCCAAAACCTCCAAAATCTTACAAAACCCTTACAACTTTAGCAAGCTGTAACACTTATTAAATCAAAATACTCATCACTTTAAAACACCCTGAGCGCACTAGCCCATGATTTTACATGCTTTTGAGTGCTTTCTATATAAAAAACCCTAAGCAAACTAAAAAAATTTTCATTGAATGTATCAGTTTCCCCTATTTATTCAAGCTCACTAAAATCTAAGTTACTCTAAACTTCAAACTCCACCATTTCTATTCTATGGCACGGTGACTCCAAAATCATGTGGCAGATTTAACATTTCCGCATCTCCAGCACAAAGGGAGAGAATTTCTCAGGGAATTCCAAAGCATGAGAGCTTGACTTGCAAAAGTATTTCAAGTGTCCTAAAATATAGGTATAACTGTAACAGATGAAATTCTAGTAAGACTATGTGCAACATCAGATGTACAGGGAAAAAAGAGTAAGGCTTTAGCTATGCAGCACGTATTTTTTAATCAAATTCAAAGAATTGGAACAACTATTTAATAGGAACATGTTACCAGATGCTTTATACTTTTTGCAGATTGTCTTATGCCAGTACCTTCCATTTCCATTTGTACCTACAAAACTTTTACCTCCAGTATTAGCACAAATATGAATTTAGTTTCCACCTCTTTAAACGGCATGCATTTGATAACTTGTCCCTCCAGAACTCTAAAATCCTAAGAAATCTTTCAAAGAGGAATAAAGTCTCAAAACCTTAAAGCACAACTACAGGATGATCTGAATTTGTTTTTTCACTATTAAAATAACCCTACAGATTTTACGACCAAAAGTGTTGATAAATATGTATGCTTATTCAAAACCTACCAAATGCTGACTGTGTTTCAGAGGTGGTCTTCAAACTGCTGAAAGGAGGACTGCTAGAGACACTACTACTTCCATTAGACAGCCCTTCCAAAGGCTTTATTCCTGCACCGTTCCCAAATCCACTGAAGCCACCTCCTCCTTTTCCAGAAGGCAATGTAAAGCCTTTAAACCCTTTAAAGGCTCCTCCACTTTCAGACTGGGGAGAGAAAATAGAGACAAGCAGTTATATACATCTTCTCCACACAAATGCTATCCTCACTTAATATTCCTGATATCCTCTGTTTATTTTCTCCCAGCTCAGCATGTCATTCCATGCATTACTGTGTCAGCTACGCAAACAAAATTAACAGCTTCCTTATGACACGCACTGCTGCTGTTTTTAAAAGGACTCAGATGTTTGGTATGAAAATAGACTGGGATAGGATGTGGATACATGGAAGTTGTTCAGAGGAGTGGATGTGTTCAACTACCTATTAGACATTCACAGCATCTTATTTTCTTTAAATAATCACACAGCAATATGTAATTTCAGGTTTATTTTCAGCATCTTTGAGCATTTACAATGACAATCAAGAACCCAACACTTCAATCCACTCATCACTCTGGAGTCACCTATGAAACCTTTGTGATTTACCCAAAATATTCCAGTGTGACTGACGGAAGAAGCAAAGACAGACTGTACTTGATCACAAAATATGTCTCTCTGCAGCCTTTTCATTACCCAGTTCTGACCACTGTCTTTGCAACCATATTATTTTATGGTATAGTTTCTTAAATGTTTCTAAAAGACAGAATGTGATTAACATGCAAATAAGCACTGTCACTTTTAGGTCTTTTGAGGTAATGAACTCTTACTAATGGAAGTGGACTCTCTGTGTCTCTGGAAAACCATCAGAGGAGAATTGCTTCCAAGTTTCACCTGTTTTTGCCACTGAAGAAATGGCAACAGTCGTCAATTTTAGGCTGTATTCCAGTATCTAACCTTGTGGGTATGGGTCTTTTTGCTTTCTTTGTGCTTTACCTTTTCCAGTGCAGTGCTCTGCTTCTTGTTCCTAGGTAGCTATTTTTATTCTATCTCTCTATGATCAGTCCCACCTCTCTCTCTGGACATTCAAGTTAAACTGCAGTCTTTTTCACTGCAGTATTCTTTTTGCTCCATGTAGGAACATCATTAGTTTACCTCTGCTCCATGTAGGAACATCAGTTTACCTTTTTATAAATATTTCCCAGGTTTCTTATGCAACCTCAGCTGTCCTGTCATCTCTTCTGTTTTTTAGACTTTGTCCAGCCTAGTGTCCTGGTTTTGGCTGGGATAGGGTTAATTTTCTCCCTAGTAGCTGGTACAGTGCTGTGGTTTGGGTTCAGGGTGAGAAGAATGTTGGTAACACAGGGNTTGGTGCTGAGCTCACTGCAAAAAGGGCTTCTCAGTGTCTCATGCTCTGCCAGTGAGACACAAGGAGCTGGGAGGCAGCATGGCCAAGACAGTGACCTGAACTGGCCAAAGGAATATTCCATAACACCGAATGTCATGGCTAGCATACAAGTTGTGGGGAGTTGGCCAGAAGCAGGCAATCGCTGCTCGGGGGTGGGCTGAGGTCAGTGGGTTGTGCGCAATTGTCCTGTACATCACTAGTTTTTCTTGGGGTTTATTTCATTCTTTCTTTGGTTCCCTTATCATCATCACCATCACCACCATTATATTTCAATCATTAACCTGTTCTTATCTCAACGCATGGGTTTTACCCTTTTTTTCCAACTCTCCTCCCCATCCCGCTGGGAGGAAGACAGTGAGTGAGGGGCTGCATGGCCCTTAGTTGTCAGCTGGGGTTAAAGTACACCAGCCCTTCTACCAGCTCTAACAGCTTGCTCCCAGTCTCCTGACTACTACTACAACCATTTGGTCCCATTTTTCATTCAGTTCTTGTTTTCCTATTCCATTTGCCCTGAAACTCTCCTGCTTAAGTTGTAGTTTATGTCTTACATCACCTCTTTCCAGTACAATCCTTTATGTAACTGTATCCTCTACCACATTTGTGGCTAAAATTACTCAAGGCATTAGTGGGCTAAGACAGCTTCCTCAGTGCTTGGACTGCAGAAGGAAAATCAAAAGTGTGGGAGAAGACTGTCCAGCTCCTAACTGTGCCTAGTCCCATCTGATCCAAAAGTAATCTATGTAACAGGTAAAGCTCCTGGCCTATTTCTAACATGGTGCACTCCCTGTTCAAAGGATGTCTGGTAGAAATATATATACAACAAAGCATTTGTCAGGGATTTCTGAAAGGAGAATAATTTGGCTGGACTGGGTTAATGCTTTCACAGGGACTAAACCTCTTTTCAATTTTCAATTTGTTACTGCAAAGAGTAGGTGGCACTAAAGCTCTTCATAGGGCGGGGAGGGGAGAAAGTAGCAGCATTCTTAACAAAAGACATGTTTTTCATTCTCAGAATATCTTAGTATTTTGACTTTTACTAATATAGCTTCTGAGACATCCCCCAGCCCTCCAGTATGGATAACTAGTAACTTTTCATTTCCGTACTTCCATCTCTGCAAAAAATGGAAGTAAAGCAGTATAAATGCTGTTTTACCCATCTGTAAATAACATTGTGTCCACAATACTCTTCATTTTTACTTCAAAAACATGCAACATTCTCTTCACCCAATCAACACTAATATTACCCATTTTTTGCCTTAGCCTTATTCTTGCCACAGAACAGTAAAGCCAAAGTTCATGTGCACGCATGAGTTGGTGAGTTGAAATGATAATTTTATTCAGTATCACTACAAGTCCAACGAAGTAAAAGCCTGAGCTTGATGTTGTATTTTGTAACTGAGTCAAACTCCAGCACTCACATTCAGTGACTACATTACCTCTGACCCAACGTTTCGGCGCTTTGCTTTTTTAATAGCTCTGTTCTTCAGGACCTCTTCACTTGCCACCGAGAATGTTCCCACCTTTAAGATGAAGTTATGGATTCATTAGTGGAATTCTCGAAACGCACAATGTGAAAGGACTGCCGAGATCGGGTTTTGAACACAACCCTAACACTGCTCCCGAACAAACAAGGGAAGAAATTAATAACCAACCCATCCCAAAAATAGAGCACTGTGATTAGCCTGCCAGTGGCCTGGATGTCAGCTGATACCTGGAAAACTCTTTCTTGTTCTGCACTACATTTTTCTTTGTGCTATCTCCATTTTATTTCAAGAAATAACGTAATTTTTCTTTGGTTTCTTTAAACACAGCTCTAAGCTGTCTCTGCTGAAGGGAATCTGTCAGTAACCCACAGTTTGGAGCAGATATATGGAGATGTGAGCTCTAAGGCAACCTCCAGCAGCCTGCTGTAGGTCAAACATTAGCAAAGGTAGCTAAGGACGCAGTACTATCCTGCAAATGAGGAAATTAAGTTTTCTTATATTCAAACTCCTGGAAGAGTCAGTTTTCTTTCTTACATTTACAGGCCTAAACATTTAATACCTTGAGTAGGACAGAAACTAAACAAGTCTGTTTAGAGATAAACATGAGCCATAATGAAGTGAGAGGTGAAAATCTCTTTTTACAATCTGGTGAAACATATCATTTGAACTATTTGCTGAATTCCTCTGGCTGTGTGGGGACATTCAGCTAAAATTAACATAGTTCTGAAATTAACTGACTCTCAAAAAAAAGTACTGGAGACATGAAGAACATTCATCTCCAGAAATCAAATCTGCTTTTCCTGTCAATTCAATAAATACCTATCACACATTTGAAGAGTCCAAAAGCATTTTAACAAGCCTGGTGTACTCTACAGAAACATAAAGTTCCTTTCCCCTGAGCCACTGATGTCAGCTGCTTTGCCATATAGTGTGCATATATTGGAAGCTTTATAAAAAATAATGTTTAAAAATCCAACTATATAAAATTATCTTTAATTGCTACACTTTTAACCAGTTTTACTGTAGATTTTACCCACAAGATAAACAGCACATGTAAACAGCTACTCTACTACCTGCAGAAGTGCAGAGGGGGAACTAATGCATATTTTACCTCTTCAGCTTCATCCTCCTGGTCCCAGTTTCGGTCAGTCAGTTCCTTCTCTGCAATTCTCTTTGCCATTTTTACACACCTGTGTGGAAGAAAAAAAGAACCCTAGAAAGAATTGCACAGAAATTAAATTCTACCCAGCAACGATCTTCAGTTTATATTCTAAGAACAAAAAACAAAAATTGCAGTTCATATAGAAGCAGGTCAAGATTGGAATGACAATCGAAACCTAAATGTTGTGGCAAAAGCTATCAGTAGCACTTGAGATTAAAGTTGTGGTGATCATCCTTATTCGGTCTAAAATTTAAGCAACAATAGAAATGTGCAGTTCAGTTAGGAGATAAGCTTTCTTTAGCAGCTGGAAAAATTCCTTTCAGTACCGTAACTGTCATACTCTCACTCCGAAGGGCCACAAAAAACCCCCAAAGCTGTGGTTAAAACATTTCATATTCCACTCCATGCTGCCTCAGGATACCCATGTAAGCAGCAAGAAAAAACTAAGTTGCTTTATAACATCTAAAATAAATACTGATGAGGACTGGGCAGAAGCAACTGGGCAGAAAACTTGGTCAAGACTGAAGACAGTGCTCTGGTTTAAAAACTGGGATTGGTAGGCCATTACTAATTTGAAATTTGAAAAAAATTACAAATAAATCAGATTGTTTTTTTCCAAAGGACACATAAAGCAGACCACAGATTTTAGCGCAATTACTGTAAGCAAACAAGTCATCATTTTGCTGGTTATCTCTGTGATGTAAAGCAAAATTAGCATTGCAGAAGGAATGTCTGTAATAGTTCTGAGTCCCATTTTACTGAAGTTATCAGTTTACAATCATGAAGTTTACAAGTTACCAGCTGTGTACAAAACCAAAGAATGAATCCAGCTACCATGCTTTCTATCTAAAAGACCTGGCAAGCAACCACATTACTGGAATTTTATGTAAAAAGGAGATTTTTTACTAACTCTTATTGTATCTTCTGACACTAAATACAAAAACTTTTCAAAGAAAATATGTAGCTTTGTTGCAATTTAAATCTCAAACAAGCACAAAAATTAAAACTCTTCCAAAAACCCCCTTGGGTTTGTGATTAAGATCTACACAGAAAAAAAAAAATTCCATGAATAGTTGAATTTCAGAGCCAAAAATGGTAACTGTAAATGGTTACAGAACAACTTGTTTAGATATTGAAAAGTTTTACAACAGTAAATCCAGTGGCACAGCAGTCTTGGAGATGACACATCCAAGTCCTGAATTTTGGCCTGACACACATCACAAATAAGGTCAAGTTATTAGAGCTTCTGGAAGTACAGGGACAAAGACCGGCTACCGTATACATATTTAAACACCCTAATCCACACTGTCCTGAAAGTAGATGTCCTTGCTTGATCCCTGGGAGACTATTTCAATCGAACCCATTGAAAATTAAAAAAAAAAGTTATTTTAAAGTCACATTTATTTAAATTATTGTTTCATTACTTTATTTTATATATAATGTATTATATTATCGAATTTCTTTTTAATTACAGTAAATTAAATTTATCATAAAATTATTTTTGTATTATGTATTTATTAATAGCATATATATATAATATACTATTATTTAAATTTAGTAATTTGACT
>WBMZ01007694.1:140-22224 GCA_013400975.1 Atrichornis clamosus
TGGGCTGGGCTGGGTTGGGCTGGGCTGGGCTGGCCTCAGCTGCCACAGGAGCCACTGTCCTGTTGTGGATCGGCCTCCTGGTCCTGCAGCATCCCAAGGGCCAGGGGGCAGGAGGGATGCAGGGACACATCTCACTGCCCATCTCGGAGCATTGCCGGGGAGCACCTTGGCCCCCAAAGGAGCTACAGGATCCTTGGGCCCCCCAGCAAAAGGAAGGACACCCCAGTGTTCCCCAGCACCACGACCACACCAAAAGCCTGGTTGCTGCCTGCCCCCCAAGCCACCAATGTTTTGGCCCCTTTCCGGGTTCACAGAGTCCCTCGGGGTCTCCCCTGCCTGTCCCCAGCCCTGTGAGCTCCAGGCAGGTACCTGGCTGCTGTCTCAGCCCCCAGGGATGGGCATCAGCCCTGCCTGAGGCATTGCCCACGTTGGTGACAAGCTGCCTCCTGCCTTGCAGACGGAGGACAAGGAGTACGACGACCTGGAAGAGAAGTTCCAGTGTGTGGCATCCAGTGTGGCCACGCTGAAGGAGAACGTGGCATCCTACCTGGGCCACTTAGAGGTAAAACCTTGACCACTGGCAAGGGGTTGGCCCCATCCAGACCTCAGGACCTGTTCCCTGGGGTTATAGGATACTTTCAAGCCCTGTGGAAGCCAGTAGCGGTTGGGAATGTTCAGGGATTTGCAGCTCAGCTGAAGAGTACTGTTGTGTCAGGGAGTTGCACAACATCCAAGGATTGCTCAGGTCCAGGGGAGCTTACACCAAAGCTGAGGCTTTGACAGCACTGGCTGAGCTGGTGTCATTTGAGAATAATCTGTCCTTAAACTTATCATTATTTCAAGGTCTTAAATGATTGAAAAGGCCGAGTGTTATTCAGCCTGGGAATTCTTGCTTTAATAATGTCTATAAGGCAGAAATGTCCCCAGATCAGTCCTGACAACAAATTTCCCTTCTGAAATCACCTGGGTCAGCAGCTGCTACGATTTTCTCATGGAAATCCCTCGGGGCATCTGAGGAAAAATGAAAGTCTGAGTGACGGCAAAACACGCAATCCCCAGACACAGCATTATCAGGAAAGCCTCAGGAAATGGCCGAGGGTTCAGCAGCGATTCGTGGGCTGGAAAGACCTTGTCAGGAAAAGACTGACAAGAGCTCCCCATACAGGGTTGGGAAGGAGGTAAAGGAGTGTGATTCTTGCTCCCTTGCAGGCGTTCCTGTTGCCCACCCCACACCAGTGCGACCTGCAGATGGACGAGGGGCCTGCCCGGCAGTGTCGCCGCCTCACAGAGCGCCTGCGGAGCTCTGTGTTCCCAGAGTTTGTGAGTGCTCCTCCCCTGCACGTCTCCTTCAGCCAGGCACTGCTCTCCCACCTGCTGCCAGGGCACAGCGGGGGCTGAAGGAATCCCAGAGAAAGTGTCCTCACGGCCCCCTGGAGCCCGGCACTGCAGGCAGAGCCAGCGGCAAGTGACAGGATCCATCAGCAGTCCCTGATCCATGAAGTGAGGGAGCAGCTCCAGGGCCCATCCAGGGAAGAAGGGAGGGCAGGGACAGAGACGTGGCTGCAGCACAGCTCCAGAGGCCATCCAGGGCTGGAGATGAGCTGCAGCCTCTGTCTGATGGGTGCATCCAGGAGCTGGGATACCCACACAGAGCTCCAAGGAGAGGCAGAAACCAGCAGGACCACAGGCAGGGGCAGAGGACCCTCAGTAGTCTGTGGGTAGGGCTGTGGGGAGAGACTCAACTGAGACTGGTCTGAGCCATTAAAAGTCCTATGGAGCACAAGTTTGGAATCGTGGTGGGCACGACTGCTCTCTACCAAGGGTTTGCTTTGGTTGGCCCTCAGGGAAAGATGGCTCAGGTGCTCCCCCCTCCACACAAGCCCCTCAACAGGCCCTGAGCCTCTTCCCCCCATAAGACAGCGCCCTGTGCAGGCAGCTGGTCCTGTCTGGGGGGCTGACGTGGAAGTTGGGGTTCTCTCACCTCACAGAAGCACCGTGTGGACAGGCTGGTGTGGCAGCCCCTGTGCAGCCTCTCAGCCATGCTGGTGGGGCCTCAGCAGCTGGTCAAGAAGCGCCTGGACAAGCTGCTGGACTACGAGGAGATCCAGGAGAGGAAGAGCGAGATGGGCAGCGTGACCTACGACGAGGAGGCTGCCATGAACACCTACCTGGCCATCAACGACCTGCTGGTGGCCGAGCTCCCCCAGTTCAACCAGGCAGCTGTGCAGCTCCTGGGGCAGATCCTGCGCTCCTTCAGTGCCCTGCAGTGGGACCTGGCTGCCCAAGTCCTGCACCAGGCAGAAAAGGAGCAGGAGCAGGTGAGTGTGACCCCTCAGGCACATGAGCTGAGCCAGGCCTGCCTTCTTCAGGCTTGGGACATCTCTCAGACATCAGGGCACTGAAGGTTTGCTGAGGCCCACCTGCCCTTGCAGACACACCGCTCCCTGTTGAGCATTTGTAAGGATCTCTGCTCCTCCCTGCCTGGGGAAAGCCAAATTTTCTCTTCTGCACTGCCAAGCACTGTCCTGCTTTCTCTTTCTGGTCGCTACTGGTAATTTATGGATGTGCTGCTGCCTGAGACATCAGTGTTAGCTCTGAGCTCCTGAGAGCTCTGTGCCAGGAGGGCAAGGAGGAACAAGGCAGCTCCTGGCCTGGGGAACAAGGCTCCCTCAACCCCACTCCCTGGGAGGTGTCTCCCTGAACTCCTCACTGCCTCTCCAGCCCGATGTTGGCAAACGTGGAGGGTCAGGGCTGTTGAAAGCCCTGGGGTAGAGCACAGCCCTGGCCTGAGCCAGGGCCAGGATGAGAACAAGGTGCAGCTCAAAGCCAGAGAGGAGCAGCTTTGATCCTTTGAATTCAGTGGCTGGGTCTGTTCTCTTGCTTTCTCACTCCCTTTCTTCTTGCTCCTTCTCTTCTGACCCTGCCCAGAGCTCTTCCTCTTGCCAGAGCCCTCCCTGATCTCAATCTGTCTCCACAGCTGCCCCATGGCCACATGCCCCTTCCCAGCTTCTGGAAGCTGGTGGAAGACACCTTGCAGCAGTCGAGTGCTCAGCTCCAGACCTTCTGCCAGGCCTTTGAGACCGTCACACCGAGCCCTGGGACACAGGTAGGGGCTGGGCAGGGCATGTCTTAGTGCAGCTGGATAAAGAGAGGGGTTGGACTGTGGCTTCCTACTGCAAAAAAACCCCCTTGGTGGGAAGGCTGGCTCAGAATGGCCCAGGGGGTTGCCACAGCCACAGTGTTTCCCCCAAGCCCCTGCCAGCAGCTGCCTGGGAATAACCAGGGGTGAAACAGCTCAGCTCTGCTGGCTCCGGACACTCCCAAAGCTGGGGGGAGAGCAGACAGTGTGCAGGAGTTTGTCCTCTTAAGCTCTCCCTGGGGTGTAATCCTGCAGGAAGGGGAGCTCGTGCCCAGGGAGGGCCTCAGTGTCCTGTGTGTCTCACCGAGTGCTCCCCTGTCTCTTGCTCCCCCCAGCCTCTGACCCCCGCTGAGGAGAGGAAGGTCCTTTCCCTTGTGAGCAAGCACGGCCCAGACAAGCTTTACCAAGTGACCAGCAACATCAGTGGCAGCAGAGACTTGGACCTCACCTTGCTGAGGGGACAGATCGTGGCTCTGCTGCAGAGCATGGACACCAGGGGGAACACGAGCAGGTGGCTGGTGGATGCTGGAGGTACCGTGAGCATTATGGGCAGCACCAGATTCACCTGAACCACCTCCTCACCTTGGGCAAGACAGGGGGCCATGGGTCCTGGGTCCTCCCTCCCAAACCCACCTCAGCCTTGCCATCAGCTGTAAGGGTCAGGTTTCCTGATCCATTCCCCAAGGGAACACTCGTGAAGTGTCATGGCTGGGAAAGGAGAATCCACGCACACGGAAACATGTGGAATTCCTTTTTGGGGTGGAGGGTTCTGCTGGATATCCCCTGGAGATGGATTAGTTTGAGCAGGGCTGCTGTGCCGTGCCAAGCAACAGACAAAATGTCATTCCTGTCTCCTCCGACCAGCCCTACAAGTGCCAGGCAGCAGGGCCCCCTGACCTGTGTGTGTCCCTGTCCTCCAGGCCCCCGAGGGTTTGTTCCTGCTGCAAAACTCCGGCCATACAGCCCAGTGCAAACCCAGCAGCCTGGGATGCAGTTGCTGACCCTGGACAGTGGCGCAGAGAGGAGGCGACATTCCTACGCATCCCCTGAAGCTCCCAGGCCCCAGGTGGCCACCTTCACCCCAACATTCCAGGTGAGAGTGGGAGACATCGCTGGGGTCTTTCCTAGCAATCCCACCAGCTCCATGCTGGTGTGTGTGGGAAGGCAGACCTGTTTTTCCAGCACACACATAGTCATACTCGTGCAGCCACATCTCCTTGCTGGGACCAGGGTGGACAGGGCAGGAGAACTGTCCTTGGTGGGTCCCCAGTGTCCCTCCATCCACGGCATGGCTGTGCTGCCCTCTGGGAATGGCCTGTCCTGCCATGTGCGTCCTTCCCTCCTTGACTCCCAGCTCCAGCAAAAGCTCTCTCCCTCCTTCCCTGCCTTCCACAGGTGGTCGCCGGCTTCTCCTTCGCAGCCAGGAGCCCGCAGGAGGTGACCCTGCAGGCAGGGCAGCCCGTGGTGGTGCTGGAGCCCCACGACAAGAAGGGCAGCAAGGAGTGGAGCCTGGTGGAGGTGAATGGCCAGAGGGGCTACGTGCCCTCCAGCTACCTGGTGACCGTCCCCGTGCAGGACCCCACGGGCTGGAGCTTGCCCGTGTGAGCAGGGCCAGCCCACAGCCAAGGCTTCATCCGTTGGGAATGGCCCTTTTGGCACCTGAGGACTCCTCGTGGGAAATGCTGGAGGGAGGCAGCCCCAGGATGGGGAGGTGGTGGGAGGCAGCTGGCAGAACAGCCCAGGGACATGGGCACGAGGATGGCGCTTGGGAGGCACCTTTGGTGGGAGGTGTGAAGGTGCCGTGTCCCGTCTGCGTGTGTTTGCACAAAGCAAAGCAGCACCAGGGAGTGAGGGCAGGTGGCTGCAGTTGTCCAGGGATTTGCTGAAATCTGTGCCAGGGACAAATGTGTCCCGTGGGGGGATGAGGCAGCATTGTCCTGGTTAGGTCAGGGCTGAGGGACAAAGGTGCAGCGCTGCAGAGGGGTCGTCAGCCAGGCATGGGGCACCTGAGTACCTGGGCACCTGAGTACCTGGGCACTGAGCACTTGGGCACCCGAGTACCCAGGCACTTGAGCACCTGGGTACTGAGCACTTGGGCACTTAGGCACCTGGACATCTGGGCACCTGAGTACCGGAGCACCTGGGCACCTGAGCCCTTGGGCACTTGGGCACTTGGGCACTGGGCACCTGTGGCCGCGCTGGCCTGGGCTGCGCTGCGCCGCGCGGCCACCAGAGGGAGCCCCGCACCAGCGCCCAGTGCCCGCTCGGCCCGTACTGGGAGCGCTGGTGCGGGGGCACAGCCCGGGGGGTCCGCACCGCATCCCGCCCGGCCGTGCCGCTCAGAGGGACAGAGATCCCGACTCCCGGGGCTCCCGGGGCGCCCCGTCCCGCTGCGACCCGCAGAGATCCCCGGCGGGTCGACGCAGGTCCCGTGGAAGAGGTTTTTGGGACAATCAATCCGTGTCGGTCGATCCCTGATTTAAGATTTGAGAATGGAGACAGCACTCCCTCCCTCCGACCGCTCCCGAGGTGTCCCATCTCTGTGCCTCAGTTTCCCCGTGGTTGCACTGTTAGGAGGCGCTGATGGGCTGAGCTGGGCAGCAGTGCCCACGGCAGCGCTGCCATGGTGCCAGAGGGGACTTCAGGAGCCCCCAGGGACTGGCACCGCACCCTGCCCATCCCTCACCCGCCGTGGGCAGTGGAGCACCCGCCCGGCGTCGTCCCGGCTGCGCTGGGCTCCTGCCGCTGCCCGCATCAAAGGTGCCAGGTCCCGGCTGGCGAGCGCTGGCACGCCGAGCCCTGCGCCCTGCCCGGGGGGGAGGCAGCACGCCCGGCCACCCACGGGCTCCCCGTGCGGCCGTGGCTGCGGGCTGGGCAGCGGGACAGGGAGGGCACGTCCTCACCCAACCTTGCCCGGGTGCCAGGCGGGTGGGGACAGGCCCCAGGCACTGCTCTGCGCATCCACACGTGGGGTTTGGGTGCCTGGTTTGAGGCAGGTTGTGGGGCTCACCCTTCTTTGGACCTGCAGGGTCCTGGGGTGTTGTGTGTGGGGCGGCTGGGGGGCAGCTTCCCCTGCCCAGGTGCCAATGGAAGCCCTGAATAAATGCTCACCCGCATAAAACCTGGGAGGGGACAGCAGTGCTGGAGCTGGAGATGTGTCCTGGGGATGTTCCCAGCCTGGGGAATGGCCGGTGGGTTCCCCAGGATGGGAAAGTGGGTAGGGAAAGTGGGGCTGAGGGTCACTGAGCAGGGGCTGTGCGTCAGGCTTGTCCACCAGCCCCGGCCCTGCAGCCACAGGGCTCACACCTCCAGCTCCCTGCAGATGGCTCCTCCGGCTTTTTCCTAACCAAATCATATCAGGTGGGATTTCCCTCCCAAGTCACCTTCCTGCCAGCTCAGTGGGGTGCAGATGCAATCAGCCCTGTGCCAGGCGATGGCAGCACTCGGGCAGGTCCTGCCCCACAGCCCACAGGTGCCTGAGACCCTTCAGAGGGTTAAAGGGGACAGTGGGACAGGGAGTGCTGAGAGACTCTTGCTGCCTGGGACCTGGTCTTCCCCCTGGAAGATCTGGGGTGGTCAGGGTTTGATAGGACATCCAGCAGTGGATGGTCCCTGCCAGGAAGAGGGAAATTAGCTCATGTGGCTCCTTCAGTCTTTGGATCCGAAGGGGTGAGCTCTGCAGGTCCCCCCAGTCCTGCTGCCAACCTCGGTGGCCAGGGGACCTGTCCCAGGGGCTCTATCCTCAGGACACGGCCGAGTATCTGACCGCAGGACATGGGTGCCTGGTCACTCCCTTGTCCCGTGATTTCACCCAAACTCATTTCACTGCTGCTGCCCTGGGCCTGGAAGTGCCCTCTTGGAGTCACGGGAGGGTACTGGGTTCTTCCAGCCTAAACATGATGGGGAATAAAGGGCACAAGTGTGCCTTTAAATAGCCTGCCAAGGACAGGCTCTCCCAGGAGGAATGCTCTGGCTGGCCCGGTGGAACATGCCTGTGGCTGGGGGCACGGGGGGACAGCTGGGCAGGGACGGCTGCCGGGCAGGAGGGCAGGTCAAGGTTAGGCATCGCCCTGGCCCTGTGCCACCGTGCCATGGCTTGGCAGTGGGGAAGCAGAGCCGTGCAAACAGGGAAATGAATGTCAGGCCAGGGTTTGGCCGTGCCCGGGGCTGGTCTGGAGGTGGCAGCGGAGCCAGGCAGGCGCTGCTGCCTGCAACCTGCCCGCCAGCCCGCAAGGAATTTGGCACCGGCACAGCCTGGCTGCCGGAGCAGCCTCCGGGGCAGCTCCGGTTGTCCAGGAGCGGCTGCTGCGCTCCTGTCCGGGCTGATTCATATCCTGGACGTGCAGGCATTTGGACACTGTCCACCCGCGGGGTGTGACAGCGCACGGCCGTGTCCCCAAGGCACGGGGTGCCAGCCCGGCCACGTGCCGCGAGCAGGACGGGCAGCTCGGGCTCTGCTCCGTGTGGCTGCTGCTCCCTGCGGACACGGCGGGGCCTCAAAGCACGCCCCAGGTGGAGACACCGGCACTGCAGGAGGGTGGCTGCGTGCCCGGGTGTGGATGTGCCCGTTGGCTCTGCTGGGGCACCCCGGGGGCAGAGACAAAGCAGCTGCCAGGGAAAACCCAATCCCAGGCTCTCCATCCGGGACCCGTCCCCTCACCACGGGGTGCAGAAGGGGACAGGGCAGGAAATGAGAGGAGGGGAGACCCGGGAGTGGGCTCAGGAGGGCACAGCCAGCCCGAGCAGGGCTGTGCTCGAGGCACGGAGCTGGAGTTCACCCCCGGTGCCAGGCTGAGCCGGCTCCGAGCACGGCCAGCCCGCGCTGCAGTGTTCCCGGCTACCTGCCCATGTGCAGGAGCAAGGTGGCCCACGAGGAGCAGCCCAAGCCCCCGGCAACCCTCACTGGCCCCCCGTGTGCCAGCCGGGATCAGCGTGGCCCGAGGAAAGGCTGCGCCCCCCGGAGAGCGGCCCCGGGGCTGCGGAGATGGAGGTGTGAGCAGCAGTGCTCGCTCCAGGCTGGTGCAGCTGGCACCTGAATTGTCTAATAAAGTGTGAAATTGCTTTCATGCTCTGCTACCTTTGCTGAGCTGGACCGTCATTACAGCCCCCCCTCCCCGCCCGCAGCGCCTGCTGCCGTGTCCTGCTGTCGCGGCGCTGCCAGATGAGCCCCGGGCTGGAGCCGTGCCTGGCACAGCCCCGCGGGACCGCTGTGCCAGGGGCTGCTGGTGGTCCCCAGCGTCCCCTCCCTCCCTCTCAGCCCCTCCGCTGTGCCCAGCCCGTGTAACAGCAGCACAAACCGCTGCGGGAGCATCACCCCGGCTGGGCGTGGAGCTCTGCCGTGGGGCTGGGGGCTGCCATCCCGCTTCCTCATCCCGTGGGATGCCCCGGGGGTGCAGAGATCAGCGCAGGTTCGAGCCCTGCCCTGGGGCTGCGCCGCTGCCAAAGCCCTGCCCTCGCCCATCAGGTACAGCCCGCAGGGAGACTGGGCTCCATCGGGCTGTGCCAGGAGCCCCTCGGAGCCTCCTGGGGCAGCAGAGCTCCCACCTTGGTGGGGACAGAGGGACAGCCCGGCCCCCCCTCGCCGGCGGGTGACGGATTGCTCCTGAACCACCTGGCTGTGCACAGAAACTGTTCTCCACCTCTAATAACAATGATCAATCATCCTGCTCTGTGCAGGGGTTGTGGAAGGTTTTCCAGGGTTGGGGAGCTGTCAGGGCTGGCAGGGGGATTGCGGTGGGGGGGCTCCCCTGAGGGGACACAGAAGTCTCTGCTCCGATGGTGGCTTTCCTCCTGCACTGCCCACTGGGACCAGGTGCCCCCTGCCACAAGAAGTGCCAGCTCCTCGTGGTTTCAGCATCTGGGAGCCCAGGTCGGGCAGGGGGCACAGGGTGTTCCCTGCTCCACATGGTCCCACGGCTCCTCATGCCAAAGGAGCTGCTGAGTGAGGCCCAGGAAAAGGAGTTGCTTCTGGGATTTCTGCAGGGATCAAGATACTTTGCCCCAGGGAAGTGGTGCCACGTTTTTGCAGCTCCTGATAAAGTTAAACCCTTGATCTGGTTAAAGATTTAGCCCGCAAGGCAAGCCTGGGTAGGACAGCAGTGCTGTTAGTGCCACCAACTTGGTGACACTTGCCTGTGAAGAGGGGACTCGCCCCACTGCCTCCCAGGCTGGCTCAGCCTGGCTGTTGGAGCACATTCCTGCAGCCAGATTCCCCCATCAGGTCACATTCCCAAAGCCAGACCCCACTGGCAGAGCACATCCCTGCATGGGACACACCCATGGCCACAGGTGTGGCCTCAAATGTGTCACCAACTCCGAGTCAAGAGCCATTCCAAGGCCTTCTCCTTCTCATCAGGCACCGGAGGCAGAAAAGCTGCCTCATTCCCACCTCACCTCCCCAGTGCCCGGAGACATCCCATAGAATCACAGAACCATGGGATGGTTTGGGTTGGAAGGGACTTTATAGCTTATCCAGCTCCAACGCCCTGCCCCGGGCAGGGACACCTCCCACTGTCCCAGGGTGCTCCCAGCCCCGTCCAACCTGGCCTTGGACACTTCCAGGGATCCAGGGGCAGCCACAGCTTCTCTGGGCACCCTGTGCCAGGGCCTCCCCACCCTCACATGGGAAACTTTTTTCCTAATACCTAATCCAGCCCTGCTCTCTGTCAGTTTGAAGCCATTCCCCCTTGTCCTGTCACTACTGGAGAAAACTGGGAGCAGCCAGGCGAGTGCACTCTAACCCAGCAGCATTCCCAAGCCCTCCTTCATTAGCATTCCTCCTCTCCCAGCCTGCACAGCCTGTTCCCAACGCCCCACGTGTTAATTGAATTACTTCCCCCAGAACTGCCAATGCTTTAGGGACTCGAGCATCTGCACACACCACGGGCAGCCTGCGCAGCCCTTCCCGTGGGATGCGCCAGCTGCGGGCAAGGAAAACGGATCGAGCAATGACAAATCCGGGTTGGTGTGGAGGAGCAAACTTCCACATTGCAAAGACACGGAGTGAAGGGAATGGAGTCAAATCAGGAGCCCCAGGGGCTGCGGGAACCCCTTGGTGAGGTCTGCAAGCATCCAGAGGGGCTGGAAATCATCCTGCTGCCCCTCAAGCCATCCCCCTGCCGGCTGTCGGGCATTCCACGCAGCCCATCGAGCCTTAGGGGCTGTTCCTGCATCTCTACCCGAAGGAGAGGATTTGCGGGTCTAAAATTTGCCTCTTTTGGGCTGCTCCCGACTGTGACTACAAGCTGCAGACACGAACTCCTTTGTGAGCCCGGCCGCATCCTGGCTGGGATTTACCTAAAACAGCCCCAGGGAGGAACGGCTGGGCGGGGATGTGGGGAGAGGGAGGGAGGCTGCCTGGTGTTTGTTTTTACTAATGAAGCCCCATAATCAAATCATTTCAATTTTAATTGTAAAGCCAGCAGGCAGATTTCTGTCTCCAGATGGGACGTGATAGGAATGGTTGAAGGCTGAGCACGTTCTGTCACTCACCTTAATACTTGGAGCAAGGCAGATGGGAGCAGCCCTGGGGAGAGCCCGGGAAGAGCCTGGTCCCCCAGGGATGAGGATTTGAGCTGGGATCAGACCCAAAGCCTCTCCTGCTTCATTGATCCAGGGAAACTAACCCCTGGGAAGATGTGCTGCACCATATCCAGGTCTGAGCAGGGGAGGTAGGAGCTGTTTTCCCTGCTTTCATCTCCCAGCTCTGCCAGGATACATGAAATCTATTTGTGGCTTCCACTTACCATCTCATTTTTTGGGTGTTTGGACTTTGGGAAAAGAGGAAAATAAAGAAACTGGGTCATTTTCTATTTATTTGGAAGAGCTGAGATGTTAACCCTCCAGCTGCAGAGAGCTCTGCTCATGCCTCTGTGGGTCTGACAAACTTGGAAGCAAGTGATGGGGGAGAGGAAGAACCTCCTCCTCACCAAAAAAAATGTGCCTTTTGCCCAGCTTCTTGTTCAGGCTGGGGGGAACTGGGTGCAGTGGGGTTGGGATCGCCCTCCCAATCTAAACCAGCAAAACACAGCTGTTTGTTTCTCCTGATGGAGCTGGGCTTCTCTGGGCCATGCCCAGCTGCCTACCAGGCCTCAGCAGTCACCCAGGGGCAAGGGGTGGGCACAGAGGTTCCAGCTGGGGGTGCCAGGGAAGAAGAATGTCTCCTCTCCTCCCCAGCAGAGAGGTTTGTTTCTCCCAAAGAGGATGAAGCCAGAGGTACAGCGTGATCCAGGCAGGTCATGCCAAGTATGGAATACCTTGTGCTCCTATCAGAGCCTCCACCACAGCCATAACGGGGCAGAGCCCAGCTCTTATCAGGGATGACTGCTGCTGCTTTCAGCTCCTCGAGCTGCTGCCCTCCCCATGCCCACGGTCCTGCTCCCAGAGCTGACAGCATTTCTGGAATCCCCTGGAAGAGATCCAGGTGGGGAATGCCAGATGCTGAGCAGCCACCAGCATCCCTCTGGCCGGGCCTCTTTGCTCTTATCAGCTCTTCCTTTTCGTGCCTGGGTCATCAGGGACAAAAGCATCGAATCAGAAATAAAGTCATTAACTCACTAAGCAAACACGGATGAAAACCTCACTGTGTTTTTTGAAATCAGAGCCTTGGCTCCTGGGGGCTCCAAGCGGCACCTTCCCTCTGCCAGCCTTGCCTCGGCCAGGTCTGCTCCAGCCCCACGGACACCCTGGGGTCAGGAGAGGAGGGGGACAGGGCCACTCACCCTGCAGGGCTCGGCTTGGCCCCCGGCAGTCCCTGGGTTTGCTGGGATGGGGGAGTTCCGTGCCTGGTGCACTCGGTAGCTGGTGGGCTCCAGCTACACGAACCGGGCACTCCCAGCGGGGGCCACGAGCCCCTCTCCCGCCCTCAGCACCCACCTCTGTGCCAGCACTGCCCCTTTCCCCCAGGGCTCGGCACATCCCCGGCACTCCGCGCCTCCCCATCCCAGTGCCGATCCGGGATTCTGCTCTTCTCCCTCTTTTCTCTCTCTTTTTAAAATTTTTTTTTAATTTTTCCACCACGGACAAATGGGAATTAAATTGAGGCCACTAAACTCATTTGCGCTCGCAGCCGTGATGGGGCTGCAGGCAGCGTTTCAGCAGCGGCTCTCGGGAGCGGCTGCCAGGCTCGGGCTGGGCACCGCAGTGTGGGGGCTCTGCTGCCCGTGCCCGCTCCCTGTGCCCCACGGCACGGCACGGCAGGGCTGGGGTTAAGCCCAGCCACACCAAAGCATGTGCAGGAGCAATTTCTTCCTCATGTGAGCCAAGCTCAGCTCCTGTTCGGGCTCCGGTGGCTGCGCCCGGCCCCGAGCCCCACATCCCGCGGGGCTCACCCTGTGTCCCGGGGGGTTCTCCCACTGAAGCTGCGTGGGGAGGTGCTGGAGACAGGCTGGGTGGCCGCCCCCACGGCGTGGCTCAGCCTCAGGGGATCGTGCAGCGTCCCGAGGAAATGGGGATGAGCTGGAGCCAGGGAGGCAGAGGTGGGGCTCCCAGTGCAGGGGCTGGGGGTGCTGGTGACCATGGGGTGTCCTGCCAGGGGAGAGCACCCAGCTGGCCCTGAACGTCCCACTGCACCAGGCTGGGAAGAGGCGCCCTGGAGGGCTGGGGGTGGGTGCAGACCCCCAGCTGCTGCCCCACCAGCTGCTTATTTTTATCAGGCAGGAGGATGAGGGATGCTGGTCCCCGATCACTCAGGGGAAAAGTCCCTGGAAGTGCCTGCGGGCAGCAAAGGAGGGCAGACATGAGTGTGCTGGGAGGAAACAGCTGCTGGGAATTTAAATGACCGCCCGTGAATGCTGGTTTTGTTTCGTCCCGGCCATGGCTGTGCTGGTTGGGCCGGGCAGCATTCAAACCCTGCTGCTCACGGGGTTCTGCGCATGGAGCTGGCTTGGAAAAGCCAGGGAGAAACCTGAGCTGGAGAGGAGCCCTGGGGCAGCACCCTGTCCCTGCCCTGCCGAGAAACCAGTGGAGCTGGCCACAGCCACGGCAGCAGGGGTGTGCAGGAGCTGGGATGGGCTCTTCCCAGGGCCTCTGGTCAAGCTTTGTTCCCGTCTGCCAGAAGGAAGCGCGATGGAAGGAGAAGAAATGGTCAGGAAGTGAGCGAGGTATGTTTCCTGCATCCTTCCTGCATCCTTCCTGCACGCTTCCCCTCTCCCTTCCTCTGCTGTGGGGCTGGGGAGTAGAGGCAGCTGTTCCAGGGAGAGCCTCGGGATGAAGATCCCAGCTTGCCCTCGAGCCTGGGACATGGAATGCTGCCCCGTGACTCTCCACGGCTCCCTGGGGAAATGGAGATGCTGCCAGGCACTGTGGTTTACAGCCATGGTGCATGCTGCCAGATCCATGCCCTGAAAATCTAGTTTCCTGGGGATAAACAGGATTTCTCATTCCTGTTGCTAATGTGATATCAGCACATTGCAACACAGATATTTTAATAACACATAGTTCTTTTAATGAAGGGACTTAAACTAATTTACTTCTCAACATTTGTATATGTCCTATTTGCTCATTTATTCATGCAGTAAATGGAATTAAAGTTACTAAACATTTAGAAAATTACGAGTACACTGAAGAAGTGCACCTGTGTATTAGAATAAGGAGCAGGAGCTGCTTTCCTGGCAGAGAGGCTGCCCAAGGCACGTGCTGCTGGCTGCTTCCTCCCTTCCTGGGCAGCCACACAGGCTGGAGGGGAAGGCAGCCGGGCACTCCCAGACCCCATTCCCAGGGATGCTGACAGTTGTGACAACCACTGCATTTTTATTTTTATCATCCCGCCAACGCCGTTCTTTAGATCAGCTTTTATTAAAAATAAATAATGCTTTTAAAGCTGGTGCTGGGGCACCAAACTGTGACAAAGGCCAGGGAGGCGGCGCTGAGGATGATTAATGTGATTTTCCCAGCAAAATACTGTAGCAGTTCTGCCCTGTTGAGGGCTCTGCCGGCGGGTGTGGGGAGGAGGAAGGTGCTGGATGCCGTTCACATCCACAGCCCACGCTGGTGGCAGATCTGGCTGTGGCCTCACGCTCTCTTGGGTGGGCAGGGGTCAGGCAAAGGTGGAATGTTGAGGGTCTCCCAGCCCTCCGGACGTACCCATCCCTCCTTTGGCCATTATCCCCTAGGCCGCCTCCAGCAGGCCGGTCCATCCACGCCCAGCTGGGTGATGAACGCAGCTCACCGCGGGGCACGGAGACAGGACATACAACGTTCCCTGACACGCAGCCGACGCCCACCCTGGGGCTCCAGGAATGTCACACATCCATCACCTCCCCCCCCTGAGCTGGCACAGAGCAGCCCATGCCAGGCACATCTGCATCACGTGTGGAGGCTTCTCCCATACTGCAGCCTCCAGGTGAAGGTGAGCAAACCTCCAGCACCTCGGAAAAACCCCTGAAGGCCGTGCAAGGCTGGGCTTGCTTCCCCTGGGCAGGCTCATCCCACCCTGGCTTCCCAGGAAGGTGCAGAGCCCCAGCACAGAGCCCTGGTGTGATGGTACAGCTGCCTCTGCTTCTGGCCGTGGGGACCGGGCGTGGGGGACAGCCCCAGCTGTAAAACCCCTGCCACCGTCGAGGTTTGTGGCTGGAGGGCTGCACCCCTTGCTTGGAGCTTGTCCGAGACGTGCTCAACGCCTGAGCTTTCCCCCATTCCCACTCAGGGCAACCAGCGGGAAAAGTAACGAGCAAAATCTTAGGCACACATTTTGGGAATCCAAAATCTCTCCTTCTGAGCGTGCTTTGGCTTAGCAGCTCGATGGGGCATGGCGGGCACTCCACGTAGAGATGGGGAGACAGAGCCGCTGACCCACGGAGCTCCCAGTTATCTGCTCCGTCAGGGAAAGGCACTGCTGCACGTTGCTGCACTCCTGTCATCCTGGGCCCTCCCCTGCCTTTCCAGGCCAGAGCATTCCTCAAACTGTGCTTTATCCCATCCCTGCTGCTCCTCTCCCAGCGCTACCAGCACCGCTAATAATAACAGCTCTAAATCCTGCACAGCCTGGTCCCCTCGCTCCGAGCCTCCGGTCCCTCCGAGGCTGAGCCTGCGCCCTTAAAAACGTGAAACGCGTGGGCAATGGCAACACCACTCCCTCCTCCCCCAGTTGTGCAATTCGGGGTGCTTGGATGCAATATCCAACCCCCTGGCTCGCCGTTCCTGGGAAACTCGTGCCCGTCCCTGTGGCAGGCGGAGGAGCGAGGCGGCTGTGTTCCTTACCTCTCGACGGAGCCGGGAGTGCAGAGAGAGCTGGAAATAGCCCTGGCTGACACAGATACCTGTGCGGAACAGCAGGGGCCTGCACTTGCCGTGGTAATTGCATACTGCATGGCGATGAGTCACCCGGAGCCCCGCTCGGGCAGCACGAGGCTGCCCTGCCTCCCGCACCGTGCGGGATCCGCCGAGCTCAGCCGGGTACCCGTTGCCTGGGAAATTGATGCTCCCCCTCCCCGGGAAGGGGGGCCCGAAGCACAGGCAAAGGGAGCAGGGAGAGGGATGGGAATGAGAGCATCTTGCAGCTTTTTAAGCTCTCGAGATGCTTTCAAGTGCCAGGAAGGCTGTGCGAGCTGTGATTTGCTGCATTATTTCTGTTGCTATCCCTGCACGGGGAGCTCCTGTGTGCAGAAGAGCTGCTCGCAGCAACTCAGCATCCGCACACTGCCTGGCCTGGGGGGGCTGAGCCCCACACCTGGCATCACCCACAAGGGACTGGGGACCACGCTGGCACCACCCCCAGCACGTCCCAGGGTCTTTGGGATGGGCCCCCTTTATCTCAGCCATGGGTACGACCGAAGCAGCCGGAGACAGAAGCGGTGTCAGCTCACCCCGAGCTCCTCGGCCGTGGCAAGAATGCCCCACCAGCAGAGCTCTCCATCCTCCTCCTCCTCCTCCTCCTTCTCCTCCTCCTCCTCCCCACAGCATGGGGCTCAGGGGCTGCCTCGCTGCTGGCAATTGCACTGTCAGGAGATTAATAAATAATTAGCCGGCAAACTTCCACCAGGGAGCTTTGTTTCTTCTCCTCCAGTGGTGCTGCCTGTTCAGAGAGTGAAAACCAGGGGAGAGCAGCTATTCCCAGGAAGAGGGGCTGGAGGGGGTGGCATTTTCCCAGCCAGGCTGGCGGCTCCCCAAGCTCCTCCACAGCTGACTTCACGTACCAAAGGGATTCAGGGGGGAAGGAGGAGGAATAGGTAAAATCAATGAAAGCCTCTTTGGCGGGATAACAGAATGTGGTTTTATTTATAGCGCTGGCTGGAGCTGAAGCATCTCCTGCCCAGGGACACAGTGCCGAGGTGCTGAGGGGCAGTGTCTGCACAGGGCTGGGAGATGCACCAGTGCCAGCTCCCCCTGCCCTCCAGCCCCGCTGAGCCCCCGGCCCCCCAGTGCCCAAAGTGCTGCGGGTGGCTTTGCTCGCCAGCCTGGCCAGGGGGGAGCATCTGCAGAGGGGTTTCTGCTCTGACACCAATGTCTGCAATCGGGGGGTGCCAGGACCTGGCCACCAGCCCCTTCCCAGCCCTCGTGCCCAGCCAGGGGTGCAGCAGCTGGGGCCAGTGACAGCCAGGGATGCTCAGAGGAGAGTAGGGGCAGTGAGGAGGGGGTGTTATGAGATGGGGGCCCGGGGACAGACAGGGCCAGCCTGGCAGGCTGAGAGTCACGAGACAGGGAGATGCCCATGGACATCCCTGCCAGCAACAGCTGCCTGAGGAACAGCAAGTCCTTGCTCAGCAGTGCTGCAGATCCAAAGCGTCTCCCTTCAGTGCTCGCTGCCTTGGCCAGCCCTGCTGGTGCAGGAGCATCAGGACCTGCTCTGGTGATCATGGCACGGCTCCGGGAGGAGGCAGTTAAAGCAGAGAGAGGAAGAGATGCACCCAGAGTCCGAGCAGCCTCCAGGGAGAGGCAGGAAGAGTTGCCCTGCTTGGAGCCAGGATCAGCAGAGCAGGATGAGGCCAGCCTGGGTCTCAGCCATACCCCTCGCTCCTCGTGGGGAGCAGAGCAGAGGAGCAGCTGGCAGCAGGATGACAGGGATACAGGGATACCCCAGCTCCCGGTGCTGTCCTGCCGGGCAGGGATGAGGCAGGTGGGGCACGAGAGGCCACGGGGGTGACATCGATGGGCTGTGACAGACACTGCCAGCACAGGGCGAGAGCTGCCAGTGCTGTGGCAAAGCCGAGTTCAGCCAGAGTGAAAGCATAAGCTTGAGGGACATGAGCCAGATGGTGCAGGTCCCTCCAGTGCCCGCGTGCCCGCGGCTGGCTGGTGCCCATGTGCCAGGCTGGGGCACCACGGGGGCCACCACCCCTGAAACAGCAAGGGGAAGGCTTGGGCTGCAGGCTGGGGTGTCAGGTGGTGCAGAAAGAGCAGCGCAAGGTCTCTGACAGCGTGTTCCTTCCCCAGATGAAGCGAGGTACAGGATGAGCCGAGTGCCCTGGGCTGCTGCCAGGCTCTCATCCCCAGGCAGAAGGGGCCGGCTGGCCCTGCTGTGCCAGAGCAGCCTGGGGAGGAGCACAGGCTGCTTCAGCTGCTGTGGGTGTGCTGCTTCCGTGGACAAATGAGTCACTGAGGATGCCATAAGGAGTCAACGGGCATCGTGGTCTCCTGCTCATCCCACACAGCTGGTGGGCAGCATGAGCCATCCCGCAGGAGCCTTCCCTACCCTCGGCTGCGCTGCCTGGCCTCTGCCACTTGCTCCAGGAAATTCCCATCTGTTTCAGCAGCACATCCACAGAACTCCCTTCTTGCTCCTTTGCCATCTCATTTGTCTGTTCACGGGTTTTCTCCTCAGTAACTCTGTGGCTTTACCTCCACAGCACGCGCAATGCAGCAGTTTTGGGGAGGAGCAGGCTGCAGGATGGGGCAGGCTGGAGCCCTGTCCAACATCACCGCGCGTGGGTGCGTCCCTCAAACCCTCAGTGCCAGCCGCGGGCTCCGCTGGCAGAGCTGGAGCAGCTCAAGGACCCGTCTCTGCTCCAGGGAAAGAGCTGCCGAGGGCTTGGTAGGTGGCACAGGGTGGGGAGGGACCCTTTGCCAGGTGCGCTCCAGAGAGGGGTCTGGGGGGCTCTGCAGAGTGTCCCTGGTGTCCCTGTGTGCCTGCATGAGGGGCGTTGCTGGCGCAGTGGGACATCACTCCTCAGTGGTGCCAAGGGGTGCTGGAGCAGGAATGGCAACCTCTGAATTAGCAGAGCCTCAGCCCTGCTGGAGCCAGCCAGCACCTGCTTGTCCTCAGAACCCACTTTTGTTTCCTGCGGCCCCAGAGGCCACTTCCTCAGCCCTGCGGCAAAGAGGACATCAGACTGGGAGTGGAGGGGCAGTCTCCTCCTTTGTGGGGAAGAAAAGGCCATGTCGCCAGGGCAGAGCGTTCCCAGGGGTTCACTCCTTGCTGACCACGGAGCATAACAGCGCCCTTCTGTCACAACCTGAGGAGGAGGAGGAGACAGGAGCTCCCGGGTGAGCACAGCTGAGCAGGAGCCGCCAGGCACGGAAGGTGTGCGGGGAAAGCGACACTATGTCCCTGCGCTCGTGACTTCAGGTGAAGGGTACGGCTGAGCTGAGTGCTGAGCAGGGCTGTGGGGACGGGAAACAGGCTCGTGGAAAGGAGCCAAGCAGAGAAACTCAGCGGATCCCAGGGCATGGCACCGCCAACCACCGTGCCCTGCGGGGAGCGGGGCCCCAGCCTGCATGAATGAAGGGTGCTTTAGGGGAGGGCTCCGGGAGAGCCTCGGGGACACCTTCCCCTTCGGCTGCCACCGGCTCGGAGAGCTCCTGCCAGCACAGAGCGCCTTTCCCCGGGTCCCCAGCGAGAGCGGCCACCACGCCAATCCTCCTGGGGCCGCGCTTAATGGGGGAGCCAAGCAGGGAGCGTCACACGGCGGCGGGGGGCTGGCGAGGACCCGCCAGCTGCTGGGGATGTTGTAACCCGGAGCAGCCCCATTTGCCGCTGCCTCTCACTGTCCGGTCCTTACAACATTTTGCCGTCCACAAACAGAGGCAGCTGCAACGTGAGAGCGAGGGCGGGAGGTTGCCCGGCGCGGGGAGGCTCCTGCCCAGCCGGCGCTCATTGGCTCCTGCCCCTGTCCCACGCTTGGCCTTTGGCAGGCTCAGGGTACCTTCAAACCCTGTCCCCTCCTGACCGCTGGCCCAATGACATTACTCACTCGCTGTTGTTTTGAGAGGTCATTTGCAAGCTTTTCCTGTTATATTTTACCTTGGTAATGTTATCCCCAGCCCCTCCGGGCTTAGCATCGGGTTGCTGCGGCACCGGCGCGGTGCCACGGAGCTCAGCCAGGGCTACCGGGACAGGGTGGGCACAGGGGGCTTAATTCTGCTCCAGTGTGGCTGACGCCTCTTTGAGTACATAAAGACAGAGAGCAGCACAAGCTGGAGCTCTGGCAGCTCCCCGGCTCTCAGAGCTCAGGGTCTGGTCGAGGAGGAAAGCCGTGAGCACACGGGGAAGCTGCACAGGGCAGGGTGTGGGACACGGGGGATGTGATATCCCAGTCACAGCACTGCGCTCCGGTCCTGTGCATCAGACACCATCCCTACCACTGCAGGTGTTTCTGAGGCTGCCACATGACTGACTTCTAAGAAGGTAGAGATAACACCACTTATAACATCTTGTCCTCCTTCGCCTCTCTCCTGGTGCTTTCGAAGCCCTTTTTATGAGAGTTATTCAACCAATTCCCCCAGAAACTCCAGGGCACAAGGGAAGTTGTGTGATCTCCATTTCGTACGTGAAAAGAAACAAAAGGCACAGGAAAACACTTGGACTGTGCAAAAGTCCAGAGCAGTCAGGAGATGAATTTGGGCATGTTAACACCAACTTGCAGCCACGTGAGCAACTGCACTTCGTCCTCCGGGATCCCACTGAAACCCAGAGGCAGCAGCAAGTCCACTCTGCCAAGACGCCCCCATTTCGCTCTGTCTCTGCTGTCCTCTGTCCCCTTCCCTGCACACGGGCAGCCTGACCTCAATGCCACATCCAGCTTTGCCTGCAGGGCTGGAGGAAGCCCTGACCTGTCTCTGTCCAGAGGAGAAGTGGGGCAGTGAGGGCTGGGGTTTGCTCTCCTCGAGATCCTCTGTGCCTGGGGTGGGTGCTGCCAGGGGGGGTGCCCTGCAGGATGCGACCACTGGAGACTGGGAAAGGCTCATCTCCTTGGATTAGAAAGCAAGGGGGGAGGAACTGTGCTTGCACATGGACCAGAAGGGAAAAGGTGCTTCCACTCACAAGTAATTCCCACGAATGGTTACTTCCTATTTGAGAGCAGCTGGTGTAAAGGAAATCACGAGATACTCAAGTGAGAACCTTGCCTTTTGTGCAACAAATTCCTCCCAAAGGACTACTTTTGTGGTGAGGCCTTCCAGCCCTGCTTTTTTCCTTATGGGGCAAACATCCCTCCTATTCTCAGCTCATCTGTATCATCCACAGCCTTCATCACTCGTATCTTCTGCAAAGGAGGGACAGTGGGAAATGCACAGCTGGATCACTGGTCAGCAGGGCCAACTGGGAACTTGAGTCTTAGTCTTCAAGGAATTGCACGTGCCCCAGAGCCAGGCAGTTTCCTTCCCCGGCCCTTCTGACCGTGCTGTGAGCTACAGCTGGGGATCCTGGCAGTGCATTCCTGGGCCCAGACCTCCCACCCACGGGAAGAGAAGTTTCACTGACGGCAGAGCAGCTGAAAAAGCACCTTGGGTAGGTGTTCTGGCACTTGATAACCGTAATTAGTAAGAGAGTGCACAGCAATGAGGAAGAGCTGCTTTGTCCCGTCCCAGCAGCCAGGCCACCCTGGCCTCCAGCTCTCATCCCAGTGACATAACACACGCTGTTCCTGACATCCCCCTTTGGTGCAAGGCATGGGATCATCAGGGAAAACCCAGTGTTGCTACACTGCATGGTGTTCACCACGTCCTGAACCAAAGGGGGGCCAGAGAGAATTAAGGAGTAGCTGGAATCATCTCTGCCTTTGAAACAACAGCAACGAGAACATGGACAGGCAGTGGGCCTTTCCTGCCAGAGGAAGAAGCACCTTCTGTTCACCCACCAGAGCCTGGCACAGAGCCCCCCACCCTGTTAGCTCCACATCACTTTGCTCCATCAGCTCTTTCCAGTGACTCTGCAGGCCTGTCTAGGCAGTCTGAGGGGATTCAAGGATCTGGAGTTATTAGGCTGCAGGTGTTGCCACTCGGTTGGTTGTGTATCAGCTAATTCAGGCCACAGTGCCAAGCCCTGCTCTTTCCCATGTAATTGCTACGGGTAAGTAAATAGAACATTCATGAGATTTTTGGTCCCATCATTAATTATTTCTGAAAGGGCTTTTAGTATATGCCTCAAAACCCCAGACAGAAAGATGACGTGTGTGACATCAAGATGCTCGCAGCAGCAGCAGCAGGATGAGTGCTGAAATGAAAACAAGGAAAATCAGGAGATCTTTCACTCCTTCTTATTCTTTGCTTCAGTCACCTGGGCCCACTTCAGTGCAAACCCACTGAGCCTGGAAGTGACCCTTGGCCCAACACGCTGCTCTCAGGGTTTATGTATCTCAGCATGGGGTGATCTGGGGGCTGTTGAGAGGGGCCTGGTGGTGCTGGATGCTCCCGCTTTTCAGCACTGGATATTTTAAGGTGTGCATGGCATCGCTCAAAGTGGGTTCCCTCTCTGTGTGCGTCCCTGGGGAAGGTGCTCTGCAAGAACCACGGGGCACTCTGCAACCGTGGGTGAACCCCCAGAGGGCCTGGATGTGACCCGTGGTCTGACCAGGGCTCACTCTCAACTCGGAGTGACCCAGGGGCTGTGCAGCAGCGCTGAGTGATGCTGGACACCCGCACTTTGACGGGCTGGCACTTCCAAGGGACACACAGAGCGGATGCTGCTGGCGCCCCACGCGTGTCTGCAAAGCCCCCGGGGCGCTCCCTCGCAGCGATCGCCCCGTGCCCGGCTCCCGCAGCCGGCGGGCGGGGGCTGCGGGCGGGGGCTGC